>CM075983.1:27972362-28217113 GCA_038087875.1 Malacoraja senta
GTGAATGTGCTAGATCAGTTTTTAAAGGTTACGTAATATATGGCATGCAATATTGGCCATGAGTGATGATTGCTGTTCTTAGGCTGATACTCCTTTAAAGATTGCAGCATCTGACTAATTGCTTTCTAGATCACAACTACATTTACAGAAAGTTCGAGAGACAGACTGTGAGGAGCATGTGAATTAACTACATAAACATGTATTTGAAACACTGTCCCACATGCATCAGTCCATGTACCTCGATAACAGCCTCCGTTGCACTGTTGCAATACACTGAACGCATTTGATCAATTCTGCTATACTGCAGATTTTGATATAATTTCCGTTGTACTTTTGATATATTCCTGATATAAATTCCGTTTGATATAATTCCGTTTGATATAATTCCGTGTGTATTGCGTAAGTATTGATTTTTTTAAAAAACATTTCACATTAACATTTTATCTTTTATAATCTATATTACAGAATGTTGGATTTAATTCAGACATTTCCTTCAAGCTATAAAACTGTTCTTAAGCTGATTTATTTACAACTACATTGCTATAATGATAAATATTATATGTTCAAATCTTCTAACCCATCTTTTTCTTTTAGGAGTGGCTGTACTAGAAGGGCCAATGTATGCAGTTGGTGGACATGATGGGTGGAGTTACCTCAACACAGTGGAGAGATGGGATCCACAAGCCCGTCAATGGAACTATGTTGCTAGCATGTCAACTCCAAGAAGCACTGTTGGAGTTGCAGCATTAAATGGCAAGTAAGTGGATGAGTCGTAGATGCATAGATCCAATAACATAACCTAATCGGAAGTTAATAAATGTACAAAATATAAAATGATACAAAAGGCACGATAATTCAAATAAGATATCATACATGGATTCCACAAATCAGTAATCATCTTTGCATTTTAAATAGAATTGCAGTAAATTTGGATGTACAAAACATTGTGTGTGAAAACACACACATATCCAGATTCAGGGACAATTTCTTCCCAATTATTATCAGGCAACTGAACCAACCTACTGCAACCAGAGAGCAGTCTTGAACTACTATCGGACTATCTTTGATCGGACTTTATTTGCTTTACCTTGCACTAAACGTTATTCCCTTATCATGTATCTCTGCACTGTGAATGGCTCGATTGTAATCATGTACTGTCTTTCCGCTGGCTGATTAGCACACAACAAAAGCTTTTGACTGTATCTCGGTACATGTGGCAATAAACCAAACTGATAACTGAATTCTGTTAAACATGAAAAATACACTAAAGCTGTAAGTTTAAAAAGCTGGAGGTGTTATAGGACTGACCCACAAAAAAGGATAGGGCTAGTTCTGAAAAGATCAAAATTACATTTTTTTAAAATTATAAATAAGGCAGAGAAGGATTATCTTTGAAGTATTGGGAAACAATTTAAATAAATAGATGAGGAATTTTCTAAGGCAGGCAGTAGAAAATATAAGAAAGGCAGTCAGTACAAACAGCCAGAAACAGTCATCAACTGGTGGTGATATTTTCCCCTGAAAGAAACTGATTTACACAACTTTGTGCAACATCTGTTCACTCAAAATCTGTTAACATTTGATATGCTGAATATTCATTTTATGATAGATGAAAAGCTAATTGCCAACAGCCCATTCATCACATTTAAAGATTATTTGTTTTAGGCACTCCAGATTACAGCAGAATGGGCAAGTGGATAGGAGAAAATTAGTATGACTTGAAAGATGTGCACTGCAAATAATACAGAGCTTCCTGTGGAGTCTAGGAGATTAAAGAAGGAGAGCACATTTTTAGGTGTGATTAGGGATTAAGTTAAGGATTGCAACAAAAACTGTAATTGTAATGGAAAAAAAGATTGGGGCTGCAGTGGGAAGCAACAGCTCTGTTCTAGACAGTAAGAGATTTCAGAGAATGTTCCACATATTCAACAAAAATAGGTTGATATGGGATCAGCTCTTATTTTTTGTCCAATAATTTCACATTCAGGTGTAAAGAAAGGCATAAGATCACCTGCAACCAACAGATTGAATAACAAATACATACCTACGAGGAAAGTCGGCAAGGAATATCTATTGAGGATAATAGTAAGATTAAATGAGAACTTACCAGTTTGAAGTTTGATCTTCATTTTATGAGGAATTACGATGAGGGACTACGTGAAGAACCCGTCCAGCCGCACATGCGTCAATCTTCAAAGCAGCGGTGTGAAATCATAGGTAATAGTGACTGAAGTATAATAGTAAGATAAAAGAATACTAGAACTACCAGATGACATTCATGAGGGCTGGGAGCGGAGGGCACGTAGTCCCTCATCGTAACTCCTCATAAAATAAAGATCAAACTTGAAACTGGTAAGTTCTCGTTTAATCTTACTATTTTACTTCGGAGTCACGTGAGTGACTACGTGAAGATTTCAAAGCTCTGTGATTTGATGCCGCAGATTCAAATCCGGGCCTCTCACTGCATTGATTGACTCAACATAATTAAAAGAATCAATAATGCATCAATCATAACATTGCTTTAACGAATTAACAGTTTATTTACAAACAAAACAATAGTAACCACTCCATACCAGGGTAAACTATATAACTGAACTTAAAACAGAATCGGCAAAAACCCTCAGCCTTGTAATTGGCTTATGATAAAACCTTTGGAACATAAGTTCACTGGACCACCCTGCGGCCGCGAGGATATGGTCTATAGGAATGTCCATCGCCCTGGCCGCTGAAGTTGCTGCCGCCCTGGTGTAATGAGATTTAAAATTATCAGTGTCAATCCCAGCGCTTACCAGAACCTGCTTTAGCCACCTTGAGATAGTTTGCACCGACACCTTATTGTGCGTTTTTTTGTGACTAATGAACAATGCTGACTCTGTTCCCCTTAAAGTTCTGGTAACCTGAATGTAATGGGACAAACATGACACTACACACAGGCGGGAATCCTTGGGGTATGCCGAAAAGATAATCTTACATCCTGTCGCCCCTATTCTACTCTGCTTGAGCAGATCATAAACATAAAAACTGATGGCATCTTTTGATACCTCCATGCTGTCTAGACGCAGCATCTGTAATGTCTGCACATGTTGGGCTGATACCAATGCCATAAGCATGACCACCTTCATGGTGAGTTTGGCTAGAGATAGGACTGTGACAGGAGCCCACTGGCGAAGCAGCATTAGAACTTTGCTCACATTCCAGATAACCGAATGCCTGGGCTTAGGAGGATTGGAATTAAAAACCCCCTTCATGAATCTAGAGACTAACGGATGTGTCCCCATTGCATGTAATTCTGACACCATGGGTAAATATGAAGGCAGAGCACTTCTGGCTGTGTTGATAGCACTATAGCTTAACTTTTGATCGAAATAGAGAGTTGACAAAAACTCTAGCACATCTGGGATGCATGCATTTTGATATGAAATATTCTGCTGTAAACAGAACACCTCCCACTTTCTTATCGCAGAGATGTACTGCTTTTGGGTACTATCCCTCCAGGCTGCAGTGATAACATCCACGGTGCACTCGGATAGTCCTCTCCCCAGGTATCCTTAGAATCTACAAATTAACAGATCAATACGATCATGTAAAGGATGCTGATCGCCAGTTACAGGATTCACCAGTAGGTTTCTGTTTTTGGGAACAATCATGTGAGGCTCAGTAGCCATCTCCAAAACATGAGCATACCATGGCTGAGTAGGCCAGTCGGGTACCACCAATACTCCTGAAGCGGAGTCCTGCTTGATCTTTTGCAGGCATCGACTGACGAGACAGAATGGAGGAAATATATATGTAAACATTCCACCCCAGTGCAGCGAGAACGCATCAACCGCTGCTGCCCCAGGATCTGGTTCCCATGAAACATATTTAGGCAACTGATGGTTAAGTCTGGATGCAAACAAATCGATATCTGGTATCCCAAAACAAGCAACAACATTTTCAAATATGTCATGATTCAACATCCATTCTATATTGTCATTGAATTGTCGTGACCTTGTGTCTGCGACTATGTTAAATCTACCAGGTAAATGGATTGCTGAAATCCAAATATTTCTGTCAATACACCAACTCCAGATCTGGTTAGCCAACCTATCACAAGGTTTTGACTTGACTCCACCCATATGATTCAGATATGCTACTGCTGTAGTGTTATCAATTTGAACCTGCACATGCACTTGACTTTTGGTAAAACAATAAGCTTTAAGCCCATAAAATGTTCCCAGAAGCTCTAAATAATTGATCCCTCGTAATTGTAGAAGGGATGCCTCATCACAATTCCATCTGCCTCCACAGCTGGAAGCCATATCAGTAGCACCCCAACCTAGGCCACTGACATCAGTTTGTAAAACTATAGAAGGTGGGTCAACCAAAACCTTCCTGGAGCTAGTTGCAACATTCATAATCCACCATTGTATTTCAGAAATGGCTTCTGTTGGCAACTTCATAGGCCTGTCAAAATGGCCTGCATGTGCTCTCAATGCTTGTTCTTTTGCTCGTTGTAATTCTTGATAATGCAGAGGCCCAAACTGCACTGCTGGAAAAGCAGCCACCAGCTTGCCAATCAACTTTGCCACCTGTCTAATTGAAGGTAATTGTTCTTCAACAAGCTTAACACATTCTTCAATTAACTGCTGCCTCTTATCACTCGGCAAAGTTGCTAACATGTGATCTGAGTGAATGGTGAAGCCCAAGTAGTCAATAACTTTAACTGGTGTTAATTTGGATTTATCTGGATGGATAATGAAGCCCAACTGCTCAAAAGTGAGTTTAACACTTGATACAGATGATTCAGCTTCCTCCCGAGAGTTCCCTACAATAAAAATATCATCCAAATAAGCCATTATCACATAACAGATCCACAGAAGACGCCATCACCGTAGCTCTCCACTCTGTGCTGAGCCACCTGGAGCAGGGTCAGAGCTACGTCCGGATGCTCTTTGTGGATTACAGCTCAGCTTTCAATACTATCATTCCGGACATTCTCATCGACAAACTGGTCACTCTCGGCCTCCCCACTCTCACATGTGCCTGGATAAAGGACTTCCTCACCAACCGGCCCCAGACTGTGAGACTCGGCCCCCACCTCTCCTCCACTCGCATGTTGAGTACCGGCTCCCCACAGGGCTGTGTGCTAAGCCCCCTCCTATACTGTCTCAACACCCACGACTGTAGTCCAGCCCATAACAACAACCGCATCGTCAAGTTTGCTGACGACACTACAGTAGTCGGACTCATCTCAAGGGGAGACGAGGCAGCCTATAGAGAGGAAGTCCTGAAGTTGACAGCCTGGTGCTCAGAAAACAACTTGGCTCTGAACACCAAGAAAACAAAAGAGCTCATTGTCGACTTCAGGAGGCACAGCACCGACTTAGCCCCCCTATACATCAACGGCGAGTGTGTGGAGAGGGGTCTACACCTTCCGGTTTCTCGGCGTCCTCATCTCCGCTGACATCTCCTGGACAGACAACATCACAGCGGCTGCACTTCCTGAGGGTCCTCAGGAAGCACAACCTGGACTCCAACCTGCTGCTGACCTTCTACCGCTCGTCCATTGAGAGCCTGCTGACATACTGCATTACAGCATGGTACGGCAGCTGCACCATGGCAGACAGGGAGAGGCTTCAGAGGGTAGTTAGGGCAGCACAGAAGATCATTGGCTGCCCTCTCCCCTCCCTGATGGACATTTACACCTCCCGCTGCCTCAGCAGGGCGAAGAACATCATCAAGGACAGCTCCCATCCTGCGTTTGGCCTGTTCGACCTGATGCCCTCAGGGAGGCGCTATAGGTGCATCAGAACAAGGACAAATTGACTCAAGAACAGTTGCTTTCCAAAAGCCATAACCTCTCTGAACTCACACATGCACTGACTTCACAGCTTAACCCCTGGACTTCCATCTATCCACCTACTGTAATTTGTACTGTAACTGTAATTTTTAATATGTGCAATAACCCATACTGTATATAGGAATCCTATTTATTCACTCTATTTGCCCATTGTCTTTTTATAGATATGTATATAGCGCTGCAGAACTGTGCACCTTATCCCCCCCCCCTTTTTTTGTTTTTTTGTTTTTTGTTTTTTGAACTAATTACATGTCTGCACTGAGTACGAGCTGCTTTTAATCTCATTGTACATGTGTATAGTGACAATAAAATGGCATTCATTCATTCATTCATGATCCCCGAGTTCGGAGTAAGCCAAGAATTGGTTTCAACAATTTGGTAAACAATCTCGGAGCTGAGGTTAACCCATTAGGCAGTGCTTTGAATTGCCACAATTGCCTCATCCAGCTAAATTTCAAATATCTCCTATCATCACAGTGAACAGACACTGAGTAATAAGCATCCTTGAGATCTATGCTTGCCATAAAACACCCTTTGGAAACCAGCTGTTTAGCAGTAGAAAAAGTTTCCATCTTGAAATGTCTATACTGCACAAAAGGGTTTAGGCTCGTCAGGTCCAGAATGATTCTACAACCCCCATCCTTTTTAGACCTAGGAAAAATACTTGACACAAATTGATGGGATTGACAAACCGACTTCTCAATAACCCTTTTTTGCACAATATCTCAAGCTCTGCCTGTATCTGTATATTCTCCTTGTGAAAACACAAGTTTCCGACATGGGATGTGCTGAGTGGGCAGACACACAGTAGGGTAAAATTCAATTCGAAACCCCTCTATACTGCCCAAAACAAATGGATCTGATGTTATCTCCTGCCATTCTTTAAGAAACAGGTGTAACCTGCCACCTATTTGAACATCTTTCCCACTTAATTTATTTCCTTCAGGATTAAAGTCTCCTACCTGCACATTTCCTGAATGAGCTTGCCCCCGGCCCCTCGTAGGGAAATTAATCTTAGCCTTTGTGCCTGTGGCAGGATACCATGTTCTTGTGTTCGCAAATTAACCAGTCCCTGTGACAGAACCCCATCGATAAGGGAAAAACCTTTTGTCCATCCTGCTGGTTGTTGGCACTTTAATGAGGCCCACAGTTTTTGCCTCTTCATTCATTTCTTTGACTCGCTTTGCGAAGTCCTCCCCAAACAACAGATTTGGTAACTGCACATTATTTGGTTTGCAGAGTGCTGCAAATTTTGGGTGAATGGCGGGGCGTATGGCACTCTTTCTAAGGCTGTTCATTTCAAAATGTGCACTGCACAAAAGCCCCAGAGCGTCCTGATGAACCTCAGTCAATTGCCCCTCTTCCACCGTTCTGGCGAACGCAGTGATACCTGTAGCCAGTAATTTAAGCACCCTCTGGAGCTTCAACTCTTGTGCTCTCATTGCAACCCCCATTTGGCCCCATATAACCTGATTGACCATCGGCACTTTCAACAAACCACAGTTAACTGGAGTTTCATATTTCTTAGCCATATAGTCCATAATCAGCTCCTGGAGCTGATGGGAGAGCATATAATTAATTGTCATAGCCAATTCTTCCCACAATGGCTCCCCTGCTTCTCTGGGGTCTGCAAATTTAGCAGCCAAATTAGGTACAAAGACCTTTTGCCCTTCACCCATTGGGCTATGTTCAGCCATTTCCTCGGTATCAGTATAATTCTGACCCGGCACACCCTCTTCTTCCATGAAGGGGCGATCATGCAGTCCTATTTCTGGCACTGCTGGCACAGGCTCTCCAATAGCCTAGCGAGAACTCCACTCCTCCTCCCGGAGTGAGTCTTTCTCGAGCCACCTCTCCATTAGGTGCTCTAATTGTGAGAGCCGTGAGGAAACGGACTCTTCTGGAGGTAAAACCTCCTGGCCCGACTGGGTCTATAGTCTTGGCAGACTTAAATGTGGCCTTACGCCCTACCGGCGTGGCAGCGCTGCTCCCTTGTAACAAGTCTGCATTAGCAAGCTCGGCTTGCGATAAAGTTGGTGAACTAGGCGGGCCCTCGGTAGCCGCACTCCCGCGGTCCTCTACACTTTTTGACATAGGTCGCCTCGCCTTCACCTTGCTTGCTTTCTGCATAGTCGTCCAAAAACAACCCCCGACTCAGAAAGCGACCTCAAGACTAAGTTTTCACTTACCTCGAGGTGTTTTAAACTTACCCGCTGGAGGAGCTCTGCTGCTCCAACCGGCCGCCTGCACCAATGCATCTGACGTAATGATGCACGTGCGGCTGGACGGGTTCTTCACGTAGTCACTCACGTGACTCTGAAGTAAAATTTATTTTGTATTCTCACCGATTCATTGAGACATTGTGGTTTGATTTTGGAGTCTAGAGCAGTTTGTGTGAAGTTTGCCTGTGATCCCATGGGTCCAATACATACAACAAGAGTCAAATTTGCGTATGAAGTATCATGAGTTTAGTCTGAATAATAAATGTGGGCAGAGTAGCAATTGCTATAAACTGCCCTATGGAAAGTAATGCTAATGTTGCAGCATTCTAGATATTCAGGACAGAATCAGTGGTAATTTGCATCAACATTCACTTCACAAGCCATTCTCCTCTAATTCCATCAGAAATCAATTACATTTAGTGGAATAAACAATCTTAATATTTCACATAGACTGACCTTTAATTTGTCCATCGTTCCTTGGGGACAAAACAGAACTGAATAGCACTTAACAATCTAAAAATATCAATTGGAATTCACTTACTGCTAATTAGAACCAACTCCCTATGGTATTGTGAATCAGCAATCTGTATTAATTTAAGTCGTTTTGATATCGTACTTCACTTGCACTGTCCATTCCAATTAGTGAAAATGTTTGTAAATTTTATTTTTTAAATCTTTTCCCATCCTCTTGTCATAATGTACTATGCAATATGAACAAGTTAAGATTTCACTTTTAGTTTTCTTATGTGTAGATCATATTCCATTTGCATTCAATTCAGCTTCCTTCCAAATTATCTTCCATCCTTTCCTAATGTTCAGATAGACTTTAGTTCCAAGAATTTCAAGGGCTGTCTGATATTCCACTAACCTGCTGGATATTTGCAGTAACATGGACATTGAATTCCCATTTCTCAGTGGTAAGCATCACAGTTGCCCAATCTGTGGACATCTGAACTTAGAGCACATGCGAGCCTAGGTCAATCCATTCTCATTGACTTATTGACAAGGATGCCGTTGTTCTCATTGTGAACCACCCTGTGGGAATGGAAAACCAACTCTCCAAGGGAAGCAGTGATCTGCTTCTCTCAATTACAGCATTTGCTGCAGGTGATATATGTTATACATTTTAAATCTGTAATTGACAGATTTTTGTTCACTAAAAGTAAGAATAGAATAAGAAATGCAGATAAATAATCATAAATCATAAATCAGCCACAACTGCCGAGATTGAAGGGGGACCAGGTGGGGAGGGGTCGACGAGAATGAAGGGACACCTGGTGGGTGGCCGCCTGTTGCCTTGGGCAGCGGTAAGCCTGGCTCACCGCCGCAAGGAAATATAGGCTATTCGATTAACTTTTTGCAACTTTGTTGGCGCCAGAAATGTGACGACTCTTTGTGCACTGACTAGGTGAGGTCTGCTGTATGTTTTTGAGTTGAATAATTGAATTCAATTGAATAAAATTTTATTAGCCATGTATGTATACACACAAGGAATTTGCCTTGGTGCTTTGCTCACAAAAGGATAAAAACACGATATACTGGATTATATGCAATAGCAGAGAATTTCACTGTACCTAGGTACATGTGATAATAAAGTACCATTAAATCATTGAAGCATTGAACTATGAAACAGATTGAATGGGCAACTGTTCCTATCTTCCCAAGCTTCTCAGGAAATCAAACGCAGACTGAGTGATAACCTATTTGTACATAATTATTGAGTCTGTAAGGATGAGCCTAATGGCTCTGTCTCACAGTGTTGCGGTCATTGGCGGTGAAGCGCGGCGTCGCTGGAAGAGGGGACCGCACGTCAACCCCGAGAGCGCCGCGTATGGCCGGTCCCACGAGCTTGCGGTGTTATAGAAAATAAGCAAGCGGGGCTGTTGCGGCGGTAATGCTGATCGCGGCGCCCGTGCCGCACACGTGCCTCACTGGCGGAGGCTGTGGCGGTGAGAGTTCCACTCACGCGCTCGTGCCGCACTGGCGGCGGTTGTTGCGGTGACAGTGCCTCACTGGCGGCGGCTGTGGCGGTGACCGTGCCTCACTGGCGGCGGCTGTGCGGTAAGAAATTATTTTTCAACAGTGCTGACTTTTTGTGAGCACCGTGCGGTCCAACGCGCACGGCCTCGGCGGTGAGCGTTTGACCGAACCCGCAGTCCCTGGCGGTCTACGAGCGGTAGATACTTCCTGTATCACCGCCAATGACCGCAGACTCGTGAGACAGGCCTTTAAGCTTCCAGTAACCCATCATTTTAACTCCCTGGCAGATAAAAATGCTGGAGATACTCAGCGGGTAAGGCAGCATCTATGGAGCGAAGGAATAGGTGACGTTTTGGGTCGAGACCCTTCTTCAGACTGATTTGGGGTTGGTGGGGCTGTGGGAGAGCTGGGAAGGGGAGGGGAAAGAGGGAGAAAGCAAGGACTACCTGAAATTGGAGGTAAATGTTCATACCACTGGGGTGTAGACTACCCAAGGGAAATATGAGGTGCTGCTCCTCCAATTTATGGTGGGACTCACTCTGGCCATGGAGGAGGCCCAGGACAGAAAGGTCAGATTCGGAATGGGAGGAGGAGTTGAAGTGGTGAGCCACCGGGAGATCAGGTTTGTTATTGCGATCTGAGCGGAGGTGTTGGGCGAAGCGATCGCCCAGCCTACGCTGATGTAGAGCAGCTGACACCTAAAGCAGCGGATGCAATAGATAGTTGGAGGAGGTGCAGGTGAACCTCTGCCGCACCTAGAAAGACTGTTTAGGTCCTTGGATGGAGTCAAGGGGGGAGGTAAAGCGACAAGTGTAGCATTTCTTGTGGTTGCAAGGGAAAGTACCAGGGGAGGGGGTGGTTATGGTGGGAAGGGACAAATTGACCAGGGAGTTACGGAGGGAGCAGTCTCTGCGGAAAGCCGAAAGGGGAGGAGATGGGAAGATGTGGCCAGTGGTGGGATCCCATTGGAGGTGACGAAAATGTCGGAGGATTATCTGTTGTATGTGATGGCTGGCAGGGTGGAAGGTGATCAGGTAGTCCTTGCTTTCTCCCTCTTTCCCCTCCCCTTCCCAGCTCTCCCACAGCTCACTGCCTCCTCCTCTTCCTTTCTTTTTCCCGCCTCCCCCAACCCCCCCACCCCCACTTCAGTCTGAAGAAGGGTCTCGCCACGAAACATCACCTATTCCTTTGCTCTATAGCTGCTGCCTCACCGCTGAGTTTCTGCAGCATTTTTATCTACCTTCAATTTTTCCAGCATCTGCAGTTCCTTCTTAAACATTTTAATTCCCTGCCTCACTTCATTCAGTCCTCATATTGATGTATTTTTTCTGCTTGCTGTGTATAAATCGGCTCCCATATATTCTATGTAACACCAGTAACTTCACATTGAATGGATTTCAATGGCTGTCAAGTGACTTGCAAAGGGCAAGTATTTTTCTTTTGTTTCAGGGTGTTGCACAATTCTAATAGTGAATGTTGTTTTGCAGACTCTACGCAGTGGGTGGCCGAGATGGAAGCTCCTGCCTACGATCAATGGAGTGTTTTGATCCTCATACCAATAAGTGGAGCATGTGTGCACCCATGTCCAAAAGAAGAGGAGGAGTAGGTGTTGCCACATGCAACGGCTTTCTTTATACTGTGGGAGGACACGACGCCCCTGCTTCTAATCACTGTTCTAGATTGTCAGATTGTGTAGAACGGTAAGTGTGGCCAAGTTTGATTTCTTTATCCCCTAGCTTTATAGAAACACAGAAACAATGAAAATAGGTGCAGGAGTAGGCCATTCGGCCCTTCGAGCCTGCACCGCCATTCAATATGATAATGGCTGATTATCCAACTCAGTATCCTGTACCTGCCTTCTCTCCATACCCCCTGATCCCTTTAGCCACAAGGGCCACATCTAACTCCCTCTTAAATATAGCCAATGAACTGGCCTCAACTACCTTCTTTGGCAGCGAATTCCACAGATTCACCACTCTGTGTGAAAAATGTTTTTCTCATCTCGGTCCTAAAAGACTTCCCCCTTATCCTTAAACTGTGACCCCTTGTTCTGGACTTCCCCAACATCGGGAACAATCTTCCTGCATCTAGCCTGTCCAACCCCTTAAGAATTTTGTAAGTTTCTATAAGAACCCCCCTCAATCTTCTAAATTCTAGCGAGTACAAGCCGAGTCTATCCAGTCTTTCTTCATATGAAAGTCCTACCATCCAGGAATCAGTCCTCTATGGCAAGAATGTCTTTCCTCAGATTAGGAGACCAAAACTGTACGCAATATTCCAGGTGTGGTCTCACCAAGGTCCTGTACAACTGCAGTAGAACCTCCCTGCTCCTATACTCAAATCCTTTTGCTATGAATGCTAACATACCATTCGCTTTCTTCACTGCCTGCTGCACCTGCATGCCTACTTTCAATGACTGGTGTACCATGACACCCAGGTCTCGTTGCATCTCCCCTTTTCCTATTCGGCCACCATTCAGATAATAGTCTACTTTCCTGTTCTTGCCACCAAAGTGGATAACCTCACATTTATCCACATTATACTGCATCTGCCATGCATTTGCCCACTCACCCAACCTATCCAAGTCACCTTGCAGCCTGCTAGCATCCTCCTCACAGCTAACACTGCCCCCCAGCTTCGTGTCATCCGCAAACTTGGAGATGTTGCATTCAATTCCCTCGTCCAAATCATTAATATATATTGTAAATAGCTGGGTACCAGCACTGAGCCTTGCGGTACCCCACTAGTCACTTCCTGCCATTCTGAAAAGGACCCGTTTACTCCTACTTTTTGCTTCCTGTCTGCCAGCCAGTTCTCTATCCACATCAATACTGAACCCCCAATACCGTGTGCTTTAAGTTTGCATACTAATCTCTTATGTGGGACCTTGTCGAAAGCCATCTGAAAGTCCAGATATAACACATCCACTGGTTCTCCCTTATCCACTCTACTAGTTACATCCTCGAAAAATTCTATAAGATTCGTCAGACATGATTTACCTTACATAAATCCATGCTGACTTTGTCCAACGATTTCACCACTTTCCAAATCTGCTGCTATCCCATCTTCAATAACTGACTCTAGCATTTTCCCAACTACCGATATTAGACTAACTTGTCTGTAATTCCCCGTTTTCTCTCTCCCTCCCTTTTTAAAAAGTGGGATTACATTAGCTACCCTCCAATCCTCAGGAACTACTCCAGAATCTAAAGAGTTTTGAAAAAGTATCACTAATGCATCCACTATTTCTGGGGCTACTTCCTTAAGTACTCTGGGATGCAGCCTATCTGGCCCTGGGGATTTATCGGCCTTTAATCCATTCAATTTACCTAACACCACTTCCCGGCTAACCTGGATTTCACTCAGTTCCTCCATCTCATTTGACCCGCGGTCCCCTGCTATTTCCGGCAGATTATTTATGACTTCCTTAGTGAAGACAGAACCAAAGTACTTATTCAATTGGTCTGCCATGTCCTTGTTCCCCATATCAATTCACCTGTTTCTGACTGCAAGGGACTTACATTTGTTTTAACTAATCTCTTTCTCTTCACATATCTATAAAAAAATTTGCAGTCAGTTTTTATGTTCCCTGCCAGTTTTCTTTCATAATCTATGTTGCCTTTCCTAATTAAACCCTTTGTCCTCCTCTGCTGGACTCTGAATTTCTCCCAGTCCTCTGGTAGGCTGCTTTTTCTGGCTAATTTGTACGCTTCATCTTTTGTTTTGATACTATCCCTGATTTCCCTTGTTATCCACGGATGCACTACCTTCCCTGATTTATTCTTTTGGCAAACTGGGATGAACAATTGTTGTAGTTCATCCATGCAGTCTTTAAATGCCTTCCATTGCATATCCACCGACAACCCTTTAAGAATCAATTGCCAGTCAATCTTGGCCAATTCTCGTCTGATACCCTCAAAGTTACCTTTCTTTTTCAGAACCCTTGTTTCTGAATTAACAATGTCACTCTCCATCCTAATGAAGAACTCAACCATATTATGGTCACTCTTGCCCAAGGGGCCACGCACAACAAGAATGCTAACTAACCCTTCCTCATTACTCAATACCCAGTCTAGAATAGCCTGCTCTCTCGTTGGTTCATCTACATGTTGGTTTAAAAAACTATCCCGCATACATTCCAAGAAATCCTCTTCCTCAGCACCCCTGCCAATTTGATTCACCCAATCTATATGTAGATCGAAGTCACCCATTATAACTGTTTTACCTTTGTTGCACGCATTTCTAATTTCCTGTTTGATGCCATCCCCAACTCCACTACTACTGTTAGGTGGCCTGTACACAACTCGCACTAGCGTTTTCTGCCCCTTAGTGTTTCGCAGCTCTACCCATATCGATTCCACATCCTGCAAGTAAAGAGTAGGACTAAACGGGTCCTTTTCAGAATGGCAGGCAGTGACTAGTGGGGTACCGCAAGGCTCAGTGCTGGGACCCCAGCTATTTACAATATATATTAATGATCTGGATGAGGGAATTGAATGCAACAACTCCAAGTTTGTGGATGACACAAAGCTGGGGGGCAGTGTTAGCTGTGAGGAAGATGCTAGGAGGCTGCAAGGTGACTTGGATAGGTTGGGTGAGTAGGCAAATGCATGGCAGATGCAGTATAATGTGGATAAATGTGAGGTTATCCACTTTGGTGGCAAAAACAGGAAAGTAGACTATTATCTGAATGGTGGCCGATTAGGAAAAGGGGAGATGCAACGAGACCTGGGTGTCATGGTACACCAGTCATTGAAAGTAGGCATGCAAGTGCAGCAGGCAGTGAAGAAAGCGAATGGTATGTTAGCATTCATAGCAAAAGGATTTGAGTATAAGAGCAGGGAGGTTCTACTGCAGTTGTACAGGGTCTTGGTGAGACCACACCTGGAGTATTGTGTACAGTTTTGGTCTCCTAATCTGAGGAAAGACATTCTTGCCATAGAGGAAGTACAGAGAAGGTTCACCAGACTGATTCCTGGGATGGTAGGACTTTCATATGAAGAAAGACTGGATAGACTCGGCTTGTACTTGTTAGAATTTTGAAGATTGAGGGGGGATCTTATAGAAACTTACAAAATTCTTAAGGGGTTGGACAGGCTAGATGCAGGAAGATAATGCCCGATGTTGGGGAAGTCCAGAACAAGGGGTCACAGTTTAAGGATAAGGGGGAAGTCTTTTAGGACTGAGATGAGAAAATCATTTTTTACACAGAGAGTGGTGAATCTGTGGAATTCTCTGCCACAGAAGGTAGTTGAGGCCAGTTCATTGGCTATATTTAAGAGGGAGTTAGATGTGGCCCTTGTGGCTAAAGGGATCAGGGGGTATGGTGAGAAGGCAGGTAAAGGATACTGAGTTGGATGATCGGCCATGATCATATTGAATGGCGGTGCAGGCTCGAAGGGACGAATGGCCTACTCCTGTACCTATTTTCTCTGTGTCTATGTTTCTATGTCCTTCCTTTCTATTGCGTTAATCTCCTCTCTAACCAGCAATGCTACCACACCTCCTTTTCCTTTCTGTCTATCCCTCCTGAATATTGAATATGCCCACTCCTTCAAAAAAGGCACGGGTTCTTGCTGGTAAATGATCCCCTTGATGGTGAGTGTAAACATGAACTGAGTGTGTATTTATCACATTAAAACAATAACACAGTTAATGCAAGGTAATAAAGAAAACTAACGGACAACATTTCTGACACCCTCTGTAGAGGCAGATTTTTATATCGTCCAAGAGATTACTCCCTCTAGCCACTAAAATGAACTACATGGTTAAGGAGAATGTCGTAATACGCGTGTGAGCTCTCCGTGAGACCTTCAGAGCTTCTTCACAGATAAATCTTCATAACACTTTTGATTAATAGTCTCTTTATTGTTGAAGGAAAACAATAAGGTACACATCCAACCTTATACTCCGACTCGTACATTTTAATCTTCGTCAAACTCCAGCATATCGCTTAAACATTAGAAAACTCCTCGTGCCTCGGTTAAACGTCACATGGTCGAAGAGTTAACCTTCCCCATGTGAGTGCAAAACTAAACTAAAAACTAAGCTTCTGTGCAAGAAACCTAGCTCCAAACATGCTCTAGAACATGGATTAAATCCCACCCACATAATAACAGGCAGTCAAAAATTGAAAGGCACATACCATAATTAATGACATACAAAATAAGCCAAATGGCCACTACATTTGTTCCAAATATATAATGAAGCAATTATTAATAAACATCAAAAAAGTAGCCATGAAGGCTTAACATATATCAAAAGCAAAGGTTGGGGAATTGAACCCCGGTCTCCCGCGTAAACCACTATACTAATGAGAAAAATAGCATGCACTATATATCTGCATTCAGAATTCTTCATCGACTCTTCCATCTTCACTTCGCCTTCTAGAAGCAAGCATAACTTGATTATTGATCTTAGTAAAACACTGGTTTTAGTTTAAAGTCGTACCGTGTGCACCAAACCCTTAACATCAGGCATGCTACCCAGTATATAGTCCAAAGCACAACAGTCCAAAGCTTTGATAGCATGAAACTTCTTCCCCCATGTCTGATCAACTCAGGGATGTGTTTTAACAACAATGTTGAAGTGTGAAAATCCTTCGAGAGAATAACAGGAGTTTTAGCAATAACGTTCACCATTAGGTTTGATTTAATTCCGGATCATTAGCAGAGATTTCAAATCCCAGCTCAAGCTTTGGCCATTCTCTGTCTGGCTTACAGAGAGACTCTAGTTCATTGATCCATCTCTTATCGCTTAAGAAGCGGTTCGCTGTCAGTCCCCTAGAAACTTCATCCACATGATTTTCTTTTGTGTTAACATATCTCAATTGTGCAACATTAGTAACTACCAATGTTCTTTCCATTGGCAGATTATCTCTGTCCAAATCCAATTCTCTGGTTTCCTTGGCTCTATCATCTGGTGGAATGCTTTCACAATTGTCGCTAATCCACTTAGAAAGCGTGAATCCTCCCTTATTGCAAAGGGAAGTCAGATTTTTTACTGGTTGAATTGCTTCCTGCTCAGTAGACATGGATTTTAAGCAATCATCCATGTAGAAATTATTCTTCAAAGTGATTATTACTTCATGAAATTTAGTATTCTCGCCAAATTTGCATTTCAAATTCTGGGTACGTTGCTCTGCCTTACGACGATTATTCAGCAGATTAACACTTTCTTGTTTGAAAGGCAAGTCCAGACAATAGTGTCCGTCAATCTTTACTGAGTAGTTCATAATATCCATGAACTTCAACTCTTCATTCAACATTTATTCAGATTCCTTATTGGTACTTTCATTGAAGTCATGGTTGTATTGCTTCATCACCAGCTTTTCTAATTTATCAGTAGATATTTGATTAACAGCAATGGTAGGATAGTTCTTCTGATTCCTGTTTTCGTTATTCCTTCTCAAGGAGCCATAGATAACCCATCCAAGTCGGGTTTTTGTAGCATACGGTCCATCACCTTGGCTCCTCACAATCTGTATAGGTTCCAATGCCTTGAAAACATTTGTTCCGATAAGTAGATCAACAATAGAATTTATTTCAGATATCTTGACCCTTCAGGTAAGGCCATTGTTTCAAGTCTTCCTGTCTGGGTATATTTTGATGACCAACAGACATGGTTCCATGTGTAAACACTTCAGATATTGGTATAAAATTATCTTCATCCAAACTGGATATCTCCATATTTGTAATGTATTGACTCCTGCTCTCTTTATCTTTAGTCATGGTATGTAATCAAATCTTAGTCTCTTCTCCTGTGATGTTCAGCCTTCTCGTCAGGTTTTCTGTGCAAAAGGTAGTCGAACTTCCGTGATCCAAAAAAGCATATGTTTGCAACACTGTATTCGTCTTGCTATTCCTCACCTGCACTGGTAAGATAGAGAAGATACAAGCTTCAACCCCGGCCCCAATATGAGCAGTTACTTGAGGCGAGGTGATAGCATCACTAGTAGCTGGCTCCTCCTTCTGTTCTGATTTCTCTGATAGTTCTTCTTCTATTTGTTCCAGTTCTTCCTCTTCTATTTGCTCTGATGGGTTCTTTACAGTGTGAAGTGCTTCAGGATGATATTGCCTGCACTTATAACAAATTACAGGACTCTTACAGTCTCTCACCATATGTCCTTTTTTCAAACATCCAAAACAGATTCCCTTCTCTTTCAAGAAAACCCTTATCTTCATATTCTTTCATCTTGAATCTTCGGCACCATCTTATGGTGTGACCAACTTCATCACATAACAAACAAAATCCTATTTGCTTGATAGTAGATAGATTTCCTTTCATTCCATCTATCGTATCCAGAGGTATTATAATGGTAGTAAAACTACTTCTCTTAGATTCAGATCTTTCTTCAGTTTTGGTAAAAGTAGAACCTTTGTTAGTTGCAATTGGTTTATGATCTTCAATTGTCCCGTGTTGTGGCTCTAACATGTACCGTACTTCCTTGCCCAAGAGTTTCACCAGGTCTGGTAGCCTGGCTACTTGCTTCCTCTCATCCATTATTTTGCCTGCTTTATATCTCCACCTTTCTCTCAGTCGTCTGAGCAGCTTGCTGATGATGACTCTAGTATTACTTGCAAGATTAATTTCCTCCATGTGGCTGAGATTTTTCATCGAGCTGCAACAACCTCTCAGAAATATTGCATAATTACTCAATGCATCCCCATTTTCTGGCTTGATTTCTTTCCAAGCATTGGCCTTCTCCATGTATGCATTAGCAATCCTCTGTTCATTACCATAACGTTCTTGAAGTAATCTTCTCGCCTCTTTATAGCCTTGGCTGTCAGGCTCATTTTGACAACTTTCTACAAGTACCTTAACACTTCCGCTTGTGTACTTGACCAGAAATCGTAAGCGCTCCTTTTCATCTATAATTTT
This sequence comes from Malacoraja senta, assembly GCA_038087875.1. NCBI lineage: Eukaryota > Metazoa > Chordata > Chondrichthyes > Rajiformes > Rajidae > Malacoraja > Malacoraja senta. The sequence continues at coordinate 27,991,287 of CM075983.1, forward strand.
TGTTTCTAATACTTCTTCTAATGCCCTTATGAAAGCTTCATACTGCAAAGGATCTCCATCATATGTAGGAATTTCTGCTGGTGGTAGAGTATTTTGTCGAGCTATGATCTGGTTGAATTCAGCTTGCCTATTTGTCCATGCAAATAATCCACCCTGATAACCTTGGCTTGGCTCCACCTGTTGATAAACTTGTTGTGACTCAAAATGGCTTGTTCGAACCTGTTCATCAGGCCTTGGAAAAGCGTATTCTGATCTTCGATTGTCCCGGGCCTCTCCAATGATCCCATAAGTAGTTTGTTTTGGTACAGCACCCATTTGCTGAGATGAAGTTTTGCCAGCCCTATATTGCTTCAATGGGTGTTCTAAGCCATGTAATCCGGTGGTTCTCAATTGTGGAATTGATCCAACTGCTGATTAACATAGAGCAGGTTTTCCTCCCAAATCGGAATTCATCGTCTTCGATGCTCTAGAGCTGCATCTTGAACCCTCACTTTCCAATATCTCCTTCATTGATTTGACCACTGCCATCTTTGTGTGTAGTTTCAGTTGTTCTTTTCGTCGCCTCATCTGTTCCTTTTGTCGCCTCATCTCTTCCTTTTGTCACGTCATCTCTTCCTTCATCTGTTGTTCTTGTCATCTCATCTCTTCTTCCTCTTGCTCAATCTCATGTTTCCTCTTTAAGGCATCCGCTTCTTTTGAAAGCGGGCTAGATCAGCTTCAACTCCCAATCGAGCAGAAACCCTTGATACCGAACTGGCTATAGAACCACTTATGTCCTGATCTTTGTGTAGATACTTTCGAGATACTATCTCGTGGTGTAATCTCATCTTCCATTCCAGAACCTTGTTGTATCACACCTCCAGCTGTTAAGTGCGTAAGTTGTGGTATAATTTCAGATAACCACTCCTCTGCCTTATCCATGAAACCATTGAATATCTTCACCCTGTCTTCCCACCACTGGATGTGTCTTATGCGTTCTTCCTGAGGTGGCTGTGAAAACAGCAGCACGTTTTGTTTCTTTCCATCCTCTTGGCAGAGGTTCCATAGTTGGCCCAGATTAGATTCTACTTTGATTGCGATCTGTACTGATTCCATTAGTTTCTTCTGTTTTTCAATTAATCCAGTAACCTGTTTCCATAACTTGTTTCTCTCCTTCTCAGTTTCTTTCAGGTAGGCAACTTGTCCTTGACTGATCTTGACTTTGCCACCTTGTGGTTCCTCTGGTGTGGCTTCTTCTTCATCTTCTTGCTCCATGATTTTAAACAGGTCTTGGCAGATTGCCAAGTCTTTAAATTGAACAAACAAAGTCTCTTCCAGTTGCTTTAATTTTGTTGATAAACGTCGAGTGGCTATTTTGAAAACAATTTTCTCAGAACAATAACAAACTGGATATCCAGACCACATCCCATCTCCATCCACAGGCTTAATAGTGACGTTAGTTGAAAAAGAATGTGTCTTAAACCCTTGTCTCACGGTGCGAGTCAACCCACGAGTGATCCTGAGTTTAAAACAAATTAAACTCGTGGTAATCATGTACGATTAATGTAGCGGGAACATCGGAACTCGTGGACACAACTTAGCGACTCGTGGCGCTAACGGCAGGTACCCGTGAAACTTGTTAAGTCTTGAAAAATTTCAAACATGTTTAAAGATTTCCACAAGTCAAATTTACTGTTGAAGTTAAAAATTGAAACATTTAAACTCATTGTAAGAACTTGGTGGCCCGTGAGTTTACCTTAGTGACTCTTGAGTCTACCGTGTTAACTCATAGGCACTCTGAACTCGGCAGCTGGACAGAGAAAAAAAAAGGTCTATATGGAGAGGGCCGTCTAAGTGGAGCAGAATCACCATTTGATGAAGGGACAGAGGGGCACAGTGACCTGGGAGATTAGTTCCGTTATCCCTCTGATGTTAATTCTTATCTGTATGTTTATGTTGTTTTTTGCCTGTTTGAGCAAGTTTTAGTTTCTTTTGGATACTCCCACTTTTTCTAATAGCTTAAAGTGTTGAAAAGCTTTTTACTAATCCGTTTGATTCTCACTATTTGTTTACTTCATTGCACAATAAAAGAGAGTTCTTTGTTATCAAGATCAAATTGATGGTTGGAAGTCTTCATTTTAATATCACTACAAAGTCTCATGAATGTAATATTCCTTTCATCATACAACACAAAATTGAGGAAGTGGCACAATATATTCACCTTGATTCTCACAATCATTTGTGAGAGTTAAGGACTCAGGTGCCTCATATGCTGTGCTTTTTAAATGTTAAAAATTGTCCCCTCTCAGTAGATCAGAAAATAAGACAAACAGCATGGTGAATGTGAAACAAAGTCTTTATTCATCTTGTTCAATATAAAAAATGTTTTTTTGCACATATTGAGAAAAGGAGCACCACAGCAAAAACACAGTGGTCTGAAAAAGGGCTTCTCATACATGAAAATCAACAAATGAAGCACAAATAAGTATTTCCAGTATATACTCTCATTCAGCTGAGAAATGGAGCACAAGCCTAAATTCAAGCAATAAAAGAGACAATGCAAAGCACTCAATGGCAAGTTTTGAGATCTACCATCAGATAAGCAGATGCATGATAACCACTTTTTAAAGAAAAGACAGATGCAATGAAATTACTTACACTAAAATGAAAAAAAATAAATCCGCACTTAAAGTTAAATAAAACAAAGTCATTTTTACCATGTGATGATTTTTCAACACGTCGGTAGATGTTGTTGGCTCAAGAGTAACTCGGGAGAGGAACTTGGGAACTCGGGAGATGAACTTGGAACATTACAGAAATGACAAGTAAATGGCAAACTTAGTCATACCCGTGGGAACTCGGTTAAACTCGTGATCATAAACTTGGAATCTCATACACAACCACGAGTCTTTCACTCGGGGTCACTCGTGGGTCAACTTGCACCGTGAGACAGGGCCATTATCTAGAAATCTCAAAACAATCCAAAGTCAGATGTCTGGATTTCTCCAGGCATATTGGAAAAGCACTTATTTGGCTATCTTCCAAGCTAGTGGCTCGCATTAATTTATCTGGCTCTTTTTACAGAAGCCGTTTAAAATTAAAGCTTTGCAGATTCAAAATTCAAAGAAATAATAGTCGTTCATTACTCATGTTCGTTAAATTGTTTTCAGATCTTCAGATAAGTTGTGTCGCTGTCGATAAACCTCTAGGCCAACTCTGGCCGAGATCTATTGTCTTCAGTTCTTCGGCTGGAACCGGTCTTCTGGCCAAAACCTCTTTCAAGATCTTAGCCTTTCTTCTGTCCCACTCTCTGGGACTGGCTTTCACCCCCCCCCCCTCAGAAGTACTCTTCAACTTTATGTAGCGGCAGATTTTTATATCATTCAAGAGATTACTCCCTCTAGCCACTAAGTTGAACTACATGGTTAAGGAGAATGTCATAATATGCATGTGAGCTCTCCGTGAGACCTTCAGAGCTTCTTCACAGATAAATCTTCATAACACTGTCTTTTGATTAATAGTTTCTTTATTGTTAAAGAAAAACAATGTATACATCCAACCTTATACTCCGACTCGTACACTTTAATCTTCGTCAAACTCCGGCATATTGCTTAAACATTAGAATACTCCTCGTGTCTCTGTTAAATGTCACATGGTCGAAGAGTTAACCTTCCCCATGTGAGTGCAAAACTAAACTAAAAACTAAGCTTCTGCGCAAGAAACCTAGCTCCAAACACGCCCTAGAATACGTAATAAATCCCACCCACATAATAATGGGAAGTCAAAAATTTAAAGGCACCTGCCATAATTAATGACACAAACTAAGCCAAATGGCCACTGCACCCTCTTTAGTCAATAGACAACAGACAATAGTTGCAGGAGTAGGTCATTCAGCCCTTTAAGCCAGCACCGCCATTCAATGTGATCATGGCTGATCATCCACAATCAGTACCCCATTCCTGCCTTCTCCCCATATCCCCTGACTCCGCTATCTTTAAGAGCCCTACCTAGGTCTCTCTTGAAAGTATCCAGAGAACCGGCCTCCACCGCCTTCTGAGGCAGAAAATTCCACAAACTCACAACTCTCTGTGTGAAAAAGTGTTTCCTCATCTCCGTTCTAAATGGCTTACCCCTTATTCTTAAACTGTGGCCCCCTGGTTCTGAACTCTCCCAACATCGGGAACATGTTTCCTGCCTCTAGCATGTCCAAACTCTTAATAATCTTCTATGTTTCAATAAGATCCCCTCTCATCCTACTAAATTCCAGAGTATACAAGCCAGAGGGTGGTGAATCTGTGGAATTATTTACCATAGAAGGTTGTGGTGGCCTAGTCAGTGGATATTTTTAAGGGAAGATAGATAGATTATTGATTAGTACAGGTGTCAGAGGTTATGGGGAAAAGGCAGGAGAATGGGGTTAGGAGGGAGAGATAGATCAGCCATGTTTGAAAGGCGTAGACTTGATGGGCCGAATGGCCTAATTCTACTCCAATCACATGACCTTTCATAGTTTGGTGTATTTCCATTGGCTTCTCTTTGTAGATCTCAAATATCAATGTGAGACTTACATCCTATTCATTGTGTCTATGTCTGTCTTAGTTATAAATGACAATCATCCAATCATTTTTGGAGTTTAACATATTCTCTGTTTTTTATATGTTTGTTCAATTTAAGATTGAATGTCATTAATTATATGCTTTCAATATTTGTCATGTATAATTGCAAGAGTAGTTGATAAAGGTATTAGCTGATGTTTTTCTTTTCTTTAAGAAAGCCATAGGAATAAGCCCAAAGAACTACAGACTGGCGAGCCTTATGCAATAGTAGGAACATTATTTGAAAAGGTTCAAGGGACTAAGTTTATGCATATTTAAATGGCAGGAGCTGATCATGGATATTCTGCATGATTATTGAGTGCTTCATATATTGAGGCATAACATACAGAAAGGCGTGAAATTATGTTGCAACTGTTGCATTACGTTGAATAGTTTCTGTGTGAGGCCACCTGAAATGCACACAATAATCATTGGTTAGACTATACTTGGATTATTGTGTGCAGTTCTGGTTGCCTCACGATTGGAAATATGTAGTTGCTTCAGAGTGAATGCAGAGACGATTCAGCAAGATCTGTTAGATATGGAGGACTTTAGCTCTGGGAAAAATTAAATACGCTTAGCCTCCTTTGCTTCATCGAAAAGAGGCCATGCAGTGGTGAAGATTGTCTAAAGGGCTTGTCCCACGGGCGTAATTTGCGCATCATTTACGCGACATCATTTACGCGTCACGACGCACGACGCATGCGTCGTGATGCGCACGTGATGCGCATGGTGCGTGGTGACGTAGGCAGTGATGCGCGGTCGCGCATGGCACCCCGAGATTTGGGGATTCACAAAATCTTCGCGTGCCACCTGCGTGACGCGCAAATGACTCCCAAGTGGGACAGGCCCTTAAAGCTCTTGTGGGATATATTGGATGCAATATTGGGGAAAAGATCGGAAGGTGGAAATTAATCTCAGCAAGTTTGAGGTTGGTATTTTAGGACATATATGGTAGGGCATCAGGCAACGTGGATGTACAGGGGGACCATGGGATTCAAATACGTAGTTCCCTGAAATTGGAAACATTGATACCTAGGGCAATGAAGAAGATACATGGCATGTTTCTCTTTGTTGGTTGGGGCATAGAATATAAAAGATGGAACTTTATGTTTCACCTTTACAAAACACTGGTCAAACCACAGTTGGAGTACCCTGTTCTGTTCTGGTCGCCACATGAATGGAAGGATGTGGTTGTGCAGAAAGGATTCACCAGAATATTGCCTTGATTGGAGGGCTTTAGCTATGGAAAGAGATAACTATAATCACTACAATTTTGCATCATTCTGCTATTCTGCACATATATTTATTCTCATACCATCATTACTATCAGGGTGATCTGATAGAATAGTTTACCATTAAGAGAATCATAAATAGCAAAAATAGTCAGTCGTTTTTCAATAGTGTTATCAATAAATGATAGATTTTTGGTGAGAGGAAGGAGTTTTAAAGGAGGTTTGATAGGAAAGTTTTTTCAACTGGAACTTGCTGCCAGAGGAGGTGGTGGAATCAAATACAGGCATTATATTCAAGACACATTTAGACAGACACTTGATTAGGCAAGGAATATAAAGATATTGACCTAATGCAGGTGAATGGGATTATATCCCATTGTGGGCAAATAGGTCAGGATGGATGTTATAGCCGAAGGAACCATTTCTGTGCTGTATGACTTTAAATTCTATGATTTTTCTGCAATAGATCAGTCAAACCAGTTTTCTATTATTAATGCTGAGCTTTTTTCAATGAGTGTATGGGTCAGAGAACGGAACATTTTTGGTCAGCATATTCATTCTGAGCAACTCTCATCTTCTGGTATTTGAAGCTTCCTTACGCAGAGTTACCTAAGTATGTCAAGTGTGATCGAATTAGTATTTCCTGCAATTGCATCGCCACTTCTTTTGTATACTGTTTAAACTTTTGTTTATATATCAAATTTTTACCATAGCAATTGAACAATGAAAATAAATCTGCAAAGATTTTAAAATTTATAACAATGCTAAATTCATAAACAAACCTGTTCTATAAGCATAAACTAGTACAATTTGTTCCGAAAATACACTGATAAAACTTTCAAAGTTTTAACAACCATCCTCATTCTTAAATTTGTAGGTATGATCCAAAAACAGACACCTGGACAATGGTAGCACCTTTAAGTGTTCCAAGAGATGCTGTTGGAGTGTGCCTTCTCGGGGTCAAGCTCTACGCTGTGGGAGGATATGATGGACAGACCTACCTAAACACCGTAGAATCATACGATGCACAAAACAATGAATGGACAGAGGTAACATCTCAATAATCCATTCATTTCTTTTCCATGTGTTCTCCAGCATCTCCTTCAATGCATCTCACTATTTATCTCAATCACCCCATGGAGGTTTCTGCAGACGTTCCTATTTGTTTTAATAGTGATCACCCCTTCCACTTATGGTTATTTTCAGAGTACACAAGTGAACATTATATGTTGATGTTTTCCTTGGAATTACAACATAATTTTAAAATACTCGGTCAGGTTTGAGAAGTTGCAGACACAAAGATTGTTGGCCATTTCTAGGACTCCCAAGATGTAAATTCCTGGAAATGTTTATATTTTTCCATTAAGATTACTTCTTCCGGGGGTCTAGCGCTCCCTAACTTTATGTATTATAACTGGGCAGTAAATATTAAAAATATGATTCACCTGCTGGACAATTCTGCCCAGCAGGTGGACTGGATTATAATGGAAAAAGGGGATTGCTCCCCGAATAATATAGGAGCGATTATTCTCTCTCCAATAAATTTGAATAATAAAAATTATAATAAAAATCCAATTATATATAGCACTATTAGAACATGGAAGCAAATAAAACAGAATCTAAAATTAAGAAACCTATCTCTCTTAATACCAATAGTCAATAACCCATCGTTTAAACCTTCAATCATAGATAAAGCATTTATACAATGGGAAAGAATGGGAATCAAAACGCTCGAAGATCTGTATGAATTAGAAAAATTACTATCATTCCAACAACTACAACTGAAATATAATTTGAAAAATAATCAATATTTTAAATATCTACAAATCTGTGACTATTTGAAAACACACACAAAAGATTATTATAATATGCCTTCCGACTTACTAGATGAAGCAATGAAGATAAAGGCGGAATCAGTTAATTTAATATCATACTTATATAATATCATCTTAAACATAGAAATACCCACAACAGATGGAATTAGAAGAGATTGGGAACAAGATCTAGGTATAAAAATTTCAAAAGAGAGTTGGGATAATCATTTATTACAGGTGCATAAATGCTCGATCAACGTACGACATACGCTTATCCAATTTAAAACATTACATAGATTATATTATTCAAAAACCAAACTAAATAAAATCTTTCCTAACGTCTCACCAATCTGTGATAAATGTATATGTCAAGAAGCTACCATAGCACATTCTTTTGTTTTTTGTACAAAAATCCAAAAATTCTGGTTTGAAATATTTGATATTTTTTCAAAATTAATCAAAATAAAACTGGTACCAAAACCAGAATGGATTATTTTTGGAATATCGGAAGGTATTCCTGAATTAAACGTGTATCAGAAGAATTTACTCAATTATGGGCTAATAATGGGAAAAAAGCTTATACTTAAATTCTGGAAAAATGCGCCCACACCAACAATAAAAATGTGGACATCAAATATGTTGGAAACATTACATCTGGAAGAGATGAGATTCCTCCTAGTAGGCAAAGTAGACCAATTTCAAAAGACGTGGTCTACGTTTTTGGACCTATTACAAGCATGAGGTGCAATAGTAATTTAGAAAAACAAATAAATAAATAAAAGGTATCTGGACCTGGTAATGGGAGGTAAAACAAAAACAGACTTGGTTGGTAGTTCCTTCTCTATGAAGTATGTTATAAGAGTTATAATAGAGCGATTGTTCCTTCTTTCTTTCTCTTTCTTTTCTAGGGTCTATTTTCTAACTTTACTTCCTTCTCTAACTTCTTTTCTAAGGGGCTTTCTTTTCCCAACACTCTTTTGCACTTCACAACCTTTGCGCACTTTCTTCACTTTTCTTACTTCTTTCTTTTTCTTTCTTAAAGTTTAAAAAAGTGAAGCGGTACAAAAAATGTATTAATATATACGTGTTGTACATTACTGTAATCTACCGTACTTCTATTAAAAAAATTATTAAAAAAAAAAAAAAAAGATTACTTCTTCCCAGTTAATTTTAAATATCTTTCCATTTATACACTGTTGGATGGTAGAAAGTAAAACATTTTGATTAAAACAGATTGCTGACCATCTATTCCCAAATATAACTGTGGGAAACAGTTTGGACATTTAATAGTAAGATTAAACGAGAACTTACCTAAGTTTGAAGTTTGATCTTTATTTTATGAGGAGTTACGTAGGTGATTACGTGAAGAACCCCGCCTGTGCGCCTGCGCGTCAATCTTCAAAGCAGCGATGTGAAATCACAAAAAACAACAACCGAAGTAATATAGTCTCATAATAAAACGAGTAATACAAGAACTTCCATCTGACCTTTATGATAGAGGGTAGGGTCGTGGCGGGCACGTAATCACCTACATAACTCCTCATAAAATAAAGATCAACCTTCAAACTTAGGTAAGTTCTCGTTTAATCTTACTATTTTACTTCGGAGTCACGTGAGTGACTACGTGAAGATTTTAAAGCTTTGTGATTTCATGCCATAGATCAATCCCGGCTTCTCACTGCATAGATTGACTCGGAACGAGAATAATCAATCATGCATTCATAATAACATTTGTACCACAAATGCAGTAATTCATTTCAATAATGAAATTAATCAGATCCCCTTTAAACCAGAGGAATTTACACAGAATTTAAAATAGTTTCTGCACACAATCCCGCATTAACAATAGGCCGATGGTAAAAATGTTGAAACATCAACTCATTGGACCATCCGGCGGCTGCGAGGATATGGTCGACGGGGACGTCTTATGCCCTGGCCGCCGACTTTTCTGCTGCCCTAGGCGAGTGAGACGTATAAACATAAGTGTTAATACCAGCAGCTGTTATGACTTATTTTATCCATCAGGAAATAGTCTGTATTGAAACTCTCTTGTGTGGTTTCTTGTGTGTGATTAACAACCCAGTTTCCGTATTTCTTAAATTCTTTGTGACCTCAATGCATTGTCACAAATATGTCTTAACACAGAGACAATGATCATTTGGATATGCTGCTAGCATAATTTTAAATCCTGTCACACCTGGCCTAATTTGCTTTAATAGGTCATAGATATAGAATGTAACCTTGTCTTCAGTTACTTCCATAGTGTCTATTTGTAATTTTCCAAGTGTTTGCACTCGTTGTGCTGTCACTCATGCCATAAGCATGAATACTTTCATCCTGAGCTTGACCAAAGTTAAAGACACACTTGGTGACCATTCATGAAGTAGTTTCAGTACCACACTTACATCCCAGATTGTCATGTACTTAGATTTCGGTGGTTTGGAATTAAAGATTCCTTTCATTAGTCTGGAAAGAATTGGGTGTGACCCAATTGGGTTTATTTCTGAATCCAGAACCAAATATGAGGGCAATGCACTTATGGCTGAATTAATTGCACTACAACTCAGACCTTCATCATAATAGAGTTTTGACAGATTTTCTAAACATTTGAAATATCTGCAGTACTATATTGCAAATTCTTTTGTACACAGCTTTTCCCATTTCTTAATATAAGAAAGGTACTTTTTTTGTTGTTGTTTTTTTGAGTGCTCTTCCTCCAGGCTGCCGTAAGCATGTCCACAGTACGCTCAGACAGTCCTCGCCCCAGAAAAGGTCTTCTTAAACCTGCAAATCAACAAATCCAAACGATCATATAATGGATGTTGTTACCCTGTTACAGGGTGCAGCAATAAATTACTCCTTTTTGGGACTTTCATCAACATTTGTGTTGTTAATTCTAATATCAACGGATACCATGGCTGTGTAGGCCAATCTGGTATTACCAATACACCTGAATCAGCATCTTGCCTGACTTTAAGCACCCCAATGTAGCGAGAAAGAATCAATCGCCACTGCTCCTGGATCTGATTCACATGAGACATATCTCGATAGCTGATGATTCAGTCTAGATGTAAACAAGTCAATGTCGGGCATTCCAAATCTGATTACTATATCATTGAATACCTCTCGATTCAACATCCATTCTTATTATCATGGAACTTTCGTGACCTGGTGTCTGCTATCGTGTTCATTCTACCTGGTAGATAGATAGCTGAAATCCAAATATTCTTTTCAATACACCCAGTCCAAAGTTGATTAGCCATTTTGTCACATGACCCTGACTTGATTTCATCCATATCATTAATATAGGCAATTGCTGTTGTGTTTATCAATCTGAACTTGAACACGCCTTTTAGTTGTGTTAGAACAATAACCTTGGAGTCCATAGAAACATCCTAAAACTCCAAATAGTTAACTGCCCATGTCTGCAGTAACAATGACTCTTCCTGATTCCATCTGCCTCCGCGGCTAGATGCTAAGTCAGTTTCACCCCATCCTAGTGTACTGGCATCTGTTTGTAATATCATGGAAGGTTTGTTCAATCAGCACTCTGCTGGAACTGCTTGAGACATGTAGAATCCCCCACTGCGGATCAGAAACAGCATTTGTTGTCAGTTGCATGGTTCTATCAAAATGACCAACATGCATTCTCAGTGCCTGTTCTTTAACTCTCTTCAGCTGTTGATAATGTAATGGTCCGAATTGGACTGCTGGGAATGCTGCTACTAATTTTCCCAGTACTCGAGCCACCTGTCTGATTGAGGGTTTTTTGCTCGTTTACCAGATTACTGCAATCTTTAATCAACTCCACCCTTTTTTCACTGGGCAAAGTAATTTTCATTTGGACTGAATCAATTGTGAACCCCAAATAATCAATCGAGGTACATGGTGTTAACCTTGATTCCTTTGGATGAATTAGAAACCCCAAACTTTCAAAAGTTGATTTCACAACTGCCACAGATGCTTCTGTTGACTGTTTTGTCCTTCCTATAATCAGGACATCATCCAAAATATGCCATTAGTACATGCACCTGGCTTCTTAGCAACCCCAGAATTGGTTTTAATAATTTTGTGAATATTCTGGGAGCGGACGTTAACCCATTAGGCAAAGGTTTGAACTGCCATAACTGGTTCATCCATGTAAATTTAAGATACTGAATATGTATCTTTTAAATCTATAGTTGCCATATGACATGCTTCTGAAATAAGTTGTTTTGCAGTCACAAATGTCTCTTTTAAAATGTTTAAATTAAACAAAAGGATTCAGACTTGTCAAGTCTAGAATAATCCCACATCCTCGATCCTTTTTTGATCGAGGGAATATATTTAACACAAATTGGTGAATTTGGTAGACTGATTCTTCAAAAACACCTTTTATATATAGGGTTTGAAACGCAGCTTGAACCTCCATCACTTCTTTTTGTGCAAACCATATGACAATTACAGCAGGAAAACAGGCCATCTCGGCCTTTCAAGTCCATGCCGAAGAAGTGGAGAATTCTGCTAGGAACATGCTGGACAGGCAAATCCTAATTTGGATTGAATTCAATTCAAAATCCTTGTATACTATTCAGAATTACCACATCTGAAGTAATCTTCCAATTGTTTATAGAAGAGACATAATCTGCCTCCAACTTTTGGACTTAATCCAGTTAGTATGTTCCCATGAGAACCAGGTCCACCTACCTCTTGAGTCATTTGAGTACTCTGAGATTCCTGGATTCTCCCGGAAGCACCCTCACTGGTGCTTGCTCCCGCTGCAGGCCGCTAGCTACGTCCCTGCGTTTAATGAGCGACTTGGTCCTGTCCAGGATCCGTATGACGTCTGAAAGGATATTCCTCTTTACAGACTTTACAACCATTGATGTTTTCATCAATCCTGTTTTCGCTTCATCTTCCAACTCTTTAACACATCTTTCGAGATCCTCTCCAAAGAGTAAGTTGGGTAATTGTACATTACTTGGTTTGCAGAGTGCTGCGAATTTCGTATTCATAATAGGCCGTATAGCACCTTTCCTTGGACAATTGATCTCGAAGTGGGTGCTGCATAGCAACCCCAGTGCTTTCTGATGCAACTCCGTCATCTCTTGGCTTTTATTCCAGATTCCAGCAGCTTTAATATTCTCTGCCATTTCAATTCTTGAGTTCTCATAATCATACTCAACTCATATTTTCTTGCATTCTCATCCATTTCCTGCTGTTCCAGCTGATGGGAAACCAAGTAATTTATTAAGGGAGGCCAATTCTCTTCTAATGGCTCTCCTAACTCTGACGGGGCAGCGAATCGTACTACCAGGGATGGAACATCTGGCAGCTGCCATTCTTCGCCTTGTACAGCCTCACCGTCAGAATCGGGGTCTGAAATCTCATGACCCGTGGCACGCTCCTCATCCCTGAGGGTGCATTCTATCAGCCCTGAACCAGGAGCTGTTGAGCTGCTTCCAGCAGCTTGGATTTCAGTACACTCTTACCTGAGTGTGCTTTGCTCCAACAACCTATGTAGCAGGCTTTCCATTTGGGCAATACGCTTTAAAAGCAGTGTCTAGCGCTGGAGCTTCCATTTCCTGGGACTCCTCCTCCGTGGCCCGTTTCAATTCGGACTTGGACCTGCGCCCGACAGGCGTTGACTGCCCCAGGTCCACAGTCGCTAGGCTCACCGCTGACGACTGTACCGGGGTATTAGACGCGGTTGGTCGCTACCCGCAGACTCCCGACTTTCCCGACTTTCTGTCGGCTGTGTCGCTCGCCTCTTCCCCCTGCCCGTTTTTTCCCATGGCATCTGTGGAAGAAAACCCCACAGACCCACAGTAAACGGACATGAAAAAATACTAAAAAAGTTTTTACTTACCTTGTAGTTAAAAAACTACAAATCCACTGAGGAGCTCTGCTCCTCACGTCCGTTTGCGACAAGGCGTCTGACGTAATGACGCGCAGGCGCACTGGCGGGGTTCTTCACGTAGTCACTCACGTGACTCCGAAGTAAAATTAATATTTCTATCGTCTAATCTCAAGATTTATTTGCTGCAATATTTTCAGAAGGTCTCAATTCTTAAAATAGAACAGCCACACATTTTGTTGAAGTGATTGTTATTAGTTATTACAAATCTTACTTGAATAAAGTAGTATTTTTTGCTGGTGTAAAAAAAAGCTACATTATATCCATTCTAACCAGTAGCTTTAGTTCAGTCTGCAATAAGGTTTGTGTGAACCTATGATAACACACAGAGTTTTAATGTAATAAAAAGAGAAATTAAATTATAGTACTGAAATCTAGATCTCAGTTCATGGACAAATAAACCAATTGAATGCTTGAGGAAAAATTTCCCTTGATTATCAGTTTAATAACAATGGTTAATATTGGTAATTCATTTTAATTGGAATTTATTCTATATGTATTGCAATATTCTATTGATATTTTTAAAAAAAGCTAACTGTGGAGGGGAGAGATACAAGAGATTGCAGATGCTGAAATCTGGCAAAAAAACAAAATGCTGGAAGAACTTACCGGGTCAATCAGCAAGTGTGGAGAAAAAGAGATAGTCAACACTTCGGGGTGAGACACTGCATCAAGACTGGTGCAGTGTCACGACCTCAAATGTTGACCATTCGTTTGCCTGCACTGATATTGCCTGCTATGTTGCGTTCCTCCAGCAGTTTGTTTTTGCTGACTAGGGCATCTGTTTAACTAATCTAATGTGTTGATTATGGTGGTTTTGGACTCACCACTTTTACCTCCTGCCCATGGAACTTGTACCTTCATGAACCTGGGCCAGGATTGAAGAGTTGATTGAACGGATTATCTACAGGTGGGTGGTGCATGATGACTAAGATTCATGTGGCTATTGAAGTCATGTCCTTGGACGCACTGACAGGAGACAGAGTTTGTGGATAAACTTCATTTCCTGTCAAAGCTATGATTTTTAAAATTATTGTAACATTCAAAAACATTTTTAAAGTTTGAAGATTTCTGGAAGGAACTTATTTACATATTTTAAAAATAAATACAATAAAATGTAAATGCAAATAAATAATTAAAAAAAAATAAGCTTAAAGTAAATAACTGACTTTTTTTCACCTAATCGCAGACCAGGAATCCTAATGGAAATAAATGAAAACAACAAATAAATGAAGATCCCATGTCAGGTTTAATCAGAGAGGTGGATTTCCCAGTGCAATGCTGAAGAATTCAAACAAAACAGGGGTCTCCCATTGAACTTTGTGAATTCCTGGTACTGACTGGGTCTTGGTCATTCCCTTTGGAATGACAGCCCCAGCAGTTCGATTTGACTCAATAGTGTAGCACCCATTAGTTTAGGAAGTATTTTACCAAAGGTGGAAACCATAATCCAGGGTTATTAAGGGATTGTCTGTTAAACATGCAGCTTTAACCTCTGCCACTAATGTTTTTGGAGGCATTCCCTGATGTGTTTCTCCTCTGCAGGAGGTGCCGCTGAAGATTGGAAGAGCTGGAGCTTGCGTTGTTGTGGTGAAATTGCCATGAAAGATGAAAAGAATGTCATTTTCTGCAAGATCACAGAGAATAAAAAAAAATCTACTGTATATAAATTAGCCATCATTCCAAAAACTGAATCAACCTCACCACTGACTGTGATTGCAAAACAGTAAGCTCAGAAGAAATGAGCTATGATTTGATGCAGACACTGGTGAAATACATGAATTATGAGCCTACTGTTGATTTAAATTGATGTCATCAGAACCCCATCATTAACAGAATCTCATTCCAGAGTTTGGAGCACCTTACCAGATGTCTCCATGGAAGGGGATGCAGAGTGATGATGAATGTGTGAACCTAGCCTTTGTAAAACTTTATTGGTGTAGCTTTCACTATGGCGGATTCAACTGCTGTTGGTTTACAGGCGCTTGCTCAATCTGAGAGAAAATTTAAGAGCTCTTACTTGTGTCAATATTATTGTATGAACAATTGTACATTACAGTGATTTTCCAAGAAAGTTTTATCATTAACTCTTAAAGGTGACATTTAAACAATCAAAATTAGAAAATGAAATGACACTGAAGTGTCATAATTTGTTTCATATCATTTATAGAAATTCAGCTTGCAAATACTTTAATTAAAACAGGATTTTGTAACCTTCACTCCATGACATTATAGGCTCCCTTCCACTGGCCCAAGTCTTTGTCATGCGAAAAGTACCAGTCAATAGGTTATAATAATGTGAGATGAAAAGCACATCTGGGAAATTTTCCTCAACAGCACTGTTCTACTTTAATCTGAGCCATCACAATACTCTCACCATCACTAATATTGCAATACAGGAATAGACAGGAGACTCCAGGGACATTGTGAAGCTCATCCTGCACAACCAAGCATGAGATTACATTAAAACGTTCTGTACACCATGTACAAAATGTTTCTCCAAATTTTAAGGCTTTATTATAAATCGGTAATAAAGTTCAAAAGTTGATACTTTAATTTCATATTTTTAAAACTATGTATCATAATGTATAAATACTGTTTCTTTAAAAACTACTAGTGAATGGCGCACAATTATTAGCAGGGATGTGTATCCATTACATCAAAAATGGCAACAAACTTCAAATGTCCATGGTTTTAGAGTGCTTAAACATTTTAATTTTAAAAGCCAGCATGTCTCATGTGGTTTCTAACAAGCAATGGGGGTGAAATTTCAAAATCTAGAAAGTAAGAGATGTTTTAATGAAGCCAGAAACATATTTTCTAACCTCGAGTAATCTCATTAACCTGATATCATCATATAATTTGAGGAAATAAAACTATTGATGCCAACTAGAGAACCACAAGACACATTTTGAGGAAAATAGGAATGTCACTGCATTAATACATGTACCTCAGCTCCTGAACTTGTTAATGATAAATAAGTTATTCCTTGATGATTCTTCAAATTTTATTCCATATTTAGAAGTATTCATAAATTTATTTTTTCTGAACATGCATTTAAATATTTATACAATGTGGATGGGGTTTTGAACAGCTCCCCATACTTTTGAAAACCTAATACATCTCTTTAAAGCAATGTGATGATTCAAAAATACCTACCTGTGATCAAAGATATATTTCTACTGCATAACATGACTATTAAATGTATGAGAATCATTTTCATGATACTAAATTATCTTTGAAATGTTTGCATTAATTAGTATATCAATGGAAATAATATTACACCAAAGTTAGTCATAGGTGTATTTATGTAGTGTTAGCAATGCAGAGTTATATTTATGGAGATATATGAATATAATCTTTAATCCAGATGTCTATGTACATATCATATTTATATTGGAAAATGTACTATTGGTGACCAGTTTTCTGAGCCTCTGAATGTGCCAACAAAATGAGAGCAGGCGTGTACAACCTGCTGAATGGATAAACTAATAATGGTATACTTGCAATGTATAACATTCCATTATATTTTATACAATCATCCAGAGAACAAAGAATATTTTATACATTACTAGGTAAAGACCAGCACAAGTCACAGCTGCAGTATTGGGAACTTCGGCACTGAATCTGAGCAGAACAGGCTTAACATCAGTGAGCCCGAGGGGAGGTGGAAGGAATAGCTTATACAGTGGCTTGCAAAAATTTTCATACCCCTTGAACATTTCCACATTTTGTCACGTTACAACCACAAACGTAAATGTATTTTATTGGGATTTTATGTGATAGACCAACACAAAGTGGTGCATAATTGTGAAGTGGAAGGAAAATGATACATGGTTTTCAAATTTTTTTACAAATAAAAAACTGAAAAGTGTCGCGTGCAAAAGTATTCAGCCCCCCTGAGTCAATACTTTGTAGAACCACCTTTCACTGCAATTACAGCTGCAAGTCTTTTGGGGTATGTCTCTACCAGCTTTGCACATCTAGAGACTGAAATTTTTGCCCATTCTTCTTTGCAAAATAGCTCCAGCTCAGTCAGATTGGATGGAGAGCGTCTGTGAAGAGCAATTTTCAAGTCTTGCCAGAGATTCTCAATTGGATTTAGGTCTGGACTTTGACTGGGCCATTCTAACACATGAATATGCTTTGATCTAAACCATTCCATTGTAGCTCTGGCTGTATGTTATGGGTCGTTGTCCTGCTGAAAGGTGAACCTCCGCCCCAGTCTCAAGTCTTTTGCAGACTCTAACAGGTTTTCTTTAAGATTGCCCTGTATTTGGCTCCATCCATCTTCCCATCAACTCTGACCAGCTTCCCTGTCCCTGCTGAAGAAAAGCATCTCCACAGCATGATGCTGCCACCACCATGTTTCACAGTGGGGATGGTGTGTTCAGGGTGATGTGCAGTGTTAGGTTTCCGCCACACATTGCGTTTTGCATTTAGGCCAAAAACTTCAATTTTGGTCTCATCTAACCAGAGCACCTTCCTCCACATGTTTGCTGTGTCCCCCACATGGCTTGTGGCAAACTGCAAACGGGACTTCTTATGGCTTTTTTTCAACAATGGCTTTCTTCTTGCCACTCTTCCATAAAGGCCCGATTTGTGGAGTGCACAACTAATAGTTGTCCTGTGGACAGATTCTCCCACCTGAGCTGTGGATCTCTGCAGCTCCACCAGAGTTACCATGGGCCTCTTGGCTGCTTCTCTGATCAATGCTCTCCTTGCCCGGCCTGTCAGTTTAGGTGGACGGCCATGTCTTGGTAGGTTTGCAGTTGTGCCATACTCTTGCCATTTTCGGATGATGGATTGAACAGTGCTCCGTGAGATGTTCAAAGCTTGGGATATTTGTTTATAATCTAACCCTGCTTTAAACTTGTCCACAACTTTATCACTGACCTGTCTGGTGTGTTCCTTGGGCTTCATGATGCTGTTTGTTCACTAATGTTCTCTAACAAACCTCTGAGGCCTTCACAGAACAGCTGTATTTATACTGAGATTAGATTACACACAAGTGGACTCTATTTACTAATTAGGTGAGTTCTGAAGGCAATTGATTGCACTGGATTTTATTTAGGGGTATCAGAGTAAAGTGGGCTGACTACTTTTGCACGTGACACTTTTCAGTTTTTAATTTGTAAAAAAATTTGAAAACCATGTATCATTTTCCTTCCACTTCACAATTATACACCACTTTGTGTTGGTCTATCACATAAAATCCCAATAAAATACATTTACGTTTGTGGTTGTAACGTGACAAAATGTGGAAAAGTTCAAGGGCTATGAATACTTTTGCAAGCCACTGTATGTTACTATTTAAACAATCAGAGGCTGATTACAGGATATGTGAATTATATATTTGGATAGCAAACTTTGGTCCTGATTCTTACTGATTACAGAATTTCTAAACCAAGATTAATGAGTTAAGGCTGCCATAAACTCATGCAGTTACCAGTAATCATGAGATCCTATCCTCTGCACACTGGAAACAACAAATTAAACATTTTGCAACAAGTAGGAGAGTTTTTAATATTGGTCAGGAGAAATGCATTGCATTGCCTTGGAAGGATTAGTTTGTATTTTATTTGGCCCATGATCATTTTTTGTTTTGCAGAATCAGTTATTTTGTACTGGGGACCAATTTATAAGGCAACAATACAAACAACAAGGTATACTGTTTGCTAGGTATGCTCTACTCTGAACTAAATTGTAAATAATATGAGGAGTATTATGATTCTTGCAACCAATCCAATGCGACAAAGGAGTATCTGTACAGTTCATAAAGGACATATAAATCACTCAAAAATATCAGTGTTTCTGCATAACTAATTGTATTTGGTATGTTTAGCATTCAACAACTTAGTGGATCTATATAGAGGAGCTGAGGGGCTGCTCCTTCTGCCAAAATCTATGTTGTTGGGCGAGGGTACATCTTGGATTTGAGGAAGTCTTTCATGACATGCTAATGATGTTTACAGTTTAGCTGCCAGTTTTAACTCCTCTGCTGCCCTGAAAGAAATGGCTTTCAGTTTTGGAGTTAATTCAATTGGCAGGAGGAATTGTGATGAACCTATCCATTTGTACAAAAAAAAACCTTTGCTGTACAGTACACAAATTTATTTGTAATTTTTACATAAAAATGCAAGTAAACAGGATTTAAATAAATTCAGTTTATTTTGAGTCAAAAGTAGAGTCAGAAACATTATTCATAGGCCAAATTTGTTGCCGTTGATCGCAATCGTTTGGACAAATAATGAACTGTTGGATGGTTGCACATGAATTATCAACTACCATCTAAATTTGCAAAACAGATTGCCAAAAATTGTACTTTGAGCAGCTATTTACACTGCCTTTCAGTATTACTGGACTCTGCATAGGCAATGAGGTATCTTTTCAGTATCACAATTTATACCAAATCTTTGGTCATCCTAATGGGGTTTTTTGTCCAGCATGTGAGAAATCTTTCCTTTCTTAATTCCTTTTTGGTGTATCTGTCTTTAAATTTCTGTGTTATCCTACAGTTCTGTGTTATCCTACACAGTTTGCAAATAAACAAAGGTGTTAAAATGTGCAAATGTTGCTGTGACCCTTGCTTCCATACCAACTCCAAATAGAAAATGAATTTATTATTACCTATGCTAACTCATAAGTTCATGTCCCAGGACTAGAATTAGGCCATTCAGCGAAACGAGTCTACTCAACCATTCAATCACGCCTGATCCATTTATCCCTCTCAACCCCATTCCCCTGTCTTATCCCTGTAACCTAAGATATAAGCTTGTATACTCTGGAATTTAGAAGGTTGAGAGGGGATCTTATTGAAGCATATAAGATTATTAAGGGTTTGGACATGCTAGAGGCATGAAACATGTTCCCGATGATGGGAGAGTCCAGAACCAGTGGGCCACAATTTAAGAACAAGAGGTAAGCCATTTAGAACGGAGATGAGGAAACACTTTTTCACACAGAGAGTTGTGAGTCTGTGGAGGCCGGTTCTCTGGATACTTTCAAGAGAGAGCTGGATAAGGTTCTTAAAGATAGCGGAGTCAGGGGATATGGGGAGAATGCAGAAACGAGGTTTTGATTGTGGATGATCAGCCATGATCACATTGAATGGCGGTGGTGGCTCGAAGGGCCGAATGGCCTACTCCTGCACCTATTGTCTATTAAAGTTAATTTCCTACCACAACACTTTAGCAGCATTTCACATTTCTCAATACCCTCCAGTCTGAAAAACAGCCTTCCGCCAGCAGCCTCTGGCAACCTCTTTCATGATGCCAATTTTCTATCCAGTCGGCTAGTTCTCCCTGGATCCCATATGATCTAACCTTTCAGAGCAGCCTGCCATGCAGAACCTTTGTCAAATTCCTTGCTCAATGCCAAAGTCCAAATAGACAACGTCCACAGCTTTGGTTACTTCTTCAAAAAACTCAATCTGATTTGTGGGACATGATCTCCCTTGAACAAAACCATGCTGACAAATCCCTAATCAGCCACTGTCTATGCAAATTCATATATATATTTTATCTCTCAGATTACTCTCCAGTAACTTGTCTACTGTAGATGTTTGGCTCACCGGTCTATAGTTCCCAGGCTTTTACTGCAACCCTTCCTAAATAGAGACACATTATTCGGGGGCGCTGTCTTGTGTGCGGCTGCCCAGCCAGCAGCTGTCTGTCCTTTCATCTTTATTTTTTATTTTAGTTAGTAAAGTGTTTTGTTTTGGAGGTATAGACTTTTTTGTGTGGGGGGTGGGTGGGGGGGGGGAAGGGGGAAACTACCTTTCAGGGTCCCTACCTGGACGGAGAGGCAGCTTTTCTCCGGGCTGCAGCTTCGACCCGTCCTCGCGGCCTACCAGCGGGCCTGGAGCGGCGTTTCCTGTCGGGGACCGCCCAGAACCTCGGCTTCGGTGGCGGCACAGCGCTGGAGCGCTATCGCGGAGCGGGCGATGCCTTGCCCGGGTCGCCGCGCTGGAGCTCCGGTGAGCTGAGGATCGCTGGGGAAAACATCGCGGAGCTGCGGGACTCTGGAGCGACCAGCTGTGGGCGGCGGCGCTGAACTTTACATCGGGAGCCTGGGATCTCTAGATGAGATCGCCAGTTGTGGAGCTCCAACCGGCGCGGCCTTGTTGGCTTCGGAAGCCGCGGCCCCCAGTGCGGAAGCGGCCGTTCCAGGGTTCCCAGGCCACTGGGAGGACTCTCCCGACGCCGGAGCAATATCACCCGGCGAGAACGGCCTGGAACATCGGGCCTCCGTAGAGGCAACTGTGGAGGCCTCAATGGACCCGACTATGGGTGAACTGGGGTTGGGGACTGGACTTTGTGCATTCCCTCATGGTGGGAGCCATTGTGGGGGGATGTTCAGTGTTAAGACTATCTTGGTGTTTTGTCTGTATTCTCTTTTTTGTGTGCTGCATAATGGCAAAAAGCATTTCACTTCACTACACCTGGGTGTATGTGAATGTGACTAATAAAAATACCTTGACCTTGACCTTGATCTTCCAGTCTTCCAGCACTCCATCCATATTTAATGATGATTCCTATATCTCAGCCAGGGTGCCTGCAAATTTCTTCTCTAGCTTCCCACAGTGTCCTCAGATATATCTGATCAGGCCCAGAAGATTTATCTACCTTCATATGCCTTAGAACATTAAGCAGGTTCACCACCAAAATACTGACTGCCCTCAAGACACTTCCATTAACTGTCTCAAGCTCATCAGTTTTCATGTCTTTCTCCACGGGAAAAACAGAGGAAACATAGTCATTGAGGACCTTGCCCATCTTCTTTGGCTTCGTTTTGGTTTCTGAGGAGACAAATTCACTCCCTTGTCACCCTGTTTCCCTTAATGTACATAAAATATATTTGGATCCCGAAATGCTATCTGCCAGAGCTATTTCCTGACCCCTTTTTGGTTTCCTGATCTCCTTCTTAAGTATACTCCAAAGTTCTTAAATTCCTCCGGTGATACACCTGATCCCAGTTGCCTATTACTGTCCTTGCCTCCTTTTAAATAAAAGTCCTAAATAACAAGCCACTTATCCTCAGGTCATGCTATCTCACTTTGTACTTTCTAGTCAAGGGAAATAGCTTCTCTCATCTATTTGTGAAATAGTATTTTAATTTAAAACAATATTTCAGGCATTTCTGCATCCACTACAACCCCTATGCTTTCCGATCTTAAGTCATACTTGGTGATTTTTTTTTTAAGTTAGCTAAAAATTGAGATCATGACTCCTGGTATATTGTTTGTACCCAATGTTTTAATGTTGCTGTCTGCACAGCCAGTTTAAAGGTACCAAGTGGCCTCTTTAAATTAATGCCACACAGTCAATAACTTTTAATGGGGAAAACCCTACACCATAGAATTGACCAGATATTTCTGGGACTTTCCAATCCCATAAGGAATTCTTATTTTCCTTTAAAGTAAATCCCTTACAATAAGAGACAGTTGACAACACCTCATCAATCTGATCTTACATATAATCGAAGGGAGTAGACAAGGACAGAAAGAAGACACAATACTCATAGCTCTTGAGTGACTTTGAAAATATATCCCCAGCTTAATTGGGAGGGATCATGGAGGACTAAAGGATGGTGCTGGACAATTAAGAATAGTATTACCTTACTGTCATAATTTCTTATCCCTCTTTCTGCCACAGAATATATTGTGAATCATTCTTCTGTATGCTATATTTTTTGTATGCAATCACATTAGTATCTGCCCTGTCAAATCAGTAATAGGTTTCAATTGAAATACTTCTTGGTCGTATGAGAAACCTAAAGAATTTCATTGTACCTTGTGATGAATATAAACCATTTTCTGGCATTTGTTTGTTTTCAACCAAAATAAATCAATGTCACTATCCAGCTTAAGACCATTGTAGCTATCGAGTTCTTTGTGTACAGGGCTATCAAGGAACAAGCTGAAATAGCTCCAAGCCCAGTTACAGATCAAACAGTTTAGGTTTTTCACGGCATCTAACTGGCAGAAAATTTGTCTATGCACCTCTGATTTTTTACAAAATCATCTTTCCAAGTCACCTCGGCCTCAAAGGGAATAGGGGTATTAGCCAACAATTGATAATAGGGGGAGTAAAATAATGGCCGGAGGATGCATTATTCCCTTTCAATGGCATTAAAATGTAACACTCCTCATCCGGATGCCATTTGTGATTGCTGTATAAGCAGCAAGAAATCCAATTGCAATTTTCACAAGATTGTAACGTTCGATTTCCCTGGAAATGCTGCACTGAAATTGGTGTTGGACTAAGGGGCAGGACGGGGTATTGTTACTAAATAACAAGGAGCAGAGGGATAGTGGAGGGGATAGTAGTAGAGTGCTCCCAGGTGATCAGAGCATTATGGACATGAATATGATAACAGGAGGCATGCTTCTTTGTGCAAGGGTTCATTAAGATCCTCCACAGTTATCGGGGGAGGCTGGATGGTTAGGACTTTTTTCTTTGGACTGGATAGACTAGGGGAGAAAAATGAAGTACTGAAAATCACGATGGGCATGGATAAAGTGAACGCTCACAGTCTTTTCCCCATAGTAGAGGGAATAGAGAGAGTGAAGATAATTAAGAGGGACCTCAGGGGCAAGGTTCTCACTCGGGTTAGTCCATATCTGGAGTGAGCTGCCAGAGGAAGCTATAGAAGTAAATACTATTATGACTTTAAAAATACATTGGGACAAATTAGGAAAGTAGGGTTTAGAGAAATATGGGTCAAAGCAGGCAAATGGGACTAGCCCAGAAAGCCATCTCAGTCAGCTTGGACAAGTTGGGCGGAATGGACTGTTTCTATGCATTATAGCTCTTTCACTTTAATGGCCATCCCTCCTGGCTGGAGGATATCAAAAAATACTCTGCAAGGATGTGAGCACTCAATGAATGTATGTACATAGGAGGTCCTCAATGCAGGCAAATACTCTACTCACACTGACTGCTGCTGTGAGCTGAAGAAAAAAATAATCTGAGGCCTTATCTCCAGAATGGTGGCTTGGTTGACTTTCATCATGGGCCGTGATGAACCGCGAGTTGTAACTGTAGCCTGAAATGATCCTCGTGTTTTATAACTCAGAATAACCACGAGACTAGTGTCAATGGGCAGAAAAGTCCAGGAAAATAGGGGATGGTATTTTCTGTTGAAGAAGTCCAGATCTTACTGAGGACAACAAATGCAGTTTGAGATTTGGCCCTTTAAATCACACATGTCTGACGAGGTGTTGGTAAAACCTAGCTGATATGCAGATAAATAAATTATTATTTCTGGATCAATAACATCGAAAATCCCAGTGCAGATGAATTTTTCATGCTGCAGTAATGTTGAGGTAATTTCCAGTAGTTACATGTTAGAAAAAAATCTAGCTGAAAATGTCAAGGAACTAATTTCCCGATGGATGCCAATGATGTGTGTGCACATTCAGTGTAGTTAGAGCATTGAATCAATGACTTGCATGCGTTCTGGGAGCTCTCTGCTCCTTCTCTGGTTTCTACATTGCCCACTGTTGGAATAAAGAACATGTCCATAATCCCATAAACTGCCTGCACAACATTACTTCATTTTAGGTTAAGCCAATTTTCAATGCCACTTCAGTCTTCCCCCAGAATTGTGTGAACAAATTACTTGGCTTTTCACTCAATTTAGTTACCGGGTATGTTTTTGAAGTCAATAAAGCTGTTCCTGCTTTGCCAGGAGTGGCTGACATTGCAAAGTAAGAAGCAGGAAGAAAATCTTTGCAAAACCTTTCAAGGCTCAATATGTCACAGAACGATTCACTACCAATGAACTTGTTTTAGTGTAATTACCACAACAAAGCAGGTGAGAATTTACATATAAGAAGGTCTGACAAACAGCAATGGACTGAGGGACCAGAATATCTCTTTTAATCATGTTAGTTGAGAAATCAATGATGGCCAGGGTGCCAGGTGATTTCCTTTGGACTTCTTCCAAATCACATCACATAATTTTTACACCTACCTCAAAGAGGGCACACAGAACACAATTACTGCTCATCATGCTACACATTATACTGACCAGGCAGCAACCTGTTCAGCACTGCAATAAAATATCACTGCAGTGAAGTTCATAGAATAGAATTGCTGGTTCTGAAACAATGTTTCAATTATTAGATATAGATATAGATGTATCTACATGGATATAGATGTAAAATTCATTGCCACAGACGGCTGTGGAGGCAGTCATTGGATATTTTTAAGGTGGACATTGACAGATACTTGATCGGTAAGGATGTCTGGGGTTATGGGGTGAAGGCAGGAAATGGGGTGGAGAAGGAAAGAGATCAGCCATTATTGAATAGCTTCAATACCATGATTAAGGTAGACTCGATAGGCCGAATGGCTTACTTCTGCTGTCATGACTAATGAACATGAACTTATATTAAACAACTGTGCGGTCTTTATTACATTAATCAAAATCTTTATTACCCTTAAAGGTAAAGGGCTAACATTATGAGTTAAAATCTAATCAATGGCATAATTCCAATAATCATTCTTTTCTTGCAACTGTAATTTTCTACAAATAGGAGATAGCAAAACAGACAATAGTCAGAATAATGTACAGATACCTCTTTTTATTATAATTGGGTCAAAGCTTAGTTATGAATATAGTAAACAACTTGAGTAAAACTACAGATTACATAGTCATAACTTGTCAAAGCATATCTAGGGGTAGTAAGGTCACTCAGTGGTGCAGCAGTAGAGTTGCCGCCTTCCAACTCCAGAGAGCTGGATTCAATCCTGACTACAGGTGTTGACTGCACAATGTTTGTATGTTCTCCCTGTGACTGCATGGATTTTCTCTGAGTGCTCCGATTTCCTCCCACACTCCAAAGACATGCAGGTTTGTAGGTTAATAGGCTTCAGTAAAAATTGTAAATTGTCCATGGCATGTAGGATAAGTGTTTGTGTACTTGGTGATCGCTGGTCAGCATGGACTTGGTGGGCCGAAGGCCTGTTTCCATGCTGTAACACTAACGTGTAAAGTCTAAAGATTATTTTTTCAAAACTGAATTTGCTGCCTTCACCCTGTGGAAAAAAAGAATTGAAGGCTATATTGTTGCAGTGTGCTTGATTATAACATATCTAGAGGCATAGTGGTCATGATCTTTACTGTGTGACAATTCCAAGAAAAAGGCAGGGAATAGCATCAACTACAAACCTCTTCTGACCTTAAAGTGTTTTAACTCTATCAATCAAGAAGGGCAGTGAAGAATCCTCCTCAAATACAGCTCCACCCAGACATTCATCTCTGTTCTTGCCCACACAATGGCATGCAGATTGTGAATTTGACTAGGAGCTAGCAACATAGTGTTATCCCTCCAATCCTATTCCCAATCTTTCTCACAGGAAATTGTTTAACTCCTGTTATATCCACTCCAGAACAATGGCTACTCCAACCTCAGTAATTGAGTTATGCAATGCACACAATGCTAGGTTACTGTATGTCCACTGTTGAAGGCCAAGCTTAAAGTAATTATTGACATGTTCACTAAGTTTATGTAAAAGAAAAGCCAAAAGAATCAAGTGTGTTTATTTGTTGCATGCAGCAAGAATCTATCTATCATAGTCTGATAGATATTAAAAGTCTGATCTTGTTAGTGTGTATATGTGTGTGTATATGTGGTTGTCTTTACATCTTCGTGAAAAAACTACGCGGTAATGATAACATTTTTACATATTCCGGTTTACATTTTTCCCGTCGAGGCCGGGATCACGTTATCTGAATATTTCATGCTTTATTTCTCAACTTATTCTCGACTCATTATTGATTAAGTCAAAAGACTTTGTAATTAAAAACACCAGCTTCAAATGATAACACCACAGTGGCTCAGCAAGCAGTGCTGATCCTCAGTGAAGATTTCATCCTATATTTGACATTATTTATGATTAAAGCTTTAAAAATGCCAACTGTCACAAGAGTGTTACATATTCTGATTCACATTTTTCACCTCGAGGCAGAGATCACTTTCACTGAACATTTAATGTTTTATTTCTTGACTTATTACTGATTGAAGTTTAAAAAAATCAAAATACCTTCAATTTCTAACCAACCAGCTTCAACTAATGACATCACATTGGCAGCTTCAACTGAAGATTTCACAATGGATATACTAGCAATGGGAGGGGCAAGTGCAATTGGATTTTTTTTTAAAGATCATTGTCTATTGTCTATTGTCTATTGCTGAGGAAGGCAAGGGGAGTGCTGGAACTTTACGTTTGGGAACGGCTTGAGTCGGAGGTCCGTGCCTCCCATGGGGGCTACAGGTGGGGATCGGGTGCATTGGGAGAGCAGACCCAATGGGTCTGCACTTGGTCTAGTGTACCTATAACACTCTCATCTTGTGTGTGTGTTATATTTGTATCTTCCTCAAAACCCTACGCCATACCGCTAACATTATTACATATTCTAACACAATTTTCCCGACCACGCCGTACTCAGGTTCACAAGATTTCATCCTATATTTCATGTTATTCACAATTAAAGCTTTAAAAATGCCAACTTTAATAAGATTTTTACTGTTAAAATCTTTCTTCCCAGCTTCCAACACACTTTGATACAAAGTTGCAAGACAGGAATACCCTGAACTTTTCACCTCAATGGGATATTTCACCAGGAGAGGAAGGGCCAATTGCTATTGCAATTGGAACTGCTGCAGCAAGCAGGGAAAGTGCAATTGGATTTTTTTTTAATCCAATGCTGAGGGAGGCAGGGGAGTGCTGGAATCTCACATTCGGGAATGGGTTCAGTTGCGTTGGGGGAATGGGTGAGTGGTGGAATATTGCGTTGGGGAGTGCACAATTGGGGGAGTACACGATTAGGGGAGTGCACTTGGGTCTAGTACCGGGTCTTGCAACGGGTCTGCACTTGGTCGAGTAGAACAATAACATTCTTACTTACTCCATTATCAATTACCTCAGCTGCATAACACCACTCGTTGATTGATCATAAAATTCTGGAAAATGTAAAATATTTTCAGTACTCTCCCGTCATTAGGATAGAGTCATAGAGTCATAGAGTAATACAGTGTGGAACCAGGCCCTTCAGCCCAACTTGCCCACACCGGCCAATAATGTCCCAGCTACACTAGTCCCACTTGCCTGCACTTGGTCCATATCCCTCCATCCTGTCCTATCCATGTACCTGTCTAACTGTTTCTTAAACAATGGGATAGTCCCAGCCTCAACTATCTCCTCTGGCAGCTTGTTCCATACACCCACCACCCTTTGTGTGAAAATGTTACCCCTCAGATTCCTAGTAAATCTTTTCTCCTGCACCTTGAACCTACGTCCTCTGGTCCTCGATTCCCCTACTCTGTGCATGAGACGCTGTGCATCTACCAGATCTATTCCTCTCATGATTTTGTACACCTCCATAAGAACCCCCCCCTCATCCTCCTGCGCTCCATGGAATAGAGACCCAGCCTACTCAACTTCTTCCTATAGCTCACACCCTCTAGTCCTGGCAACATCCTTGTAAATCTTAGCTGAACCTTTCAAGCTTGACAATATATTTCCTATAACATTTTACCCAGAACTGAACACAATATTCTAAATGCGGTCTCACCAACGTCTTTTACAACTGCAACATGACCTCCCAACTTCTATACTCAATACTCTGACTGATGAAGGCCAAAGTGCCAAAAGCCTTTTTGACCACCTTATCTACCTGCGACTCGACCTTCAAGGAACCATGCACCAGTACCCTCTGCTCTGCAACACTACCCAGAGGCCTACCTTTTACTGTGTAGGTCCGGCCCTTATAGATGTCCCAAAATGCAACACCTCACACTTCTCTGGATTAAATGCCATCAACCATTCCTCCGCCCACCTGGAATATAGTTCCCTGAATCGTAGCACATCAGTTCCATAGATATAGCCCAATCTCTGCACTGGCATAGAGGTGAATCGGACAATGCCCTAGCTTATGGAAGGACTATTCGGAAGCCTTATAGTACAGAAGGGAAAGCTGTTCCTGAGTCCGGTGGTACGTGCTTTCAAGCTTCTGAACCTTCTGCTGCATGGGAGCAAGTAGAAGAAATAACTAGGTGGGATAAGTCTTTGATTATGTTGGCTGCTTTTCCGAGGCAGCGTGGTGTATAAATGGAATCAGTGGTGGGAAGTCTGGTCTGTGTAATGGACTGAGCTACATCTACAACTCTCTGCAATTTCTCATATTCTTGAGCAGGGCTGTTCCCAAAGCATGCTGTGATGCAACTCCACAACATGCTTTTTGTGTCTGCTGTAGACCTGTTGTGATTGTAAATAAACTGCAGGCTGTGAGGCCTGGGGTCAATGTGTGCTGGTTGGATGGCAGGAATGATTCAAAGCTTCCTTGAAAACCATGGCATCCTCATCCATTCATGTGAATCCCCATCTTTTGACCAATCAAACTGGAAAAGGTGCATCCTGGATCAATTGAGAATTTTTAGTCTCTTTTTGATAATATGTATAAACCCAAAGAAAATGGCTGAAAGGATGAATTGCCTCCTATACTCTCTATCAAACATTTCCCACCTCTACTGTGGCAGAGTCTGCAAGTCTTGTATTGACCTCATCAACCACCTCCGAAACCACAGAAAGAGTAACTTGGGAATAAAAAAGTAAATAAGGAGTGAATATGGGCCTTTAAAGATCAACAAAGTTGTCTATGTGTGTTGCATAGTGTTAAATATATATATCCTCATCAGCATTTACCATGCAGAAAGTCATGGGTGCAAGGGAATTCAGTGAAAGTAATAGTGATGTTTTGAAGAGAGTTCGCCATGCAGACGAGGATGTGCTGGTGGTCCTAAAGCACATTAAAGTAGACAAATGGTATAAATTTTGAGGAGTGTTGGTGGGAAATGTCGGTCTGATCACTGCTGAACCCGGCATTATCCTCGACACCACGAAGGTTAGATGGCATGAAATCCAGGGCGAGTTAGCCAATTGTATACATGATTGTTTTTAAGGTGGGAGATAGAGGAGGTAATAAAGGGTTGTTTTCAGATTGGAGGCCGGAAATAAGTGCTGTACCATCAGTGCTGGGTCCACTGGTGTTCATTATTTATATTAATGATTTGGATGTAGATGGCATATGTAGTAATTTTGCAGATGGCACTAACATTGTGGTATGGTGGATGGCTAAGAAGGTTATCTGCAATTATGATGGGATCTTGTTCGAATGGCCCAATGGGCCATGAAATGGCAGATGGAGTTAAATGTGAAGTATTACATTTTGATCAGACAAACCCAGGCAGAATTTCTGCAATAAAAGGGGAGTGTTGTAGAACAGAGACACCTAGGGGTATTGGTACATATGAAGGTAACGGCGCAGATAGGGTAGTGAAGGCAGCATTTGCTATGCTATCCTTCATCAGTTGCGGTATTGAGTACAGTAGTTGGAAAGTCATGTACAGCTGAATAAAACATGGGTAAGGTCATTTTTGGAGTACTATGTACTGTTCTGGTCTCCCTGCTATAGGAAGGATGTCATTAAACTGGAAAGAGTTCAAAATAGATTTATAAGGATGTCATTAGGTCTGGAGAGTTATAGGAGATGTTGCATATGCTGGTTATTTCCCCCCCTGAAGAATAGGTAGCTGAGGGATGATGTTATAGAGGTACTAGACCAAGTGCAGTCCCATTTGGCTGCTCCCCCAACGCACCCATATAACCATATAACCATATAACAATTACAGCACGGAAACAGGCCATCTCGGCCCTTCTAGTCCGTGCCGAACACTTATTCTCCCCGTGTCCCATCTACATGCACTCAGGCCATAACCCTCCATTCCGTTCCCTACCCGTACCCCCCACGGGAGGCGTGGTCCTCCAACTCAAACCATTCCTGAACATAAGATTCCAGCACTCCCCTAGCCTTCCTCAGCAATGATCTTTAAAAAAAATTCCAATTGCACTTGCCCTGCATGTTGCAATAGCAATTTGCCCTCCCCCTGCTAGTCGAGCCATTGTGACGTCATCTGTTGAAGCTGGTCGGTTTGAAATGAAAGGTATTTTGCTTTAAAAAAAACTTTAATCAGTAATGTTGAGAATAAAGCATAAATTGTTCAATGAAAGTGTTCTCTGCCTAGAGGGGAATAATGTGAATCAGAATATGTAAAAATCTTTTGAAAGTTGGCATTTTTGAAGCTTTAATCGCAAATAACATGTCAAATATAGGATGAAATCTTCATTGAGGCTGGTCTCTGCTAGCTGAGCCATTGTCACATCATCAGTTGAAACTGATGGTTTTAATTTCAAACTCTTTTGACTTTTTTAGACTTTTAATCAGTAATGAGTCGAGAATGCCGAGAAATAAAGCATAAAATGTTCCGATAAGGTGATCTCGGCCTTGACGGGAAAAATGCCAATCGGAATATGTAAAAGTGTAATCGTTACCGCGTAGTGTTATTGCGAAGATGTAAAGACAACCACAAATACACCCACACATATATACACACTAACAAGATCAGACTTTTAATAAGTATATGATGATATAAAACCATGAGGGGCATAGATAAGGTGAACAGTCACAATAATTTATCCTTGGTAGGCGAGATAAAAAGTAGTTAATCATGAGTGGGGAACATTTTATTAAAGAACTAAGGGCATACTTGTAATGAACTGCCAGAGGCAGTGGTAGAGACAGGTACAATTATGACATTTAACAGACACTTAGACAGGTATATGGATAGGAAATGTTTGGAGGGATATGGGCCAGGCAAAATCAAGTGGGATTAGCTCGATTAACCAACATGGTGAGCATGGACGTGTTGTGCCAATGGGCCTATTTCCATTCCGTATACCTCTATGATTCTAAGAGAAGTGGTGTGAAAGCCAGCCAAGCCTGACCTAAGGAGACTTCTGAAGAAGAAGGATACAGTGTTCGAGGCAGTGCTGAAGAAGAAGGATACAGTGTTCCTTCTGGATGTTAAATGAAGATCCTGTCAACCCTGTCAAGTTGACATGAAAGAACTTACAGCACCATGTGCAGAAGAGCAGAAATTTACTACCGTCCTGGTCAACATACTGAGAGAATATGTGACAATCAACTGTCAAGCATGGGTGCATGACAAAACTTATCACATACCCTTATTCCCCATGGAGCATTCTGTAAAGTGAAAAGTGCTATTTAAATAGAAATCTGCTGTTTCTTCCCATTGAATGAAGACTTTAGATATATAATAGCTAATTAAATGACTGCAAGGTTTGAACAATAATACCATTAACATTAATAGTATTGGACAGTAAGGCACATAAGGAATAATTTCTCACAATGGTCCAGGAAGATGAATGCCACCTTTATAAATCCCAATGTGTTGTCAGCACCAAATTACTATCATAACCTACTACTGAGCTTGATAATTGATATAAATAATTCATGCAATCTCCCAGCTAAAACAAATATTAACGTGCAGATGTCCATAAAATCTTCTGTAACATGATTGGGCATTATGTCGTTCCAAGATTGTGCTCTGTATGTCAGGTAGGATAGTTAATAACTGACTCTGCTTGGTGAAACAATATGAATGCAAATATTTTTTTCTATAAGCGAATAACTTGGAAAGCATGCACTTGACAACATTAGCAACAGCTTATATCAGAAACTGAACCTGACGTTTTGATTGTCGAGCATCAAGAGAGTCAGGGACACAAAACTTGATCTCTCAGAGGGTCTTCTCTCAAGGAAGGTCAAGAGACAGGGCCTGGCAATAACCTTACAAAGAAACCTGAATGTTTCTAAATAGACTGCAATTATCCAATGTGTGAAATCATCATGCCATTATACTCACTTTGTGGCAACATGAGCACACGGTGCATTATTGTAATAGATAGAGGAGCATCTTGAGTTGCCAGTCAATGTTTTCTCCTTTACCTCTGTTGCACCTATACTGAGAATACTTCTTGATCTTTCTCCCAATTCTGCTAGCCCTTGCTGTCCCCTCCCCTTCATCAGCCATCTGGTTGTCTCCTCCCCTCCCCCAGCCCTCGGGTTCCTCCTCTGCCTTTTTCCTTTTTTCCTTTCTTCTCCCCACCCCCTATCAGTCTGAAGAAGGGTTTCGGCCCGAAACGTTACCTATTTCCTTCGCTCCATGGATGCTGCTGCACCCGCTGAGTTTCTCCAGCATTTTTGTGTACCTTCGATTTTCCAGCATCTGCAGTTCCTTCTTTAACATCTTGATCTTTCAGATGCTTTGCAAATTTCGCGGAGTTTTTGAGATATTTTTCATTCAATGCTCATTAATACTGCAAATGACCAGCCTCCTATTAGGATGGGGATGCCATTTAAAAAAATATTACAAATTAGTTCTAATTTGCAAACAGAAGGTTGCAGCCATACAATGAAATATAAATAGGTATTCTAGAACATAATCAACTATTTCCCTAATGGCCCTGACCCACTTAGGCGATTTTTTCGGCGACTGTCATAGTCGTAGCAGGTCGCCGAAAATCCGGCGACTGGACCCCCCCTATGACAATGTCAATGCCAATATCTACAACAACCTACCTCCTAGTCGACGTCAAGCTATGGCAAGTTACTGACAACCGGCGACCCATAGGACATCCACCTACGACCACACCACGACAAGTTAAGACAATTCAGTCTCCGGTACCTGACGCCGGTTGACTTAGGTTGACATAGGTAGTCGCCAATAGCACCGGCAACAACCTACATCAGCCTGGTGACAACCTACGTTAACCTGGCGACAACCTACCATAGCACCTATGTGAGGAGAAGTCAAGATATGCTCATATGCGTCAAACCCACTGTCGCCGAAAATTTTTCAACACGTTGAAAATTTTGTGGCGATCAGAAAGACACTACGACTCTTTGAGCGAATGAGGAGACTACTCACGACCATAAGGCGACACCCCAGCGACCATGAGGCGACAGCCAAGTCAACTGTAGTTGCCTAAAAAATCACGTAAGTGGGACAGGCCCATAAGACCCGAGTATTATTATGAATGCACAAATATGCATCAGTGAGTTTTCACCATTCATTTGCTTGAAGAAAATGGTGGTTATAAAACTCACTCAAAAATTACAAAGATTTTGAATGACCCTTAACATAAGTCATGGAAATAATGATAATTATTTCAGTATTGTTTTAAATTGTTTTTCAAAATCGTCATTGATGTAGACTTGCCTTTCCTCTTGTTAACAATTGTGAAGTTTTGTAACAAATGTACATATCTCTCACACACTTAAGCACTCACACTCATTTTCCTTCACTAATCTCACATCAATGCATCCCTGGAGGAGTTTCGGGAAGTAAGGAGCAAACTAAAAAGGAGATCAGAAGGGCAAAGAGGGGCCAGGAGAGCTCTGGCAGGTAGAATAAAAGACAATCCCAAAAGATTTTATAAATAAAGGGGAAAAGGGTAACTAGAGAGAGAGTGAGACCTCTCAGGAATAAAAGCAGTCACCTCTGTGTGGAGCTACAGGAGATGGGAAAAGTCTTCAATCAATATTTCTCCTCTGTATTTACGGAGGAGAAAGAGAGTAGGACGGAGGAAATTGGAGCAGTCACTGAAAGTGTCATGAGAGCAGTCATGGTTACCGTCGAGCAAGTACTGAAGGTAGTGTCATGTTTGAAGGTAGACAAATCTCTGGGGCCTGTTCAGATATATCAAAGGACATTGCGGGAGCTCTGGTTGAAATTTATGATTCATCCTTAAATACAGAAGAGGTGCCAGAGGATTGGAGGGTGGAAAAAGTTGTGCCTTTTTTCCAAAAGGGCTGCAGGGAAAATGCTGGGAACTATAGGCCGGTTAGCTTAACATCTGTAGTTGGTAAGTTACTGGAGAGTATTCTGAGGGATAGGATATACAGGCATTTCGATGGGCAAGTCTGATTAGGGACAGTCCGCATGGTTTTGTATGTGGGAGGTCATCTCACAAATCTGATTGAATTTTTGATGACGTGAGTGTTAATCCTGGCTAAATTGTAGCAGCCATGGCTTTAAAATTGAGAAAGGGCTTGTGTGCTGCTCGGTCATTTTGGTCAAGTTAAATGTGTCTCTCTAAAACTGAGATGAGCTGCTGAATGGTGCCAGTATGTCTGTGGCCTAGATAAGTGCTGCAGAGGAAGAATGGGACATCTGCAGTGTTCTTACAATGAGGTGGAAAATGCATAGAACTGATTGGGTCAATGCAAACTGAGTGTACATAGTATATATAATGTTGCGAGATGGCTATTCTGTTGGTTGAAATGATGAGCCTTTGAGGAACTGTTTGAATTCCAGGGCACATGTTGCACAATTCATCTGTGTTGGCTTCCTTCTAGAAGCTTCTTTTGAATACAATGTATATAAGATTATATTATTGGGTTAGGGAACTGTCAGTTATGTACTGTTAATATTAATATGTTTGATTGGTTGAGATAGAGACCATTTGGTTCGCCCCCTCAAGGATTGGGGAACTATAAAAGGTAGCCCCCACAAGGTACTGTGTCGATCTTCTGGAAGAGCGCTTGGGACCGTGTGACCTTTTGGAGTGTCTCTGCTTGCACAAGGCTGGAAGGGCTTGGTCAAGCAGATACAAGGATTGAACCCGCGGTGGTTAGGTATTGTATAGGGGAACTGTTGTTGTGTTATCCAAAATAAAGTTTAGTTGTTCAAGTGCTTGATTCAGTATTTTATTGACTGAAACTAGACTGGGGGGAGCTTAGAACAAGTTATTTACATTGGGGGCTCGTCCAGGATCTCAACGGACCACCAAACACAAGTTTCTGATTAAGGGTGTTGAGCTGTCCCGATCGAGTGCAGAAATCGGCGCCACGGTGCAGTTTTTGCATTGATTTTCGGCACTTCACTAGTCGGAGCAGATCGATCATTCGCGGGCTTGGGAAAGGGTCCCAACGAGATTGCAGATCAGAGTCTAGCAAGCACGGGGGATGATAGCTCTCCTTTGGGTTAGAGGCCCATAAAACCAGGGTGGGGTTTGAGGCCGTGCTGGGGTTGGGTTAGAGGCCCTTTCCTGGGTTAGAGGCCCCAAACCCTTGGTCAAAGCTGGTAGCCGCAGCTGCTGCTGGACCAATTTGGGGTTGGGTTAAAAGCCCCCTCCTTTGGGTTAGAGTTCTCAGAATTAGGGGTACTTTTTCCCGTCTGGTTATTTTTCGCCCAAAAAATCAGGTTCCCTTCTCTCAGTTACTCTTCGCTATCAGGTACAAATCCACAATCGATCAGAGGGGGTACGAACTACTGGTTGATCAGCCGCGATTTGGACTCCAATTGCAATAACAGTCTTACTCAACTATTTATCTCTACAGCTGATTGAAACCGATATCACAACAGTGTTTCTAACATTCAAAAGTTAAATCAAAAACAATACACAGTACACAGTAAATACAATACAATACCGGCAATCTTAATACACTATAACTATTACTTCAAAGCTTTACTATAGCCAAGTTTTTAGTTGACTACTTTTCCTCCTTCAGATACTTTTCCTCTCTTCTAAGACTGGACTTTTATTGGGGGAGTTCTATCCCTCCAGGGAATAGGTAGATCTCCTGGAAGGAAACTAGTCCCTGTAAACTTAAAGTTTAGGGATCCAATGGTTAGTGTTGACTTCGAGGGGGAAGGAGATGAATATTTGGAAGAATGGACAAATGTTAACGCTAGTGGAAATTCACAGCCATCACCGTGTTCCTCTTGCGTTCCCCAGGCTTCACTTACACCTTGTATGACTTGTGTCCATAATAAATATTTCAGGTCTGCAGAACCTATAACAACTTCTGCAGATTCTACATCTGAGCTTACTCTACCGATAGCAGCGACTGGGGTGCCATATTCTTTGACTCTATCCACTCCACCATTATTAGATCATCCAGTAGCTTATGGTACCAGAAGTAGAATGAAGAGGTTAGCTCAGGTATTTAAAGAAAAGGAAGGTATGATAGATATAGTGCAACCATCAGAATATTTCTGTGAGCCACAACCTAGACAGATTATACAGGTGTAGCGGCAGATTTTCATATCTTTCGGAAAATTAACTCCCTAGTCGCTAAATTGATGAGCAGGGATAAGGGGAATATCTTCGATACACATGCGAGCTGGCTCACAGAGACGTTCAGAGCCTCTTCTCAGATAAGTCTTCAAAAACACAGTCCTTTGATTAATAAATGCTTTATTGTTAATAGAAAACAGTAAGATACATCCAAACTTCTTCTGACGTTACTGCAATCTTCATCGAACTCCAGCTTATTACTTTAAACATTAGAAAACGCCTCGTGTCTCCATAACACTGGCATGATCTCCTTTAAAACGCGCATGATCTCGCATGATCTCGCATAGCTAGCATGGTCGAAGGGTTAACCTTCTCCCTGGCTCGCTCCAAACTACACTAAAAACGAAACTTCTGCGCAAGCATCTTAGCTCCAAACACGCCCAAAAATCCCACCCACAATATAATGGGCAGTCTAAAATTTATAGGTACATATCATCATCAATGACATGCAAAACAGGCCAAATGGCCACTACAACAGGTAGCGAGAAAGAGGAACGAATTATTTAGACAGTATCGGGAACCTCTGAAGATTATTGGGGCAAGCTCCGATTTGAAGAATTACATTTGGAAATTTGGAAACGAAAACCCCTCTGTGGTTCGGGAACGGGATACCTACTTTTCGCCTAAATTTAGTTATTAAAAATAAATTGATTTAAAAAGGGCTTATGGGATATAGTCTTAAAATAATTAGAAAATTGATTGTTGACTTGGCATTCTTCTCCTGTCACCCATAGGAGGATAATCAAAGATGGAACGGGACTATTTAGTGGCTATCAAGAAAGGGACAGACCCTAGCAGATATCAGAAGTTAAGAAATACCCTGGGAACGTAAGGTGGTGGTATAAAATGATGAGGGATACTGAAAGTTTAGATGATGAGTTCCCCTCGGAGAGGTCAACACTAACCATCCAGAAGGTTGCTCAGTGGTAAGAGGAAAATAGTTATAAAGAGGAACCCCTTTTGTCTGTGAGCCTATTCAATGTACTAAGAAAGAATTACTGGAATAGAAGTCTTATTGAATTAGAAGTACTAAGGGAATTGGTACTTATTGTCAAAGTCGATGTATTTGACAGGTGGATCTAAATTTGTCTAACCCTTGAAAGTAAAGCGGTTCCTATTATCAAGGTGTAAAGAAATTGTCCCTAGATTTGGCATTCTTAATTGATTTTATAATAATCTACAAAATATGGAAATTAATTGATTAAATTTGAACAGCTGGGAATTTCACAGCAATTGAATTGAATTGTGTTATCAACCACAAACTGTGGAATGAAGAGGGTGAGATGGACCCCAAGATTTAAAATATGAAATTGAAGGCTGAGACTGAATTTCGTTGAATTGAAACATTCCTCATGGTTTGCCTTGAGTAAGAGTCATGCCTGTAGGGAAATCTGGACTGAATCCAGCTGAAATATATATGAGAAACCATCATCAGATATACATTGAACAATACGGAGAGGGCTGATTAGTGTTAATCCTAGTAGGGGGAAGATTATATAGTATATAATAGTGATAGTAAATAGAGAAGGGTTTGTGACTGACAGAATAGTAATGGCACAGTTGATGAATGTATGGGAAAGCATGAATGGTAACTTGTTTCATCCCAAGTTTCTTGGAATTATAGGTTCAACTATGGATAGAGTACAGAGGGATTGACAATTTAGATGGATGGGATTCGCACCCACGAAAACTCGGGAGGTGAAGACTCATCAGATGGAAATCGTGAAGCTACGCCCATGAAAACTTGGGAAGCTTGATGAGATTCTGGGAAGAGACATCATCATCTTGTGGTTGTCGATATGATTGATAATGTAATAGTTACCCATGTATATTTGATTATCATCAATGATGGTTTATCAGATATGATAAAAGGAAGGAATGTTAATACTGGCTAAATTGGAGCAGCCATGGCTTTAAAATTGAGAAAGGGGTGGTGTGCTGCTCGGCCATTTTGGTCAAGTTAAATGTGCCTCTGTAAAACTGAGACCAGCTGCTGAATGGTGCCAGTATGTCTGTGGCCTAGCTAAGTGCTGCAGAGTAAGAATGGGACATCTGCAGAGTTCTTACAATAAGGTGGGAAATGCATAGAACTGATTGGGTCAATGCAAACTGAGTGTACATAGTATAAATAATGTTGCGAGACGGTTATCCTGTTAATTGCTGATTGGTTGAAATGATGAGCCTTTGAGGAACTGTTTGAATCCCAGGGCACATGTTGCACTATTGATCTGTGTTGGCTTCCTTCTAGAAGCTTCTTTTGAATACAATGTATATAAGATTATATTATTGGGTTAAGGAACTGTCAATTATGTACTGTTATTATTAATATGTTAGATTGGTTTAGAAAGAGACCACCCCCATTTGGTTCGCCCCCTCAAGGATTAGGGACCTATAAAAGGTAGCCCCCACGAGGTCCTGTGTCGATCTTCTGGAAGTGCGCTAGGGACTGCGTGACCTTTTGGAGTGTCTCTGCTTGCACGAGGCTGGAAGGGCTTGGCCAAGCAGATACAAGGATCGAACCCGCGGTGGTTAGGTGTTGTATAGGGGAACTGTTGTTGTGTTATCCAAAATAAAGTTTAGTTGTTCAAGTGCTTGATTCAGTAAATGTATTGACTGAAACTAGACTGGGGGGAGCTTAGAATGAGCTACTTACATGAGCAAAAAGGTTGATGAGGGCATACGCTCTAGATGTTGTGTACATGGACTTATGTAGGCATTTGGCATGATGCCACATGGTAGGCTGCTCTGGAAGGTTAGCTCTCATGGGATCCAATGAGAGATAGCTGAATGGATAGAAAATTGGCTCCATGGAAGGGTGATGGTGGAAGGTTGCTTTTCAGACAGGAGGCCTGTGACTAGCGGTGTGCCTCAGGGTTTGGTGCTGGGCCCGTTACAGTTTGTCATCTACATCAATGATTTGGAAGAGAACATACAGGGCAAGATTAGCAAGTTTGCTGATGATACAAAAGTGAGTGGTTTTGCAGATAGTGAAGATGGTTGTGAAAGATTGCAGGCAGGATATGGATCAATTGGCCAGGTGGGTGGAGGAATGGTTGATGGAATTTAATACAGAAAAGTGTGAGGTGTTGCATCTTGGGATGTCGAACAAGCGCAGGACCTACACAGTAAATGGTAGGTTTCTGGTTAGTGTTGTAGAGCAGAGCGATCTAGGAGTACAAGTGCATGGTTCCGTGAAGGTCGAGTCTCAGGTTGAAAAGGTGGTCAAAAAGGCTTTTGGCACTTTTGCCTTCATCAGTCAGATTATTGAGTATAGAAGTTGGGAGGTCATGTTGCAGTTGTATAAGACGTTGTTGAGACTGCATTTAGAATATTGTGTACAGTTCAGGGCACCATGTTATAGGAAAGATATTGTCAAGGGTTCAGAAAAGATTTACGAGGATGTTGCCAGAACTGGAGGGTGTGAGCTATAGGGATAGGCTGAGTAGGCTGGGTCTCAATTCCATGGAGCATAGGAGGATGAGGGGAGATCTTATAGAGGTATACAAAATCATGAAAGGAATAGATCAAGTAGATGCAGTCTTTTACCCTGAGTAGGGGAATCAAGGTCCAGAGGACATAGGTTCAAGGTGAAGGGGAAAAGATTTAATAGGAATCTGAGGGGTAACTTTTTCACACAGAAGGTGGTTGGTGTATGGAACAAGCTGCCAGAGGAGGTAGTTGAGGCTGGGACTATACCATAGTTTAAGAAGCAATTGGACAGGTACATAGTTAGGACAGGTTTGGAGGGTTATGGACCAAGCGCAGGCAAGTGGGACTAGGGTAGCTGGGACATTGTTGGCCGGTGTGGGCGACTTGGGCCGAAGGGCCTGTTTGCGCACTGTATCACTCTATGACTCTATGACAGTTCTATCTGCCATGATATCTGTGGGAAGGACTACGACGGAGGCCTCCACCGCAACCCTTCCCTGAAGTAAAGCAGCAACATGTGGTGTCTAGACCTCATCTTCCTAGTTCAGTCCATAATATCTTTTGAAAAGTTATCACTGCCAAAGGCAATATACACTTCAGAGACATTTGAAAACAGTTCAAATTGATTGAAATAAATATGACAATTATTTTAACATTTTAGAAAAACAGTAAGTTGTTCAAGAAGGAACTGCAGATGCTGGAAAATCGAAGGTAGACAAAAGTGCTGGAGAAACTCAGCGGGTGCGGCAGCATCTATGGAGCGAAGGAAATAGGCAACATTTTGGGCCGAAAGAAGGGTTTCGGCCCGAAACATTGCCTATTTCCTTCGCTCCATAGATGCTGCCGCACCCGCTGAGTTTCTCCAGCACTTTTGTCTACCTTAGAAAAACAGTAAGTTATATTAAATACACGGAATGGATACAATTAAAAGTAAAAAGTATAGTGAAATAATGAAAAATAAGTTATTTAACTTGAACATATATTTTTCAAAGTTTAGCCATCCCATTCCAAGAATAGGTTGCATGCCAGACACGCTGGGTTAATCCTAAG
The DNA here is from genome assembly GCA_038087875.1 of Malacoraja senta. NCBI lineage: Eukaryota > Metazoa > Chordata > Chondrichthyes > Rajiformes > Rajidae > Malacoraja > Malacoraja senta. The sequence goes on from CM075983.1 coordinate 28,033,299, forward strand.
CATTCAAAGTGCATCAGCACCTCAAAGAAAAAACGTCTGAAACTAGCACTGATCTCAGTGGTTAGTTCAGTGACAGAACTGGAGTTTCAATTCACCAATGTCTGATCTACAACTTCTGCATTGCAGTGCATGGATGTAGAGGATGATGAGCCTTCAAACACCAGAAGGCATCTTCAGATTCCATATTGGATACCATGTGGAGTTAGCTATGAGTGACAAAGGGCAAGTGGCTAAGATATATTAGCTCAAACTTAAGTCATGAAGTCATAGTCGTAAAGCACAGATACAGGCTCCTCTGCCCACTATGTCCTTGCCGATCGTTATACTTACCTATACTAGACCTATTAAACCACAGCTGCTTTGTAGCCTTTTATGCTTTAACAATTCAAGTGAGACTGCAGGAGACTTGATAACAGCTGAATGAAGGCAAATCTAAACTAGTTAATGATGAAAATAGTGTTTTGTTTATTGTAATGTTATATTGTTGTTTCTTGGTCAAAGACTATTGTTTCCAAAAAAAGAAATTTAATGACCTTGACTACTGAAGTAACTATTTATGGATGGCTGCTGGCAATAGTTAAAATGAGCATTCCCACAAGACACAGGAAGCCAGTGTCAGAAACGGAGGCTCCACATCATTCTTCAAAAACAAACGAACATCTGGTATCGCATTCACTGCGTGTGGGCCAGGCTGAGCACCTATCTCACTTATCAGAGAATGCATTGAAACAAATGCAGAAAGCAGACAGCATGAACAAATATGGAACTGGTTGTCAGGCGCTGGTAATTTTGGACAGCTGCATCACAGTCTGGTCACAGAATATTGGAGCCATACAGCAAGGAAACAAGCCGTTTTACCCACTGAGTCCATCCTGACCATCACGCACTCCATTCTACTGATCCCATTGTATTTCTTACAGTTGATAAAGATTGAAATAAATAAAGATGAATTTGAAATTACTGATAGTCAGAAATAATAACATTCTGAAATGGATCATTTGTATCTAAAAGGAAAATTGAATTATTAAACCAGCATATTTTCAAAAATTGACAACTATGTTGCCTGTTACCAACATTACCTGTTTTTAATATGTGAGTATTACTTAAAGTGTGGCTAGTTTTATATCTTGATTAAAACATCTGAGTTCAAGTCAAGTCAAGTCAAGTTTATCATCTGCACAAGTACGGTGAGGTGCAGGTACAATGAAATCTTGCTGGCAACAGCATCACAGGCACATAGGCTCAGACAATATACAAAAACATCAATTACACATAAATTATACAAAATTCTGCAAGACAGTAACACAAAAAAAAAGACTGAAGGAAACAAGGCATTCTTGCAAATCGCAATTCGAAAAACCCCAAGTCCTTGTTGTCGAATTAGTGTTCTGTTGTCAGATTTGGGTTGTGTGAGTTGGTTCACAAACCTGATAGATGTTGTAAAATAGTTGCACCTGAAGCTGATGTGTGACTTCAGACTTTTGTTACCCTTACCTGATGGTAGCAGTGAGAAGAGGCCATGGCCCAAATGCTGGGGATCTGTGATGATAGATCCTTCTTGTACATGCTTCGATGGTGTGGTAAGGTGGCTGTGCCTGTGATGGATTGTGTGGAGGCCACCACGATCTGAAGCCTCTTGCCTTTCTTTGCATTGCTATATCAGGTCGTAACTAGTCAGGAGATTTTCTACAGGACATCTGCAGAGGTTTGTTAGACATGCAAACAAAAACTTGTCACTGCATTGTCACATGTGACAATAATTAACCAATACCAATACCAATTCCGAATCTCTTTTAATTTTTAACCTGGTGTAATTATGTCTATGTGCCAAACCCAGAACAGGTTAACTGAGATGTTAACATCCAGGAATTTGAAGTTGTTAACTTTCTCCATTGATGAACTATACACTTTGAGAAATAAGAAGGTATAGATGCTGGAACATTGAGAAAAACAAAGCGCTGGAGGAACTCAACTGGTCAGTCAGCATTTTGTGGAGGGAATGGAAATATTTTGTTTTGTGGCTTGATCTATCATTCATAGTTATTCCTCCTCTGTCCTATTTCTTTAAATGATCTGTTTTATTTTATTTTAATTCACTCCCACTAATTCTTCAAAAACATTTAAATTAATTCTTGTAAACCTCCTCTGAGCCCTCTCCAGAGCCAATACATCCTTCCTCGGATTTAGTGCCCAGAATTGCTCACTATACTCTAAATGCAGCCTGACCAGTGCCTTATAGAACCTCGGCATTACATCCCTGTTTTTGTATTCTGGCCCTCTTGAAATGTATGCTAGCATTGTGTTTGCTTGCAGATTCGACTTGCAGATTAACCTATTGGGAATCCTGCACCAGCACTCCCAAGTCAATTTGCACCAAGGGGAACTTTAAATATGGAAAACATGCCCAAATAAAATTAGCATTTGGCTCTCCATCTGACAGTGCACAAGCAGCTAAACCTGTTCATGGTTCTTTGAATTTTAATGATTTAAGTCTGCAGTTAAACTGACATTTCCACATTGCTGCAAAGTAGTTTTGCAGTACTGGAAAATTGACAGTATGACATTTAAGTCAATTGGTGATACAACTCCAGGGAAATCTCTGGCACTTGGGAATTTCAATCCAGATTAATAATTTGTTTCTTAGAGCTCCGTTGCAATACAGCACTCTGGAAGAATTTAATGTTAGGACTTAAGGACAGCACAACAAATCAATTTTATTGCTGTATTTATCACAATAATAATATCTCAAGGAGGGACAAGGACAAAACCAAAGAGAAGCAAGAGTAGGTCACCTCTCAAGCCTGCCCTGCCTTTCAATATGATCATGGCTGACCTGCAACAGCTTTCAATTCCTTTCCTATGGCAGTTCCCCTCGCCCTCAAATACCCGCTCAGTCTTGTCAAGCTTGACTACTTTCTCTTTAAATATCCTCAATAGTTTAGCCTCCATCACATTCTATGATAGAGAATGACAAAGATTCCCCTCTAGAATATGATATTCTTAAGCAGCCACATTTTATATGATTGCTTCCTCATTTTTAACCTATCCAAGAGTCTCCCACCAGCTACCCTGTCAAACCTCCAAAGAATATTACAAATTTCAATAAAATGACTCTTCATTTTTCTTAACACCAAAGTATATAATATAATTGTTTTGGTTGCTCACGATTGGACAACCATCTCATCCCAGGAATCATCCTAAATTATCGCTCTATGATTCTAACGATGAGCGCAAAACCGCAGAATCGTGCAAGATTGCAGTGCAAATACACGTAATGTAAAATAATATCAAAGTACAATAATAGAATAACTGAGAGTTAGAGTTAAGAATAAGAGTACACGGCATCTCCAGTGATGGGGTGTGAAAGAGGTGATTGGTTTATGAGTCCGATGGCAATTGGGGAGAAGCTGGCCTTAAGTTTGGACGTCTGGACTTTCAAGCTGCTATATCTTCTCCCAAAAGTTAGAAGAGAGATAGGGAAATGGCCAGGCTGGTAGTTATCCTTGGCCATACTTCCAGCCTTCCTGACATAAGGCACTGTGAAGATGGTCTGGATGGAAGAAAGTGACAAGCTTGTGATAGACTGGGCAGTGTTCACCACCTTGTACGTTCTGGTGATCAAGAGCAGAGCAGTTCCCATACCAGGCTGAGATACTTTCTGTCAGAATACTTTCAATAGTGCATCTGTAGACTTTTGAGTGAATCCTTGTGGACATGCCGAATCTTCACAGATGCCTCAGAAAATAAATGCGCTTCGTGGTCACCGCAATGGGGAGAGGACCAAAAAAGATTGTTGGTGATATGGATGCCAAAGAATGTGTAGCTGTTGACCATCTCCATAGCAGCTCCATTGATGAGGATAGGATTATATCCACCCCCTGAGGTCAACAACTAACTCTTACATTTCACTGACATTAATTGCACTTTGTACAATTTGTTAGTAACACTTTCTATTAATAAATGCCAACTCATTTGCTATAAAGTTTAAAATGCCATTTGTCTTCCTAACCACTTGCTGCACATATGTGCTAAATTTCAATCAGTGATGCACAACTACACCATAAACTGGCAAGATAATACTGCTGAACAATATTTTCTTATTTCAATTGTACCTTTCACCTTAGATGCATTTTCTGTGTCCTTCATTAATGGGAATAAATTGTTCAACTGATAACCATTGCATATACATATTCAAAGGCTTGGGAACAGAGTTAGGGATGACTGAAATATTCATAAAATGATATGGCAGTAGAATGCATCCCTAAACCATTGCTGCATTGACAAATAACCCAGTCTATGATGGAAGCAGTGTGAATGCATGCTCAGGATCCCATTCCTTGGATTGCTTCAAGCTACAGCAATCTCCGGATACGATCCCATGATAAGTTACCAAATGAAAAATCTGTAAACAAACTCTTGGCCATTCCAAATGTGTAGGGAGGAACTGCAGATGCTGGTTTACATGGAAGATAGACACAAAATGCTGGAGTAACTCAATGGATCAGGCAGCATCTCTGGAGAAAAGGAATATGTGACATTTTGGTTTGAGAGTCTTGACCTGAAACTTCACCTATTCCTTTATTCTAAAGATCCTGTCTGACCTGCTGAGTTACTCCAACATTTTGTGTCTATCCTCTTTACCAATCAAAATTGTAAAAGGTGATTAAACGGGAAGTGATATTGTATTTTAGCAAATATAATATACTCTTCATCAGAGAACTCATTTAATAAAAGACCTTCGACATTAAAAACAAGATAAATGACTATATATCTACAATTAAATAAGGCTTTTCAATTGTCAAGGTCTCTTAAATGGGAATTCATCAGTAGATTGGTCAGGTGGGCAGAAAACTAGTAATTTAGTTCAATCCACAGACTGTAAGGTAATGCAGTTAGGGAAGGAGAATAAGAAGTCGAAATGCTCAATAAAAGAAAGGCCACTGAGAATCAGAATCAGAAAGAGAAATCAGAAATAAAGAGAATCAGAAAGACGAATGTCACAAATGGCTATGTATATTATAGCAGTCAATGAATCGATGATTACGTTAATACTATCAGATCCAAATCTGAAACAAACCTTTAAAAGAAAATCAATTTCTGTTAAACTAAGTATTAAAAAGCTTCAGCATTCAGAATTTAAAACGTTAATTAATCTGAATTTATAAGTATCTGGTCATTCAGTTATAGAAAGGATGTCATTAAGTTAGAAAGTGTGCAAAAGAGATTCACAAGAATGTTACCTGGGCTTGCGAGCTCGAATTACAGGGAGAGATTGGATAGGCTGGGACTTTATTCTTTGGAGCATAGCAAGCTGAGGGGTGACCTTATTGAGCTGTACAAGATCTTGATGGGCATGATAAGATGAATGCTTACAATCTTTTTTCCAAGGAACAGAATTAAAAACAAATTCGAGGGTGGAGGTGTAAGATGACAGGGGAATGATTTAAGAGGGAACCTCAGGGGCAACTTTTGCACTCAGAGGATAGTCGGTATCTGAAATGACATACCAGAGAAAGCTATATAAGTTCTAAAGACATTTTAACAAATATAGGGATAGCAAGGGTTGAGAGGAATATTGGCTAAGTGCAGGCTAATGGGACTGGGATAATATGCCAACTTGGTTGGCATGGACCAAGTGGGCCAAATGGCCAGAAAGTGCTGCACAGCTCAATGACAACCACTCTATTTGAAGATTACATCACGGTAGAGTTACTGCCTTACTGCGCCAGAGACCCGGCTTCGATCCTGACTACGGGTGCTGTCTGTGGAGTTTGAACGTACTCCCCATGACTTGCATGGGTTTTCTCTGAGATCTTCATTTTACTCCCTCACTCCAAAGAAGTACAGGTTTGTAGGTTAATTGGCTTGGTGTAATTGTATAAATGTAAAATTGTCCCTAGTGTGTGGCGAGTAGTGATAATGCGCGGGGATCGCTGGTCGGTGCGGACTCTGTGGGCCGAAGAAACTGTTTCCGTGCTGTATCTCTAAACTAAACTAAAATTATAAACCACCTAAGATAAACAGAGCAGCAATTTTATGTAAAGAGGAAAATGATTAATTAAATTATATAAATAGTTTTGAAACTTATTTCTTGATGTGGAACTTAATTTTGTTTCATGTGTTTATCTGGAGATGAAGACACTCTGATTTATTGAAAAATGAGTAAAACTGCAAGCTTCTGCCACCTAGAGGTCACTTCAAGAAAAGTAGAATTGAAAAATAACTAGAGTTGCGAGGCTCAAAACATTAAAAGATGCTTCAAACATTCCTATTTTAGATTAATTTTTAATGATTAATAACAAACTGAAATATTAATCAGAATGATACTAGGGTTTACATTGTATTTACCGCCTTTAATGACCAATTGCTGTTTCCACATCAATGACAATACTGATGAAACATGGAATCTTATTAATATAATGCATTGCTGGTAAAATATCATTTTCAATCTGAAATTGGAATCAACTGGGCCTTTGCACTGTATTTTTAACGGACAAGATGCTCAAAACTATTTTAAATTTACAATAAAATTCCAGAAATGAGCAAGTAAAAGTTACTGGGGAATTCTTTCTAGAGTCTCATGTGATGTTCTGTCAAAGGAGTAAGTTCAAGTTCAAATTAAATCAGATCAAATTTAATCCCAACTTTAATTATCAGTGGATGCAGAAGAAAATCTGCAAGTGTGTCATCAATCCACTAAGTAACTGATTGTTTTAATAAAGTTTAGTTTAGTTTAGTTTAGTTTAGAGATACAGCACGGAAGCATGCCCTTCGGCCCACCGAGTCCACTCCTACCAGTGATACCCGCACACAAATACCATCTTACACACGCTAGGGACAGTTTACATTTATATCAAGCCAATGAACCTACTGACCTATATGTCTTTGGAGTGTGGGAGGAAACCGAAGATCTCAGAGAAAATCCACGCAGGTCACGGGGAGAGCATACAAACTCCATACAGACAGCACCCGTGGTCAGGATCGAACCCAGGTCTCCGGCTCTGCAAGCGTGGTAAGGCAGCAGCTCTATCGCTGTGCCACAGTTCTACTGTGAAGAGGACAAGAACTTGGTGTTGTGCAACTTTACCAGTGTTCATCGAGTCAAAGAACACTGAACAACCCACCTTGAACTACCCAACCACTAGAGCACTCCAAATGGCAAATGTTGATGTATCGCACATATCAGTTTGCTGTTCAACATTGGTACATCACCATTATCCTCTAGTCCAGGAGAAGGCAGGAAGGTTTCTGCAGTTGCAGGAAGTAATAGTGTGTGTGTAGGTGGTGATCTACCCACCACGTGTCAATCCAGAGTGGCACAGTTCACCTCATCTGAGTGTTTAGGCTCTGTGTGACTATTAAAAAAGTTATTTTATTGTCAGTGAAGTTTCAGTGGCTCCTTCATTTCGTGGTTGATTACTTTGGCCACCATGCTAGAAAATTAATGGCGTTGGAGATATAAAGCTATCTCTTCCCTTTTGGTCAGTGTTTGCCAAGTAGAACTAAATTGAGCTAAATTGACCCTATCATTAGGGTCCTCAAGATGGGATTCTGGAGCCCAGATCACTCAGGTTGTTATACTCAAACCTTGTAGAGAGGGTCATGTGACTCATTATCACATTTGACATGACATACAATGTGGGAGAGAGAGAAGGAGAGAGCGAGAGTGCGAGAGAGGGAGTGACGGAGAGAGAGAGTGAGAGGGAGGGAGGTTGTTTACTTCTCTCAGCTCCGACGTCTGAGAAGTTTTGAAGCAACCTTTTAAGGTTCTTGTTGATGGAAGAGGGACAGAGGCAGTGAGATTTCAAAGTTTGACTTTACGTTGGACTGATGAAACTTTCCTTTGTTAAAGGATTTCTCCATTTAGTGAGGAAATCCTGAGTTCTTCTGGACCGCTGTGGGTGCGGCTGTGGCTGGCAGATTGCCAAGAGTGCCTGGAGATCGAGGGGTAGGAAAGAATTTCGTGTCTTTGATGTTTCTAGCACCGATTCTCTGCCCCCCTATCGTTTTGCACAGAGCAGCTGCCTGGGCATAATGAGAAGAAGGTACTTTACGCTTCCGGCAGTTTCCGGAATATCGGAAAGGCTTTAAAGAGCCTCCCAAAAGCTGCTCTCAGCTGTGGAGTTGAGCTTGGGAACTTTCCTTACTCGGCTGAAGAGAACTGCTTCTGCTGCTTATCCGGACTGTGACTGTCTCTGAGATCGCTTGTGAGCTGAGTTGCTGGTGTCCCTGGAGCTGGTTTGTGCCACTGTCAAGATGGCTGGAGCACGGTCTCGGGCTCGGAGTTATGCAGCTGTGCTTCGGCTGTGATTTCGGGGCCATTCGAGGATGAGCCTTATGTTGACTTGGATGGCGATATATACGGGATCTTGGTCCAAACTGGGTTCATGTGGAGCAGGGGTGCAATAGCGAAGGGCATGCTTGACCTTTTCAAGAGGGATGTTATTGCCTCTTCCGAGCTTGCAAGAGGGAAAGTTGGGATGATATTAAAGTCCCAGGAGGATGTGGTCCTAGCGTTGGAGAGGGGGCTAACGGTGGAGGGGGTCTTTATACCGGTGGAACCATGGGTGTCCGCTGTGAAACCGGTTCTCTCGTGGAATTGTCCCATGTTTCTCCGGGATGAAAAAATTCTTCCACACTAGGAAAAGATTGTGGAGGTGCAGTCTAAGCTTATTAGGCTTATGCACACGGGAATGACCCGTATGAAAAAGGGGTCTTGAGTTTCAATGGTGGTGGAAGAGGGGTTGGGCGCTGAGGGGAGCTTCATTGTGGAGCATCGGGGTGCCCCCCACCACGATTATTGGAGTTAGGGAGAGGCACGGTGGACATCTCTGCAGGGATTGTCCCAATCGCCGGGCCGCTGCTAGAAATTCTAGTGCAGCGGCCCAGGAATGCATTGCTAGCTCGTCCGGGGTGGCTGTTTGTGCTTTGGTGACCCGGGGTGGTACTGCTGACTCGGCTGGGGCTGCCAGCTCCGCCTCGGTGACCCGAGGTAGTGATGGCCCCTACCCCCTACGTCCTGAACCTGTGGTCGTGGTTGATGGCGAGATGCAGGGGAAGGGCGAAGGGGGAATGGGTGGTGCAGAGGAAGAAGAGGTCTAAGAAGAAGAATAAGCTCTTCAAAGCGAGTCAATCGCAAGTGGATGGGCCCTTGCCCAGACCTGAGCCCACCCAAGGGGTGCCTGGTGGCCCCAGTGAGGTCCAAGACGCACCTGGTGTGGCTCAGCAAGGAGCTGAGGTGGTTCAGAAGGGGGCAGGGGAGGTAAAACGTGGAGGTGGAAAAGAGGTAGCGGGTAGTGTGCAGGCAGAGGACCCTTCCTTTATGGAGGTCACCATACCGCCGTGTGCCAGCGAGACTAAAAGAAGGTGTGGGCCCGGAGAGGGAGAGCAAAGTCATGGGCCCAAAGTAAGGGGGACGCCTACTTTGAGACCTTCCACCCCTGATGAGGATGGTGACCATGAACTGGTGTGTTCTGGGCTGGAGGTTGGGCCTCTGTTTCAGGGACCTTCCGTGGGTGTTAACAAACCAGTTACTGGGGTTGACTCCCCTGGAATTGTGTCCTCTGGGCCGGTGGTTGTCCCCTCATCTCAGGGGCCTTCCGAGGGAGTTATCTCACTGGTTATCGGGGTTAGCTCCCCTGGGAGTGTGTCTTCTGGGTCGGAAGAGGTCCCCTCGTTCCAGAGGCCTTCTGAGGGTGCTGGCACACCAGTTGTTGGGGTTGGCTCCCCTGGAAATGTGTCCCCTGGGATGGGGGATGAGCAGAGTCGGCCCGAAGGGGGTGGCTCGGGAGTACCAGTTTTCCAGTCTGTGCTCCTTATTAGAGCCAGTGTAGGTGCTGTGGGGTGTGCTGCCTCACCGGCTGAGGTAGTAGGGGAGACTCCAAAAACACCAGCCCTTTCAGCAGGTCTTGGTGAGTTTGCTCCCCTGGTGGTGGAGGGTGGAGACTCTCTGGGTGTTGCCAGTGGAGCGGGTACTCTGGGTGCTGTGGGGGTCGGGGCTGTTTCGGGTTGTGACCCTCTTTCAGATTCCTGGGGTGCCTACGCACCACGGGCCCTGAAGGTGCCTCTTGCTTTTTCTTCCCCAGGCCCAGACGTAGGGGGTGATGGGAGAGTGCAGGGGCCCGGCCTTTTACCGGACAGTGAGTTGCTGACAGGGGTATCGGGACCCTCCCTCGGCATTGATCCTGGGGGTGGTGTCATGCCAGAGGAGGGGGAGAGTGATGGGGCCGCCGTGTGCAGTGGGGTGGGTGAGCTGTCAGCTAGCTGTAATCCTTCAAACTCTGACAATGATCTTGAGCGTAGTACAGGGGAGGATGGTGCTCCAGGTGTGAGTGGGTTGGCGGATTGGCCGGATTCCAGTCCTGTGTCTCCAGCGGTCGTCATTTGTGAGATTCGGGACTTTATGAAAATAAACAAGAGTTCTAAGACTAAAATTGAAGCAGCGCGGAGACAGTGGACAGATCTGTCGGGATTTATTAAGACTCTTGATATTATCCTTGGCAGCAAAGACAGTGGTCTTCCTGAGTCTGAGAAGCGTCAGTTTGGGGACTTTTTGAATTTCCTTAGAGAGAGAGTATCCGAGTCCACGTGTGAGGAACAAATTTTAGTGTGCTTACACATTCATAGTTGCTACTTTAAATTTAAATGGTAGTACAGGGGGCTTTCGTAGATTTCATCATCTATCAGCGCTCAGAGAGGGGAAATATGCAGTGAGTTTTCTGCAAGAGACGCATACTGTTGTCAGTGATGAACCCACCTGCCGACTGGAGTGGGAAGGGGGGGTCTACATGAGCCACCTCAGCATGAATTCGAGTGGGGTGGCTTTTCTCTTGGCCCCGAATTTTCAGTCAGAGATCCTGAAGGTGCAGGAAGTTGTGCCAGGTCATTTGCTCTGGATGACATGCCATTGCATTTCATTAACGTGTATGCCCCCAGCACTGGCACGATGCAGGCCTGCCTACTTCAGGAGGTGACTGCTCTGTTGAGCACTATTGATAGCAGAGAGTGTGTCTTCCTTGGGGGGGATTTCAATTGCACAGGTGCTAGATCGTTCTGTTACTCAGTGTGCCCCTGCTGTAGCGAAGAAGCTGAGGTTTGATTGATTCCTTTGAACTGGTTGATGCATGGCAGAACCTCCACCCTGATTCCAATGCTTTTTCACGGAGGTTCCCCCATCGATCGCATGTACATCTCCAGTGCGTATGTCTCCCATGTCTCGGCAGCCTCAATGCGGCTGGTGCCGTGCTCGGACCACTGGCTGGTGCATGTGGACTTTAATCCAGCGCGCACACGGGCTGGCTCCACGTACTGGCATTTTAATAACCGGCTGCTGGAGGATCGGTGTTTCCAGGAGTCATTCAGTCAGTTTTGGGTGAAGTGGAGAGCGAGGCAGAGGAGTTTCCCCTCCCTTAGGCAGTGGTGGGATGTGGGGAAAGCTCACAACCATCTCTTTTGTAAGGAATAAATGTGGGGGTCTACCGGAAGGCGGGACACAGCGGTTGGGAGGCTCAAGAGGGAGTTACTCGATGCAGAGTCTCACCAGGGTCAGTTTGGTGAGGACTCCTGTGAATGGGGAGAGTATCAGGAGAAGAAGGAAGCCTTGAGGAACCTGCTGCTTGAGGCGCGTTCGTGAGGTCGCGGGTCCAGGTGTTGCACGATCTGGACCGTGCATCACCTTTCTTTTTCTCTCTGCAGAAAGGGCGGGGAGCCCGCAAACAGCTTGTTGAGCTGCTCGTGGATGATGGCTCCTCTGTCACAGATCCAGAGAGGCTCAGTGCTTTAGTCCGGTCCTTTTATGGGTCCCTGTTCTCCGCAGATGGATTCAGCGGGGAGGTTCAGCGGGTCCTGTGGGAGAGTTTACTGACTGTAGATAGGGAGGTGTCCGATCTTCTTGATGACCCCTTATCATTGGAGGAGTTGACTCGTGCCCTGCACCAGCTCAGGAGGGGCAAGTCCCCTGGGCTGGATGGGTTGACAGTAGAATTTGTTAGAACCTTCTGGAATATCCTGGCGGGTGATTACATGATGGTTCTGGGGGAGAGCCTGGCGACCGGGGAGATGCCCCTCTCGTGGCGTAGGGCAGTCGTTGTCTTGCTGCCCAAGAAGGGTGAACTCCGCTTGTTGAAGAACTGGCGCCCGGTCTCGCTCCTCTGTACAGAGCATAAAGTTTTTGCACGGGCAATGGCAAATCACCTGGGCTCCGTGCTGCCTCAACTGATCCACCCTGACCAGTCCTATACAGTCCCTGGCCGGTCCATTCAGGATAATATCCACCTGGTTAAGGACCTGATCCATCTATGTCAGGGTACTGGTCAGTCAGCTGCTTTTCTGTCTCTTGATCAGGAGAAGGCTTTTGACAGGGTAGGTCATGACTACCTCTTCGGGACGCTGCAAGCGTTCGGATTTGGACGCCATTTTGTAGCCCGGGCCAGGCTTTTGTACGCTGCAGTGGAGTGTCTTATGAAGGTTAATGGTGTGCTGTTGGCTCCCATTCATTTTGGGAGGGGGGTTCATCAGGGGTGCCCCATATCTAGTCAGTTATACTCGGTCTGTGTGGAGCCGTTCCTGTGTCTTCTTCGAAGGCGGTTGACAGGCCTGGCTCTACCAGGTCCGGGGGTGGAGGTGGTTCTTTCGGCTTATGCCGATGATGTACTCCTTACGTTGGTGACCCTAGTGACCTGCGGAGGATGCGTGATTGCCAGAAGGTTTTCTCAGTTGCATCATCTGCCAGAATTAACTGGAGTAAGTGTTCTGGACTTTTAATGGGTCAGTGGCAGGTAGACTCCCTGCCGGAGGAGATAACATTGTACGCGTGGATCACCACACACCTCTTCTATCTGGGGGTTTACCTGAGTCCCACTGAGGATGCTTAGTCGGCGAACTGGCTGGAGCTGGAGACGAAAGTCGTCGCCCGGCTGGGGCGCTGGTCAGGCCTGCTTGGAGTTCTTTCTTTCCAGTGGAGGGTGCTGGTCATAAACCAGCTGGTGGCCTCCATGTTATGGTACTGGCTGGCTACTCTTGTCCCGCCCTCTATCTTTGTAACTGCATTACAGAAGAAGCTGGTGGATTTCTTTTGGGGAGATAGGAAGCACTGGGTTTCCGCAGCGGTCCTGAGTCTCCTGTTAGAGGAGGGCGGCCAGTCCTTGGTATGCGTGCGTACCCAGGGGGCGTCTCACCGTCTCAGGACTCTGCGGAGGTATATGTATGCGGAGAACCCCCCCAGATGGCACGCTCTGGACACGTATTTATTCCGTCGGGGTCGTTGCTAAGGGGGGCTTCGCGGATCCCGGTGGCGGGCATCAGTCGACCCGCCTTACGAGGTTTGCCTAGTTTCTATCGTGATGTGCTACGAATGAGGAATTTGGTTGTTTTCAGCCAGCGTGTTGCTTGACAAGGGGAGGGGGGGTGTTGTGGCTGCGGGTGTGGCTAGTCCTCTCCCTGTCATGGCGGATGTCAAGGAGAGGCATGCGCTTAGAGTGGTTCTGACTGAGCTTACCCCTGCTCCTTCGGATTTGCTCATCGAGCCTAGGCTCCTGGATATTTCTCGGGTGCCGGCTCCACACAACTTGAGCCGCCTTTCAGACATGTGCTCCTGCACATTCTGCACCTCCTTGCCTTCGTCTTCCGTCCCGACACACCTTGGCGGTCTGTGTTACCACCTGAAGGCGGGGGCGGTTCCCAGTGGAGGTCTCTCTACAAGGGAGTTGTCCCCCTTCACATTGGGGACCTGGGGTGGAGAGTGTTGCACAGAGCGGTGGCGTCTAATAAACTTTTGAGTCGGTTCATGGGCTCGCTGGCCGCCTGTATTTTCTGCGGAGAGGCAGAAACCATGTTCCATGCTTATATCGAGTGTGAGAGGTTAATGCCCCTGTAACAATATCTTAAGGGGTTGTTCCTCAAGTTTTGGTTGCATTTTAGTCCCACGTTTCTAGTGTTTGCACACAAGGCAGGGAGTGGGAAGAGCCGATCGGGGGGGGGGGGGGGGGGGTGGGTGGGACCTCCCTGTCGGTTTGCTCCTGGGCCTGGCCAAGATGGCCATTTGCGGGTCCAGGCAGCGGGCGGTCGATGGTTATGCCAGAGTCAGCTGCCTGCCCCTCTTCCGGGCCTACGTCCGCGCTTGTGTGTCCCTGGAGAGGGAACACGCGGTGTCCACGGGGACTCTGGGGGCCTTCCGTGGGCGCTGGCCACTGCGTGGGGTTGAGTGCATTGTAAATAATGACTGCATCACTGTATTATAATGATTACTTGAAGTATTGTCACCTCTGAATGTGTTTTTGATGTGATGTATTATGCGTTTTTGCTGAATAAAGTTCTTGGAAAAGAAAAAAAAAGGGAGAGGGAGAGAAGGAGAGAGGGAGATGCCTTGCGTGAATACAGAAGAATTGCTCAGGAAATTCTTACGTTGCACTTTTTGAAAAGTTTAACTGGATAAATGAAATGGAACTTATTTTCTTTGCTAATATCTTATATGGCCCTCATGTATGAAAATGTTCTACAGAACCAACGGCATTTTAAATTGATTCATTGATATAACATTTGAACTATGATTTAGCTTGCATGTTTGCATGTGGAGACTCTATAAATGTAATAAGAAAAGAAAATGCCAGAAACTCTCTGCAGATAAGGCATCATCAATGGAATGAGAAACTGAGTCACTGGAGGCCTTTGGTCAGAACTGGGATGTAGAGAAAGTAAGTTTGTTTTAACTTGCTGGGAGCGTGTAGGATATGATAAAGAGAAATCTCTGACAGGGCGAGATCAAGGTTGCCCTGGGGCTAAGCTGTAAATGAGCTCAACTGATTGTTGGGGTATTTGAAGGCAAGTAGGGAGCAAGAACATGGTCCTTTATAATGAGCAAGGAAGAACTGCAGATGTTGATTTAAACCGAAGATAGACACAAAAAAAAAATCCTTTATAATGATATATCTTTGACACAAGGGCTGTTTGAGAGTGAGAATGGAGACAAAGGGAAGTAGAATTTGTGAAATGCCAGGCTACAAAACGTAACCAGCAGGTCACGCTGTGTGTAAGGAGTGAGAAAAGCTGAGTTAGCATCCACTATATGCAGTCTTGTTCACTTTTCGGCCTGTTGATATTCTGTTGCCTGGCTAGTTTAGGGTCAGCCCCAGGAGGATGTGGGAAGGACTAATATAATTTTCATCTCATCACTTTTCACTCATTTATCAGCTGAAGTGCTCAATGCATTTCAAAATTCCATTTCTCACTGCAATCCTGGGCAAATTACCCAGGGGAATTGCAACCACAATGCCGGGATTTTGCTGGCCTGATTATACTATAAATAAGGTTGCCCTACAAGGCAGCACAGTTATTCAGTCATACTATACAATTTTTACTTTGGTCGAGCTCCAACAGAAAGCCTCCAAATATAAACCATCTCCCACAAACGTACAGAGAGGATAGAAGCTGATTTGCCTTTCTGAAGAGAGGCTTTCCCATTAGTAGAGCTCATTGAATTAACTAAAGATTGTGTCCGTGAACTTGAGATAAACTGCTTCACTAAAGCTAGATTAAAAGAACAGCTGGAGAAGGGAATAGAGTGTTGAATTCAAGCCAGAGACCTTCAGACAAAGCATGATTAGCCCCAGCTAAATCATCCTGCACACTCCTGATATTTCCCACATAAACAGCGTGTTGTTCTGCAAGTACAACTATAGCTAACCGTTACCACAAACAATATTGTTCATCCATTTCCTTCACAGATGCTGCCTGACATGCTGAGCTCCTCCTGCAATTTGTGTTTTTCTCAAGATTCCAGTATCTGCAGTTTCAAATTGGCCTCGATTGCAAACAGCTGTGTCCCAGATTATTACTGCACTACTGTGAGACCCCCGCAAACTCTTCTGAACACGAGAAAGAGGGGAAGTAGTGCAGAGAAAATTTACAAGGATGTTGCCAGGACTTGAGGGCCTGAACTATAGGGAGAGTTGAGCAGGTTAGGACTTTAATCCTTGGAACAGAGGTCGATAAGGGGTATTCTTGTAGAGGTGTATGAAATCATGAGCAGTTTAATTAAAGTGAATGCATGGAGTCTTTTACCTAGGATAGGGGAATTAAAAACCAGAAGACAGAGACGCAAAGTGAGAGGGGCAAGATGTAGAAGGTAACTGAGGGGCTTTTTTTTACTTAGGGGGTGGTGAGCATATGGAATGAGCTATCCAAGGATGTAAGTGAGGCAGGTACAATAAGAGAATTTAAAAGAATCTTGGACAGGTACATGGATAGGAAATGGTTTGAGGGATATGGGCCACATGTGGGGAAATGGAGTTTGCTTAGATGGGGCTTCTTGGTCGGCATGGATGAGTTCAGCAGGAAGGCTTATTTCCTTGTTGTGTGACACCAATGACTCTATTAATATCCAAAGGCATAATGGATATTATTTGAACACCTCTGAAGAAGAGTCTCGACCCGAAATGTCACGCATTCCTTCTCTCCAGAGATGCTGCTGTCCCGCTGAGTTACTCCAGCTTTTTGTGTTTATCTTTGGGTATTTATCTATGTTTCTATGTTATTATGTGGGTTCTGCTTAAAATGCATTGGCAGTTGAGCCATCTGATATTACATGATGGCTAGCTCCACGATTGTGCTAATGCCCTTATCCAACAAATTTACACTGGAAATATTCGGTCTCAATATTTATGCAGAAACAATACGAAAGGCTGATGCTGGACTCCATGCTCTTTAACATGGCCATTAAACTTTCAGGCAACTTGCCAATGTATCAAGTTCTTCATCATGCCTGATCAAATTCTGGACAGATTAATTACTTCAGTTCTATTGCTGCAATTTATAGAATTTCTCCAGAGATGTTGCCTGACCCACTGAGTTACTCCAGCTTTTTGTGTCTATCTTCAGTTGAAGACTACAGACAGCTGCTGAGCACCAGGATAAGAAGGGAATGTCCGGCTACTGCGTAGCCAGACATAGTGCGAACTCCATCATCAAGTTCGCTGATGACACCACAGTTGTGGGACGTATCACTGATGGGGATGAGTCAGAGTATAGTAGAGAGATCGAGCAACTGTCCATATGGTGCCAGCACAACAACCTGGCCCTCAACACCAGCAAAACCAAGGAACTGATTGTGGACTTTGGAAGGAGTAGGATGGGGACCCACAGTCCCGTTTATATCAACGGGTCGATGGTTGAAAGGGTCAAGAGCTTCAAATTCCTGGGCGTGCACATCTCTGAAGATCTTTCCTGGTCCGAGAACAATGATGCCATTATTAAGAAAGCACATCAGCGCCTCTACTTCCTGAGAAGATTACGGAGAGTCGGTTTGTCAAGGAGGACTCTCTCTAACTTCTACAGGTGCACAGTAGAGAGCATGCTGACCGGTTGCATCGTGGCTTGGTTCGGCAACTTGAGTGCCCTGGAGAGGAAAAGACCACAAAAAGTAGTAAACACTGCCCAGTCCATCATCGGCTCTGACCTCCCTTCCATCGAGGGGATCTACCACAGTCGCTGCCTCAAAAAGGCTGGCAGCATCATCAAGGACCCACACCATCCTGGCCACACACTCATCTCCCTACTACCTTCAGGTAGAAGGTACAGGAGCCTGAAGACTGCAACGACCAGGTTCAGGAACAGCTACTTCCCCACAGCCATCAGGCTATTAAACCTGGCTCGGACATAACACTGAACTTTACTAGCCAATACTGTTATTTGCACTTTATCAGTATATTGACCATTGTGTATATATTTATAGAATGCCTTGTAGTAAATGCCTACTATGTTCTGTTGTGCTCAAGCAAAGCAAGAATTTCATTGTCCTACCAGGGACATATGACAATAAACTCACTTGACTTGACTTGAATGTGTATTTTAGCACAAGATCAAGTCAAGAGTGTTTTATCGTCATATGTATCCACATACAACAATGACATTCTCACTAGTATCAGCATATAATAATACAGACTGATCTGGCTGACTGCCTTTTTTCTGTGCTATGTGGTGAGAGATGTGCTGGTGCACAAGATGCTGAGGTTTTGCAGTGTCACATTCATGGATCCAATCAAACTGTCCGCTGCTCTTCATGTCCTTGAGCATTAGACTGCTGAATAGCAAAAATCTAAAGTCAGAAAATGTCCAGCCTTAAGAACAGCTTCTTTCCTCAATGCTATCAGACTCCTGACCCAATCATCTTTTTCTCACCCCCTTCCTGGAGGTGCTCTCATATACTTCCATTCTTAAATCCACCTCATTTGGTTGCTCCGTTATTGCACTTCAATATTTCTTCAGCACTACTTCAAATCGCATAACAATCTTTGCACCTTTCTGATGTTTTGCATTTGTCATTGTTTTCATTATTGTATTTATCATTATCATTATCATAGAAACATAGAAACATAGAAAATAGGTGCAGGAGTAGGCCATTCGGCCCTTCGAGCCTGCACCGCCATTCGATATGATCATGGCTGATCATCCAACTCAGTATCCCATCCCTGCCTTCTCTCCATACCCCCTGATCCCTTTAGCCACAAGGGCCACATCTAACTCCCTCTTAAATATAGCCAAAGCATGTATGCTGTGAGCAATACTAGTTTCATGCGAACAAGGAATTTAATTGCACCCCCATTTATATGACAATAAACTAATCTGAATCTGAGCTTCTTTCCTCAGAAACTAAATTTATTAAACAAATCTAATTGAATGGTCCGAGCTCACTCATAGTGAATGCAAAATGCTGGTAACGTTATCTTCAAGTCCTATTTGGAAATAAAATAGTCTCTGTGATCATAAATGATTTAATTACTTTTGAAAGAAGGTTGCAATTTCACAAAGGTGATATTGTATAATTTCCAATGCATATTCACGATACTTTATTGAAGTGGCATTTATGCATGCTGGTGTTATCTTACAACTGATTGGAATGACTCCCTTGAATAGAAAGCTATGGTACTTCCCCACTTTACCCAGTTGCCTAAACAAAGACTCTGATTGATATAATTGCCCAAACCAATTTGACTGTCAGCCAATGGTTCCAAACGGAATTGTCAGACATTGCCTGTTCAGTGCAATGAGAAGTCCAGGCATGCTAGAGAAGGCAAGTTGACACATCTGTCCCATTGATAATTCCATTGGGGTGGAGAGGGGTGATAGCGATATAAAGGGGAAGGTAGTGTCTTGTGTTCTGTGTCTTGTGTCTACTGTTTGTGGGTAAGGGTGTCTGTTTAGTGTTCAGCCATGAGCGAGTGGCGGTGCGGGCTCGATGGGCCTGGTGGTCTACTCTCGCACCTACTTTCTATGTTTCTATGTTTCTATTCCATGTTGCGGAAATAATCTGCATCACACTGACCCCTCAGCATAATGTTAGGGTGGACCTGCATACAAATAGTAATCCTACTGACTGGAATGGAGTCCCTGATCCTCTGTTTTGTTTTTAATGATACAGCGTGGAAACAGGATCTTCGCTCCACCGAATCCGTGCCGACCAATTCCCTGGTCTATGTTATCCTAGTTTTGCATCCTACACACTAGGGGCTGTTTACAGAAGCCAATCTACCTACAAACCTGCATGTCTTTGGAATGTGGGAGAAAACCGGAGCACCTGTAGAAAACCCATGCAGTCACAGGGAGAAAGTACAAACTCCGTACAGGCAGCACCTGTAGCCAGAATCGAACCTGGGTCTCTGGCGATGTAAGGCACAAATTCTACTGCTGAGCCACTCTATGGTAAGAAAAATGTAAAATCTCTTTATTTATTACTATTTTTAATGTACTTTTAATTCCTTTTAGTTTTAAAGGCTAAATCTATTTTTTAAATCACAAATCTATTTTACAATATCTGTGATCACCTGCAACTTTAAAATGTAAATGACTCTCTGACAACCATTGAGCCTCAAAAGACTGCCAGTCTGTTGCATGGTGGAGTCATGGAATCTGCTTAGATATCATCAGCTCACTTGGTTGCAAGCATCTAGGGAGAATAGATTGAAGTCCAATTGGTGGGTGAGGTGTCCTTAAGAGATTCAAAACTGTTTGACAGGTTTTAAGCTAGTTTGTTGCAACCACTTAAGTAATGTCCAGATAATGTCTAACAAATGGCAATTCACTATTGACTGAATAACAGCTCGGTTTTGGCACATTTTAAGCCGATAGTATTATGTGTATAGTCAGTCCCCTTATCATTTCATATGTAAAAGGGAAAGAATATCTACGATAAAAGTTTGTTCATAGGATGGTACTGGGGATTAACACCAGGAAATAAGAAAATGTGAGCAATTTAAAAAAGTGTTTTGTATCTGTCGTTATGATCAATGACAGTAAACGCATCATAATAATATGAGAAAATCAGCTGTCAAAGAAAAGGAGGAACTTGACAATACCATAAAAATTCCCAGCAATGGAATGGGCCTAAAAACTGACAGGTTTGCTAGACATGATGGCCTGCATCAAAGATTTATAAAAGAAGTGATAGCAAAGCTAATGAATGCATTGGATGTGAACTAGTGAAATGTAACAGCCCTATTCAGGAAAGAGAAATGAATCAAAAAACTACGCGCCAGTTCGCCCAACATCTGAAACTATGAAATTGCTGGCATTCATTAATAAGGAAATAGAAGCATAATATAATTAAACATGGAAGGGAAGTCACGTTGAACAAATTTATTTACTCTTGATTATTAACTCTTGATTATTCGAGTTCTTTGAGAATATATGTTTGCTGGATGGATAAAGGGGAACCAGTCAATGTAGTATGTTTGGATTTCTGCAAGGTATTCAGGAAGTCACCACATAAAAAGTAAGATTCATGCCACTTTGGCTAGAATGGTAGGATGGTGGGATATATAGCTGCTCGGTTAGCTCGGTTACAAATAGCAAGGCAATGGATCAAATTTAGGTTGGCACGTTGTTAATCAGTGGATTACCACTGGGTTAAGTGTCAGGGCCTCAATAATTTACAACTGAGACTTTGAAGAGATCATACATTGCGGCAAAGTTTGTTGAACGTGAACAAAGGCTTGACAGATGGCAAAAAATGTGAAAAATACGAGGATGGAAAAATAGAAAAGCAGAATTATTTTTTGAAATGAAGACAGTGCAGCGGCACGTGCTGGTGCGCGCCAATATCGAACCCTGTGGTCGGAAGCTGCGCGCACGTGACCCGGGAGGGGTCGAGGTTTTTGCGCGGTTTCTCTGTATCCCGCGTTCAGTTGTTCGACGACCACCGTTGTGGCCAGTCGCATGTATTAGACTTGTAGCATCGGTGAACTTGTTTCGTAATAAATATTGTTCAAGAAAACCGATCGTCGTCTATTCATCCACTAAAACAGCCTGCTGAGAGATTTGTTCTGCTCGTACTTGAAAAAGAAGAACTTACATTTACAAATAAGGCAAACCATTTGGAAAACAAATGAATTGTATTGTGATCAAATTGGTTTATTCATGTCTGTGTACCGAGACACAGTAACAAACTTTGTTTGCATGCGATGTTATCAAAAATTACTATACATTACCACAATCAAGCTATACACAAGTAATACAGGTATTGCAACGAGAAAAGTACCAGAGTGCGGTGATATATTGTTACGGCGTTCTAGTGTTACAGTTGAAGGGAAAGAGCATGGAAAAGTAAGGGGTAAGGTTCACAGTAAGGTCGTTTGGGAGATTAGGACCACACCTTAGCTGTTGGGAAGATTAGTCTGTAGTCTGATAAAAAAGCAAAGAAGAAGCTGTTCCTTAGTCTGGTGGGATGTGCTTTCGATCTTTTCTATCATCTGTCCGACAAAAGAGGGGAGAAAAGGGAACTAGGGTGAAAATGCTCCTTGATTATGTTGGCTGCTTGTCTGAAGAAGCATAAAATGTAAATGGAGTTGATGGGATGGGGGTGGGAGGTAGGGAGGCTGGTTTGCATTGCGTGATGGACTGGGTTACATCCATAACTGCAACTTCTTGCCGTCTAGGCCAGCTATTGCCAACCAAGCTGTGATACATCCCAATGGTATGCTTTCTGTGGTGCAATTGTACCATAGAAAGCATGGTACGAGTTGCTGGAGACATGCTGAACCTCCTGAGTCATCTGAGGAAGCACAGGCATTGGTGTGCTTTCTTGGCTGTAGCTTCATTGCGGATGCTCCACCACAATTTGTTGGTGATATTTAATCCTAGGAACCATTCTCAATTTATTGCCATATTGACAAGATGATGTTTCCAACAATATGGTATTCCTGCAGTCCTGCTATGGAGTATGATTATATTCCAATACTCCCTATAATTGAAGAGGCAACCTTCTAATCCACAGGCATTTGTGTCTGATAAGTAATTGAATGTTAAGTCTGATAGATAAATGCTTTGATGTGAAAATCTGTGTAGAGTAGCTGAACAATATTACAATACGAAGGTAAAGATATATAAAAATAGTCAAGTTTTCTTTAGTTAGCTTTGAAAGCCATAAAATAAATCAGAAAACACCCTTCATGAGACTCAATAAGTGTAATGGAATTGACAAAATTATTGAATGCATATGATTCATTGGAGGACGTGGAGAAGATAGGTTAGATATTGTGAAAGTGCAGAAGCCAATAAATGGGTAGGCAAGAATTTTTAATATAATAGATTTTATGTAGTCTGTGGCTGAAGATTAAACACTATTTCACTTTCTAGAAATATTCTTACAAACATGCTTTTTAAAAAAAAATTGCAGGCATTTCAATAACTAATTTAAATAGCTATTTAAGCAAATAGCAAATAGCTTTGCAGGAGATTAGTCCAATGCAACAATAATATGAGGTGATAATGCATGTTGTGAAAAGATACAAAATACAACACACTACATTTCTAGCTGTATCATTTATAGTACACCTATTACTTGTGCTGCTCACATTTAGGATGTTCTTCATGCCCATGAAGATCATACTGCTAGTGATCAATCTGTGGCTCACAGACGTTCCAAAATTCCATTGAACATCATAATATAAAAGAGATAAATGGCGAGCTGTTAAGGGGCATCACCATACGCCGCACAAATATGGGATGGAATTAAATATTATCCAGTCATGAGTCTGGAAGGTATCACATGCAGTTTGTGTTATGGAAATAATTATGAGAGAAAGCAACGTTTTTCGACTTTTATTAGGCAATGTGAAAATAAATCAGTTGTTGGTGTACTGATAAATGTCGTTATAAATCTCAAGATTACAAGGCACTTTAAAGAACCTCATCTTTTTCATGAGTGCACTGATGCTTGTTCATCCCTTGGAGACAAAGAAGAGCTATTGAAAACTGATACATACACAATATATATTGAGCTTTAACTTGGACCTTCCGTGCAGCCTGACCTTGATGCCAACTATTTCTGCAAATGTACGACACAAACTTGCAGAGGGTGTCAAAGGTTCTAAAGATCCCTATTCACCTCTCTTGACTTCTCTGTGGATCAGTGTCTACTGAAGTAAAGGATTATTGAAAAATCTGTGTCCTGAATACCAAACTCATACTGGATTACAATGATGGATGAGGTTGTCAATGCCAAAGCCATCTTCCTGGACCCAGGCTCATTTCAAAAGAACAAAGGACAAAGGACAAAGGACAAAGGACAAAGGACAAAGGACAAAGGACAAAGGACAAAGGACAAAGGACAAAGGACAAAGGACAAAGGACAAAGGACAAAGGACAAAGGACAAAGGACAAAGGACAAAGGACAAAGGACAAAGGACAAAGGACAAAGGACATTTATTGTCAAACACCAATTGGTGCAGTGAAATTTGAGTTACCATGCAGCACACAAATAAGATAAACACAACACTTTAGAATTTAACATAAAACATGAAAAACATCTCCCCACAGCGGAACCAATGTTTCCCACTGTGAGGGAAGGCAGCAAAGTTCAGTCCTCTTCCTCTGTTCACCTGTGGTCGGGGCCAATTGAGGCCACCGCAGTCGCCGCAACGGCGGCTTGATGTTTCAGGCCCTCGAACGGAAGAACACTCTCAGTGGCCTGGAGCCTCCAAATTGGCCACTTCCTACCGGAGACAGTGGCTCCCGAAGTCCACAGGCCGAGCGGGGCTGGAAGCTCATCCGCCTGCGGCTGGAAGCTCCTCAGACCACAGCTCCACGGTGTCAAAGTCGGCCATGGCAACCCAGGTAAGGCATCGCTCGCTCCGCGATGGAATCCAGTGCTGCGCTGCTGCTGAAGCTGAAGCTCTGGCCGGTCTCCGGCAGGAAAGGCCGCGCCAATCCAGATGGTAGGCCGCGAGGAGGGGGCGAGGATGCAGCTCGGAGGAAAAACGCATCCTCGACCAGGTAGTGACTAAGAAAACGGTTCCCCCTTCTCCTCCCCTCCCCCCACATAAAAAAGACTAAAAGACCACCAAAACAAAACTTTAGACAGACTAAAAATAAAAAAAATAGGATGAAAGGACGAACAGCTGCTGGCGAGGCTGCCACACTCGATGGCGCCACCACTTGAAGATAACTGCTGTTGATGCTCCTTCATTGGGGAACTGATTCTTCATGTATATTCTAATGACATAGCAAGATGTGGGGATCTGACAGCATTTGCATCTCCCACACCCTATGAAAGGTGGCACTCATAGAACATACAACATATTGGGCTCCCTTTCTAAATCTGTTCCTAAATTGCAATGGCTCTTAGTCACTCAATGATTACATTGTGGCTGACCAGGAGAGGAACTTCTTGGCAAACAGAAGTATTCTTGCAATATAATACTATTGGAATGTTTAAGAAACATTTAGACAGGTACATGGATTAGACAGGTTTAGAAGGATGTGGCGCAAATGCAGGCAGGTGGGACCAGTGTAGATGGTACATGTTGGCCGGTGTGCCAATAAGTTGGGCTGAAGGGCCTGTTTACATGCTCTAAGACTCTACGACTCAATGACTCCTACAGTAGTTACAGCATTATTCAGGAGCCACACTGGTCAACAGATGAAGACTGAGGGATAAGGATTATTCTGATTCTCTCTCCAATAAATTTGAATAATAAAAATTATAATAAAAATCCAATTATATATAGCACAATTAGAACATGGAAACAAATAAAACAGAATCTAAAATTAAGAAACCTATCTCTCTCAATACCAATAGTCAATAACCCATCGTTTAAACCTTCAATCACAGACAAATCATTTATACAATGGGAAAGAATGGGAATCAAAACGCTCGAAGATCTGTATGAATTGGGAAAATTACTATCATTTCAACAACTACAACTGAAATATAATTTGAAAAATAACCAATATTTTAAATATCTACAAATTCGTGATTATCTGAAAAAATACACAAAAGACTATCATAATATGCCTTCCGACTTACTAGATGAAGCAATGAAGACAAAGGCGGAATCAGCTAATCTAATATCGTACTTATATAATATCATTTTAAACATAGAAATACCCACAACAGATGGAATTACAAGAGACTGGGAACAAGAATTAGCTATAAAAATTTCAAAAGAGAGCTGGGATAATCATTTACTACAGGTGCATAAATGTTCGATCAACGTACGACATACGCTCATCCAATTCAAAACATTACATAGACTATATTATTCAAAACTAAATTAAATAAAATCTTTCCTAATGTTTCACCAATCTGTGATAAATGTCTATGTCAAGAAGCTACCATAGCGCATTCTTTTGTTTTTTGTACAAAAATCCAAAAATTCTGGTATGAAATATTTGATATTTTTTCAAGATTAATTAAAATAAAACTGGTACCAAAACCAGAATGGATCATTTTTGGAATATCGGAAGGTATCCCTGAATTAAACGTGTATCAGAAGAATTTATTCATTTACGGGCTAATAATGGGAAAAAAGCTCATACTTAAATTCTGGAAAAATGCACCCACACCAACAATAAAAATGTGGACATCAAATATGTTTGAAACATTACATCTGGAAGAGATGAGATTCCTCTTAGCAGGTAAAGCAGACCAATTCCAAAAGATGTGGTCTACGTTTCTGGACCTATTACAAGCATGAGGTGCAATAGTAATTTAATAAATAAATAAATAAATAAATGGTATCAGGACCTGGTAATGGGAGGTAAAACAACAAAAACAGACTTGGTTGGTAGTCCCCTTTCTGCGGAGTATAATGTTATAATAGAGCGATTGTTCCTACTTTCTTTTTCTTTCTTTTCTAGGGTCTACTTTCTTACTTTACTTCCTTCTCTAACTTCTTTTCTAAGGGGCTTTCTTTTCCGAACACTCTCTTGCACTTCACGACTCTTGCGCACTTTCTTTACTTACCTTACTTCTATCTTTTTCTTAAAGCTCAAAAAAATGAAGCGGTACAAAAAATGTATTAAGATATGTGTGTTGTGTATTACTGTAATTTACCGTACTTCTAATAAAAATAATATATTTTTAAAAAAAAGAAAAAAAAAAGGATTATTCTGATTACCTAGTTTCTCCCTTCGTTGTCAACTGCAGCCGCTACAGCTGAGCACTATTAAAGTGAAAGCCAGGACAAGGAGCTTAATGGAGACAACTGGTCTGGTCAAAATGAGTGTGCACCACTCTGGGGTCTTCTCAAATCAGGGGCTCCTTTGACATCATCTGCTTCCTGTTGAACAACTTAGCAGAATGTGAGCAAAGGCCTTGCTCGAGTTTTTCGAGTGTGGATGGTGAAGGGGAGCCAGTGGATGAACCAAATGGGAAATATCTGGATGTTCAATCAAGGACCATCAAATAAAGAACAGATTCTTAGATGCTGGGCAATGCTTCAATTTCCAGCCCACTTGTTGACATTAAGTGAAAAGAACGATATCTGTAAATACCTGGCTTAAACAAAATCAAGTTCAGATTTGTGGGCCCAAGCGTAACAAGAATGTGATGAAAGGGTTACTTGCCTTTCTATTAAATTGGCCCACGGTTGTCTCTTTGAAGGCTGCTTAAACTATTAGGCCAGATTGCTTATTCCTTGTTTCTACTCCTATAGATTGTTGTGCACCTGGACAATCACATTTGCTGTTTTTAATATCTTTCTCCAGACAAGATCAAACCCCTTGCAGCAGCAAATTGCTTTGTCATTAGTTAGTCTCACCAATTTCAGTCACCTGGATACTTAAATAAAAGTCTTGCAGTCAATTAGTTCAATACATATGTTGTCAATACCAATTTTATAAACAAAGTAGCAAGCACGAATGCATGAGGTAATTGTACTTTCAGTTCTCTGTAAATGCCACGCTGAAGCATAATGGGCAAATGCTGATCCTTTCATTGTAAAGTGCTTCCCTCAATAATTGTATTTACTTATCTATATTTATTGGGATTTGGATGTTACAAGTGAGGCCAATTGTTATTTCATATGACAATGAGACAAGAGGCAAGTAAGATCTAAGACAGTGAAATATTGGCCTTCCTTTACAGAATGGTTATTGAATGGTTACAGCTGAGAGATAACTACAGAGGCTGCAAGTATGTAACTTGCTTGAGCTGCCATTGTGGAGAGACTGGCACTGAGTGCCTAACTATTCCCTAAAGAAAGGAAAATTAATGACGGAATTGTGTTGGAAGAAATGCTGCTGAAAAAACTTGTCTTCACAATTGTTTTACATTACATATGGAATTTAAAGCTGAATAAATCCACCTTATTCATTAAAAAATCAGTAAAAGTCATAAATGGTTAAACACAACCCTTAGGATATCATGGAAATAATATAAATTAAGCATACTGCCAAAGTCTGCTTCTGTTGTATAAAACATAGTACTTTCTCCTATGTAGTACTTTCTCTAGTTTTCTGCTTTAGCTTCATGTTTCATTCTCTGCATTTTGTCTTGCCCTTTGGCTCTCATTTGCAGCCCCTTTCTACTTCTGACATCCATGAGAGATGTCCCAATGACTGCTTGCCCTGGAAGCACAGGCTTCAAACTGCTGCAATCCACCAGACTGTCTGTAGTCTGGGAAAGCTGGCTGTGAGGAACAGGCAAGGGTATTGGCTATGATGTAGAAGCTGTGACATCCCGAGGGTAGACGGAGAGTTCAAAGTCTTCAATATCACGGGACACTCGGCATGCAGATCTGTTACGACACAGCTATCTCGATCGCCTCCAAGCTGCCTGACAAACGAAACACATGCCCACCATGGAAACAACTGCCTGATCCTTGATGGCCATAATGTTCCCCAGTGAAAGACCACTCTGTTCCAGAGCTCGAGATGGACCTGGAGTTGGCTCACAGTTAGCAGCTCATTAATGGCCAAGACCATAGACTGTGCAGTGCTGAGAACATTTTTAATGGTTCTCAAAACTGAATAACTTTACAAAGCAGAAACCAACTCCAACAATACCTGTGTTGTTGTAGTTCAGAGAGTATATCACTTCTATTCACAGGAAGTGCTGCTATGAAATTGATTTTTCCGTTTGTCATTTTGTGTATTCCGTTTGTCATTTTGTGTATTCGGGCAGCTGTGCTGGACAATGCATCAGGCATTTCCCTGCTCAGTCCCACTAACATCCTGATTGCTTCCCTCCTGTGGTCCTCAGCTGATTCTAATATGTCTTCCCAATGCATTGACACAGCATATATATCAAGAGAATGCAGTAAAGTTCAACTGCTACGCATAACATTTAATGAGATGTTAAGTTGCAATGACTAAATATGGCAGATTGTCATAATATTAGTTACAAAGCAGATGATATGAGCCCTTTTTCCAAAACATAACAACATGATCTCATAGATAAACACAAAATGCTGGAGTAATTCAACGGGTCAGGCAGCATCTCTAGAGAAAATGGATAGGTGACATTTTGGGTCGGGACCCTTCTTCAGCTTGATTTTCTCCAGAGATGCTGCCTGACTTGCTGAGTTACTCCAGCATATGAGTTCACACAAGTACATACGAGTTCATAATTATAGGAGCATAATTAGGCCATTCGGCCCATCAAGTCTACTCCGCCATTCAATCATGGCTGATCGATATTTCCCTCTCAACCGCCTGCTCCCCATAAGCCCTGACACCATAACTAATCAAGAATCTGTCAATCTCCGCCTTTAAAATATTTATTGACTTGGCCTCCACAGCCGCCTGTGGCAATGAATTCCACAGATTCACTACCTTCTGACTAAATAAATTCCTCCTCATCTCCTTTCTATTGGTATGTCCTTTTATTCTGAGACTATGGCCTCTGGTCTTGGGCACTTCCACTAATGGATCCATCCTCTCCACATCCACTCCATCCAGCCCTTTCACTGTTTGAAATATAGTTACAGTACGAACAGCCCATGTTAAAAGATGCACTTCAAATCCCTCTGAACAGAATTAGTCTCTGGCAAGCAGACCCAATAGATTTAATTCATCGTGGCTATATCTCTACACCCAACCTCTCTAACCTATGTTCTACTTTCCTGGTGCCAATGTGTGAGATACAAGTGGCAGGGAGATGCACAATGATACTGCACTTTTTGATAACCATCAGTTTTGCTATGTGGTTGTATAATAAAAATGTTAGGAGTATTCGTTTGTGTAGAACATGAAAAACTAGTACACGGTACCAAGTGCAAAAGACTTGAGAATTAAAAGGTTGAAGATGTTAGCAGACATGAAAGAGACTCAAATCTACAGACAACCTGCTGTTGCATGAACCCTCAAATCTCATCAGAGACTATCTTTAGTCTTCCCACCCCCAGCAACCCAAGTTTACTTTCCGCTGATGGTTTAGATCTTAAAGAACATTGGGTTGTTGGGCTGGGAAGACTAAAGATACTATCAGATCTGTTATTATTCAGTAAAGAAGTCTATATACATCAAATATTACAGTGAAAAAAGTCATAGAGTAATTGCAAATCTTTCTTTGGGGATTTGCATTTCATACTGTAAATGGAAAGATAATTGAATTAGGTGGGAAAGTGGATGATAAGGCTAAAATCCAAAACAAGTAATTTGCATTTTATTGACTCTGCTTCAACAACTCTATTTTGTTTTTTCATACAGTATATTTTTACAAGAAAAGTTCTCGTTTCCATGCTATGACTAATTCAATTCTCAATAGTTGAAAATTAAGATTTAAGATTAGAAAGAATCCCCTACTTTAACAACCACTGAATTGCTTTAAAATGCATTGTCTAGCATTTGGCTTTTGGTCTCTCAGTGTAGTTTCTTGACCTGCTGACAAAGTTTGTATTGTGATAATATAAAACTTGTTATTTGATGTCTGTTAAGGGCCTGTCCCACTGCGGCGACCTAATTGGTGAGTTTTAAAGAGTTTAGGAGAGTTTGAAAAAGCGTCATGTTGAAGACCTCCTTCGACTATGTAGAAGACCTCCTTCGACCTCCTTCGACTATGTTGAATACTAGCTTCGACTAGCTTCGACTAGCTTCGGGAAAATTGGAAACCGAATAGTGGAGAGTGAAGACGACCTCCTTCGATCTCCTTCGACCTCCTTCGACTATGTTGAAGACTATCTACGACTACCTTCAACTACCTTCAACTACCCTTGATTACCTACGAATAACATGCCGACCTACTACGACCTACGACAAAACCTACGAGTAAAAAAAATATCGATTTTTTTCCATGGCGACCTTTTATTACTCAAGGCAATTTTCAGCATTTTGAAAAAAACGCCGTGACCTACCTGAGGCCTTGAGTATGTGGGGACTACTCTCGAGCATGTAGGAGAGTTACAAAGACCTCCTAGGACCTCGTGTCGACCATGCTGCGAGTATGAGTTGAGGGCAACCTCTTCTAAACTCGCCAATTATGTCGCCGCAGTGGGACAGGCCCTTTAGACTGAGGACGGTGCAACACTGTGGTGCAACTGGAGAGCCACAAGCTCACAGCACCCGAGACCCTCACAGCACCAGAGACCCTCACAGCACCAGAGACCCTCACAGCACCAGAGACCCTCACAGTAGCAGAGACCCTCACAGCACCAGAGACCCAGATTCAATCCTGACTCCAATTAGTGTGGAGTTTGCACCTTCTCCCTATGACAGCGTAGATTTCCTTCTGATACCCGCATTTTCTCCCGCATCCGAAAGCCTTGCGGGTTGGTAAGTTAATTGACCACTGTAATTTGCTCCTTCTGCTGGTGAATGGCATAATCTATGAGGGCTGTGGATGTGAATGTGCGGAGAAAAAGAAATGCAATGCAAAGTATGATTAGAGGAAAGGGTCGTTGATGGTCATCTTGGAGTCAGTGGATTAAAGAGCCTATTTTTTCCTATGACCGTATCCTCAGTGAAATTATGAGGAATTACCAAGTATTGTTTTTCCCCCCTAGGCTAAAGTCTTCCTCAATTACTTAATATCATACTTCTAAGGGATATCCCTTTCCTCTCATGATAAACCAACAGCTGTGAGATACTTCAACTGAATTGTTGCGTGGTTCCTGGCCACATCATATGGCACAGAACTAGAGTATCCTGTTGTGGGTGACTATTAATTCAGAACACTCCCCAAATAAAACAGCCACTTTAGTATTTAACCGACAAAATGTTTAAGCACCGTGCATCGTCGCTTAATTTCCTTTGATGTTGCACTAATCAAAAGCTTGTTGGTTTCCTCCTGTGTGTAGTTAATAAGATTGGACTTCAGGTTTTAAATAACAGCAGCTGTTATGTTGATGCAGTAGATGGTGCTGTTTCCTACGTTTTAGTGCACGATTTGAAAATCACGTTCTCAATGCAGTCATACCATTCTATCTCCTCCAAATCAGCACAATACAAAGCTAAATAATTAGCTTGGTTACAGCTTGGCATGCTTCTAAATATATATGTATTATAAACGTGCTTTACCAATCAACATTAGTTTTCCATGTTGTTTTGTTGTACACAATCTGCACAATAAACAAAACCTGTGTAAACGGATAAGCCTGCACAAAAAAGATCCTAACATGTCTTATGCTAATGTGGCTCAAGTGATCTGCAGCAATTCTTCGGTTTGATGCTGAGCTATTTCTGTATTGCCAAAGATAGTGTTCTTCAGGTGACAAATTGATCCAACATTCACCTAATGTCCTGGCCAATATTTATCCCTTGACCAATTAACACTTAAAAGCATGCTGTGATACAGTCGAAGCTAGAGGTTAAGTGAGTTTTATTTAATTGGTTATTCATCTTTAGGCTGCTACGGGGAGATAGGTGTGCACACAATAGCCACTACAATTACCTTCTCAGGAAATGACTGTATTCCCAAGCAATTCATTGTATCTGGTGCAGTTTGAAAGGAGTAATGGGCAGAAATATTTGGCAAGTTAGGCAGCATCTGGACAGAGAGAAACTGTTCTAATGTTTCAGGCAGATAACTTTGAATGTGACTTAATTGAAAATGATAGCTTAATTGCTACCTGATCTGTTGGGTATTTGTAATCTATTCCACAAATTTTACTTCAGATAGTTTCTGTATACCAATTGTGATTATGCCTCATACGAGCCAAACCTCATGGGAATTCTGGAGAAACAGGGAACTGCAGCGTTGGTTTACAAAAAAAGACACAAATGCTGGAGTATCTTAAAAGGTCAGGCAGCATCTCTGGAGCACATGGATAGGTGGCATTTTGGGTCTGATTAGAAGATTGAATGACAATTGAAGGGACCCGACATGAAATGCTGCCTGACCCTGTGAAATACTCCTGCACTATGTCATTTCATGGGAATTCTCATGCAATCCCCATTAATTTATGGAAGATAAATAAAAATAATAGAAATGCCTATACCATTCAGAGGATTCTCTCAGCTCTTCTGTTAAGTTGTGTTAGATCAGCAGAAAAATACTTGCAGAAATTAACCCTTATGTTTCTTAGGGTTTAGGGTAGACATCTGGAAGAATTCTGATGAAGGATTATTAACCTGAAATGTTCGTTATATTTCTCTCTCTACAGGTGCTGCCTGAACTGCTGAGTACATCATTCATTTTCTGCTTTTGTTTGAAACAAAAATACATTTGTCTGCATTTGATTTAAACCTTGGGTAATTTGCATGAACTAATTTGAAGTACTGAAAAATGTTGATCGCTTGTTCACCATTGTAGGTTAGTCTACAGGTTAGTGTAGAATTTCCATAAAGGACAAGTTACCATGGCAATTTGGCCCAGGTTTAGCCTTGTGTGGAAGTTATAAAATAATTAATATTCTGTAAGCATATGCTGTTACACTGCAGTACCTTATAAAATCTAGCTTCTAAATGCTTTCATTTACAGTAACCTTGCTCTGACTTAGTTTTCTTGTGACAGCCACAAACCATTGCTTCCTTGGAGAGGTCCACAGGTGAGATTTTCTCAAGTTTCTACTTACACTGCTATTGATTTGACTTCTAGAAGTCATGAAGGTGCAACACAGGATCTCACACTCGTGAGCTGTCTTCATCCCCTGTGGAGAAGGTTCCTGGCCTTTGTATTGCACCTCACCCTCACAGCAGATCCAGGCAATTGGTGGCTTAGGAGCCACAATCCTTTAACCCTGTTGGGGCAGTATGTCACCTGAATGAGGTTATCTTCAACTACTTCATACACAATGAATTAATCTTTTGGTCAAATGCATTTCATCGTGCCGCTGCCGATCGGAACGCCTGTTGATGTTTAGTAGAGAGTAGAGTGTTAATTTGTTCATGATATATGTATTTTTACTTCTATTTATTTTTTACTGCACACTGAAATGGACACTGGTTGAGGAACGTTTTTTTGTTTCCTCTGGGTATGTGAATACTCAGGAAATGACAATAAAGATATACAATACAATACACTTCCTGTGCATCTTTGCTGTCCTCTGTGCTACCACCTGAACGGAAGGAACCTCGGCGTGCCTATTAAAGCTGTTGCCTCATAGTCCCAGCAACCAGGCAATCTTGTCCACTGGTCCTGTCCATGAGAGTTTGTGCATTCTTGCTGTGGGTTTCTCTTAGGTTCCCTCCCACTTCCCAAAGACGTGTAGGTTGGTAGATTAATTAACCACCAGCGCATAGATATGTTGTTAAATCTGTGGAGAGTTGATGGGAATGTGGGGAGAATCTGTTAAAGAAATTGGCAGGTGAATGGAATTGATGGGATTGTTCTGGCAGTGATTCAATGGACCAAAATGGCCACCTCCCATATTGTCAGAAAATATCAGAATAAATGTCTTTGAGACCAATCTTTGTATAAATCTCAAGGAATCATGCCAGATTTCTCAGCCTTTTGCAGCTCTATAGGTGAGACAATTCGCAAGGTGGTTCTTAAAGGCAGATAAGCTTTATCTCAGTTTCATGAAATGCATTGAACAAGGCAGATATTTTCTCCAAGAAACTCATTGTAATCCTAACCACTCAGAGGGACAGGGCAGCTGCTGCAAAGAAACTCCCATCTCCCTTAAAGCCACAAACTATTCTGACTTGCTTCCCTTTCATTGGCACCAGTTATAAATCCTGGCATCAAGGATTACACTCATTCATTGTTCAAAAATGCTCCATCTTACCACCACCTTCTCAATTAGGAAATAAGCAACACGTCCTGATATTGTTAGCAATGCCCATGCTCCATAAATGATTAAACACAGCATACAATCTTTGAGAATCTCAAGAGATGCCATTAGGTATTCTCTTAACAAGAGAGTAAATCTAACTGGTGGATTTCAAATCATTAACAAGAATGTTAGTTGATGATGAGCTCAGTTAGAGAATCAGTGATAAAATATATTCCACTGATCTCTGATCCACTCTTTCTTTGTGTATGACTCCCCGCTGGGAGAGTGAGATTGATGAATTCACTTCTGCATGCTCCGAGATAGATTCCTTTAATTTTCAGCCATAAAACTTTTAAGTCTCGCACTTGCAGTGACATTCAATAAGACTGGTGATAGGAAGCAATATATAAATAGCTAAGACACATAGAAATAAATATCATGTGCAGCATTTACCTATCACATTAGACACAAACCACTAGGACTTGTTAGAACAAGATAAATGTACCTACAGGACTTTTTCTACCTGCCCCAATCTGCCCTGGAGCAATTAATCAACTGGAGTTAACACTTAATTCTGTGGCCCAGATACCTGTGTAGTAAAATCATGGTTAACCTACACAAAGTTATTCCAGCCCACACCTTGCCCACAATGAATGGACATGAGAAGATGATCGAACTTTTGAGGAGACATGAAGGGCGATGATTTTTGGTTCCTTGGTTAGAGGCCTGGAACACTGAAAAGGAAGCAACTGAAAATGAAAAATGAAAAATGGAAATGGTTAAGAGCTTCAAGTTCCTAGGCATCAATATTATCAATGATCTGTAGTGAACCAACCACATTGATGCGACACAGTGGCACAGCGGTACAGCACCAAAGACCTGGGTTCGATCCTGGCTATGGGTGCTAGTCTGTACGGGTTGGTACGTTCACCCTGTGAACGGCAAGCGTTTTCTCTGGGAGCTCTGGTTTCCTCCCACACTCCAAAGGCATACAGGTTTGTAGGTTAATATGCTTGGTATAATTGTAAACTGTCCTTAGTGTGTGTAACATAGTGCAAGTGTGTAGGGATTGCTGGTCGGCGCAGGCTCAGTGGGCCGAAGGGGCCTGTTTCCGCACTGTATCTCTAAACTAAATTAAACTAAACTTCACACTGCCTCAGCAAGGCCACCAGCATAATCAAGGACGATTCTCACTGCAGCCACTCCCTCTTCACAGACCAATACTGGGGATGAATCCTCAGGATGGGTCATGAAAACATCTGATCTAATGGACGTCCGAACCTGCGGCCTGATCTGCTTGATCTTCAGAGATGTCCACAGATTCACATGTTAGTTGTCCTAAGAGGAGAAATGAAGCTGATTGATCCTATACTATCCACAGTTTATAAGAATGAGAGGTGGTTGAAACGGTAGATATTAAATGCAGAAATTATGTTTCCTGTGGTTTGGGAGTTTCTAGAATCAGAGATCACAGTCTTTTCAGGGAGAGATTAGAAGACATTCTTTATCCAGAGAGACTTTGGAATTCGTTCCTGAAGAGGATTGTAGAGACCTATGTGCTGAGACATTTCAGGACAGAAATTAATAAATGATTTAGAAATGTTTTAGAAAAAAGAAGGAAGTACTAAGGAGAAAGACCATCCATGAATCTATTGAATTGTGGAGCAAGCATGAGGCATTGAATGCACTCAATATGTCCCGTAGACACAAAAAGCTGGAGTAACTCAATTGGTCAGACAGCATCTTTGCATCTTTGGAAAAAAGGAATAGGTGACATTTCAGGTCGAGACCCTTCTTCAGACTGAGAGTTAGGGGACCATCCCCTGACTTTTCTTTGATTCTCCGTCTGAAGATGCTGTCTGACCCGCTGAGTTACTCCAGCTTTCTGTGTCTATCTTCTGTTTATACCAGCATCTGGTTTATAGTCACAAAACATCCTTCCTATACATTACATATCCCTTCCTGGAATAAGCACTTCACAGGTTAAGTTCCTTCATCCTTCAAATCCCATTTCCTGCACCGTAACTGTCCCCACATGCTTGTGCAAACCTTTCACCCCTCACTATCTCAGTTTAATTTAACCCCAGGAATTTGGTTCCTTGCTTCGAATACCATTATCTCTACTCCCCAGTCTTCTTCCAATTAACAGTTTAGACCAAGCCAACCTCCTCCAATTCCTAATGTTGCTTGTGTCAGTGAATCATCTGCCACTTCTTTCCCACATTTATTCTAAAAGGTGTTCAATGCACAAACAGTCTAACAGTTGTATGATCAGCATACACACGATAAAGTTGAAAGTATCTGTTAAAACAGATAATGCTAATTGCTACATAAGACTTGAATTACATTTTAGACAAGCAATTCATTGGTAAGTTTGTGAAAACAGGTCAATGTAATTTTAGTCCATATGGTGTCGATGTTTTGAAGGTTAAAAGCATTATGTTTCTATTCATAATCTTTGCATTTGTACCCTCATTATGATGTCTTTCAAACACTGCACACAATCATTGGAAGGTCACTGTAATTATTCCCAGGTCGAACCGATGTGATGCTCTTCATCAAAAGGATAGCTCTGTAATCTGAAACTCCAAATGCACTTTGTGCCTTTCCAAACCTTAATTTTTCCTTATTCTTAAAACTCTAATGCATCAGTGATAAAATCACTAACTTCCTCATATTTTTGAAGACATTAACATACCTTTTTAAAAAGGCATTTACAAGTACACTCAGGTGTATATTTAAAGGCTATAAATTAATAATGAATCTAATTAAAATGCACTTTTCTATTTAAAAAGAAACCTCAAGTTCATTATTTTCTTGCAATATCCAGCATCTAATGTGGTAGGCAATTCACAATGCTAAAAAGGCTGTACATGGGGTCAATCAAAGACATTTCTAATGCATGCTGAAAAACTGCAATAATTAGCCAGCAATGTTTAAATCTTTTAATATGTATTAAACATAGGAAGGGTCATGTACCATTCAAGGCAAGATTCTGAAAATATTAGGATCTAGGACATTTGCTCGGGAGGCTAATTTTATTGCAAACAGATACAAAGTTGAATGTTATAATCGTGATATTAAAAAACCCAAACTTACACCGGGAGCCTGCTCTGCCATTCATGATGATCATTGCCGATTTGGCTGTAACATTAATTCTGCATTGTGTAGGAAGGAACTGCAGATGCTAGTTTAAACCGAAGATAGACACAAAATGCTGGAGTAACTCAGCGGGACAGGCAGCATCTCTGGAGAGAAGGAATGGGTGATGTTTTGGGTCGAGACCCTTCTTCAGACTGAAAGTCAAGGGAAAGGGAAACGAGAGATATAGATGATGATGTTGAAAGATATAGAACAAATGAATGAAAGATATGCAAATAAGTAACAATGATAAAGGGAACAGGTCATTGTTAGCTGTAGCTACAGTGCATTCAGAAATATTCAGACCCCTTCACTTTTCCCACATTTTGTTACGTTACAGCCTTACGTTACGTTACAGCCTCGCCTGCAGCGGGTTTGTTGTTTCGACATTTTTTTGTTTTTTTTAGTATGTCCAAAAGTATGTTTTAGTGTTTCTCTGTATGTCTTGTGTCGGGGGTGGTGATGGGGGTGGGTGGGGGGGACTGTTTTTCAGGCACCTACCTTGATGGAGATGCGACTTTCTTCCTTGTCGCTTCCTCGCCCCCCTTCTCGCGGCCTCACAGCTGGTTTGGTGCGGCCTTTCCCGGAGGCGGGCCCAGAGCTTCAGCGCCGGTGCAGTGGGGACCTTAACATCGCGGAGCGGGGCGTCCCCTTGCCGGGGTTCGCCGGAGAAGCACTCTGACCGTTGGCCTGCGGCCTACATCTTGGAGCCTCGGTATGTGGAGCTTTTGGCGGCAGGCATGGAGCAGACCTTCCATCGTGGAGCGGGCGAACCCTCGCTGGTGGTCGCCAAAGAAGAGCTCCGACCGACCACTTCTTGAAGCCGCGGTCTCCGTTAAGGAGGTGGCGGATTTTGGGAGATCCGGGCCTTAGAGTGTGCTCGATCTGTCCCGATAATGGCATTCTGACCATCCCGACCAGAGGGCTTGAACATCGGGCCGTCCGTAGCGGTGACTATGAGGGTCAGGGCCCCGACCATGGGTGAACAAGGGAGGAAGAGGAGGAGGAGGACTGTCTGAACTGTATTGCCTTCCACCACAGTGAAGAATGCTGTGGCACAGTGAATTATGTTGTGTATTATGTCCTTTTTTAATTGTAATGCTGCATGGTAAATTCATTTCACAGCACATTATGGTGCATGTGAGAAATACATTTGAACCATTTGAACCTTTGAACCTTTATTCTAAAATGTATTAAATTCATTTTTGTTATCATCAATCTACACACAAAACCCCCTAAAATAAAAAGGGAAAACAGGTGTTTAGACATTTTTGAAAAGTAATTAAAAAGAAATAACTGAAATATCACATTTACATAAGTATTCAGACCCTTTGCTATGACACTCAAAATTGAGCTTAGGTGCATCCTGTTTCCATTGATTATTCGTGAAATTTTTCTACAACTTGATTGGAGTCCACCAGTGGTAAATTAAATTGATTGTACATGATTTGGAAAGGCACACACCTTTCAATTTTAGGTCCCATAGTTGACAGTGCATGTCAGAGCAAAAACCAAGCCATGAAGATGAAGGAATTGTCCGTAGACCTCCGAGACAGGATTGTGTCGAGACACAGATCTGGGGAAGGGTATAAAACAATTTCTGCAGCATTGCAGGTCCCGAAGAGCACAGTGGCCTCCATTCTAAAATGGAAGAAATTTGGAACCCGTTTTTGCTTTTTTTATTATGGGGTATTGTGTGTAAATTGATGATAAAACAAAAATAATTTTGATCCATTTTGGAATCAGGTAATAAAATGTGGAAAAAGTGAAGGGGTTGAATACTTTCTGAATGCACTGTAGGTGTTTAGTGAAAACTGGTGTTTCGCTGAACACCTTCGCACAATCCGCCTGGACCTACCTGATCTCCTGGTTGCTAAACACTTTAATTCCCCTTCCCACACTGACCTTTCTGTCCTAGGCCTCCTCCATTGTCAGAGTGATGCTAAATGCAAATTGGAGGAACAGCATCTCATATTTCGCTTGGGCAGCTTACAACCCAGTGGTATGAATGTTTGATTTCTCTAACTTCAAGTAACCCCTGCATTCCCTCTCTCTCCATCCCTCCCCACCCAAGTCACACCAGCTTTCATTCTC
The DNA here is from genome assembly GCA_038087875.1 of Malacoraja senta. Taxonomy (NCBI): domain Eukaryota; kingdom Metazoa; phylum Chordata; class Chondrichthyes; order Rajiformes; family Rajidae; genus Malacoraja; species Malacoraja senta. Next base: position 28,072,898 of record CM075983.1, read on the forward strand.
ACCTAGCTACACCTAGCAATGACCTGTTCCCTTTATCATTGTTAGTTATTTGCATATTTTTCATTCATTTGATCTATATCTCTCTATTATATTTCACGTTTCCCTTTCCCGTGACTTTCAGTCTGAAGAAGGCTCTCAACCTGAAACGTCACCCATTTGTTCTCTCCATTAATTCTGCATTCTTGTCTACCCATGGCAACTCTCCACATCCTTGTTTATCATGAACCTATCAACCTCTGGCGAAAAAAATTTAAAACGTCTGCAATCACTTCCTTTAAGGTACAGAAAATCTGAAAGTGATGGTGACATGTGTTCATGGGTTGAGAAACTTGAGGGAGACCAAAGATAAGCAACATTGCTGAAATGGAAACAAATGGATTTGGTGATGGGACAGATTTATAGTTTGAAACTCAGATCAGGATGCATAGGTTGTCAAACATCTAATAAAGAGTGATAGTTAAAAGGAAGGAAGACAGTGATGTGTTGAATGAGCAGTGTTTGAGGGAGGCATAAGCCAAAGGTAATAGTTTTGGTCTTCCAAATCTTTTTGTTTTATTTTATTTTAGCTTAAAATTTCAAAGCCAGTCATTAATTGAATGAATGAACAAAAATTAGATGCAGCATTCTTTTTGGTCCAGAGATAGTACTCTGGAGAGATGATACTGTAATTGTTACTTTTTGTAGATTATTGCCCATCATACCTTTAGTACCTATGACAAAAGAACAGTTGTGTTATAAGAACAACCCTGGAGCTGAGATCTCCCAGGAATATTGGGGAAATTACAATGTTATGAGAAATCACATCTTTTTATTTGCAGCTTCTGGCTTCCACAAAAAAAACCCACAGCATTTTGAGTAATCATCTGTCAGGAGGCTAATGTGGTTTGATGTGTAGTAGTTAATGCTTCAAATAATAATTTATTGTAATCACTTCATTCAGTTGAATATGACAATGGCTGTAAGTTATTAATGGTCCAGAATGTGGGAATACAAGTTACTGCTTTTTTCAGTGTTCATTAATTTTTCATAAACAGAATCAGACAGAAATGAAAAAGGTAAAAGCTGAAATACTCAGTAGGTCAGAAACTGCACAATGGTGGTTTATACCCAGAAGGCCAGCCCATACAAAGTAGAAAAAAAAGAAAGGATGGCAAGCAGAATTGGCAGTTCTCATATAAACAGAAAGAAAGAAAGTTATCTAAAGCTGGAAAATTTGATATTGAGTCCTGGAGGCTGCAACATGCCCATAGGGAAGATAAGGTTTTGCTTATTAAACTTGTGTGGGCCTTGTTGTAACAGTGCAGAAGGCAACAGATAGAGTGATCAGTGTGGAAATGGGTGGAGGATTAAAGTGTCAGGCCACTAGGAGCAGCAGACTGATTCTGGGTGCTCCGTAAAGCAATTGCCCAGTATAGGGGAGACCATTTTATGCACACCGAATGTAGTTCACTAGATTAGAGGAAGTGTACCGTAGGATGCACAGTTGCACAAGCGAGGACTATTTGGGTCCCTGGATGGTGGGAAGGGAAGTAGTGAAAGGAAAGCAAATTATTGCACCATTGTAAAAGTTTGTCTGATGTGACATTGTTCCCCCTCATGAGAGCACCGAACCCCATCCCATCACAGTGTCTTGGATGACATGCTCACTTATGCCCCACGGCCTGTGTCCTTGGAGTACTCCCTCAGTTTGCCTACGCACCATGCTGAAGCCCAAACATCCAGAGAAAGGGCTTCTTGTATAACATCAAGGAATCAAAGAGAATTGTCTCCCATCAGCCAGACAGGAACACTGCAAAATAACATGAGAACTTCAAACTTTCAGTACCTGATGTCTCAATTTTTTTTTGCTCCACTTTGAAGGATTCCTCCTCCAGATGCTGTCTGACCCACTGAATTCCTCCAGCAGTTGGTTTCAGAGCTCAGCTACAAGCTTGGGAAACCCCAAGGCACAGGCTGTGTATTTTTATTGATCATACTTAAAATTTTACAAAACACAACACAAAGTGCTGTAGCAACACAACGGGTCAGGAAGCATCTCTGGAGAAAATGCCCTTTGGTTTTACTGATGTTGAGAACAAAGTTATTGGGGTCAAGAACAGAGCATTCACGTCGCGGCCCTGTTTCCACCAATCTTTCCACCACCAAGCACAAGCTCAAGAAGCGCAATACAAACACCATTGCGCAGATGCCGAGAAGTGTGTTCAGCTCCGTCTGAACAACTTCTAATCTTGAATGTGGACTATAAGAAGAACAACAAAGTTATTGTTTTGCACCATTTGGTCAGTCGACCGACCTATACTCTGATTCATCACCATCTGTAATTTGTTCAACAACGGTGGTGTCATTGGCGATTTTGAAGGAGTTAGAACTGTGTCTGGCTACACAGCAATGAGTATAGAGTGAGTAAAGAAGGGGCCTGAGCACACAACCTTGAGGTGCTCCTGTGCTGATGGTTATCGAGGAGGAAGTGTCGCTGCTAATTCATACAGATTGGGGTCTGTTGATGAGTAAGTCGAGGATCCAGTTGCAGACAGCACAGAGACCTAGTTCCATGAGCTTGGTACCCATATTGGAGGGGATGATGTTGAATACTGAGCTGCAGTTTATGAACAGCAACCTAATGTATAAGTTTTTATTGGCATATCCAATGACTCTTACAAATTTCTATAGATGTACTATTGAAAGCATACTGTTGGGTTGTGTCACAGCTTGGCTTGGGAATCGCTCTGCCCAAGATCGCAAAAAATTGCAGTTTGTTGTTGATATATCTCAGTCCATCATACAGACCAGATTTACGACCATTTACTCCATCTATACTTCATGCTGACTCAGAAGAGCAGCCAACATAATCAAAGACGAGCCACACTGGTCATTCATCATATCCTTGCTCCTATCCGGCAGAAAGTACAGAAACTTGAGAGTGTCCAACACCAGACTCAGGACCAGCTTCTTTCTTTCTGTTATCAGGCTTCTAACAGTTCTTCCATAAGTTAAGGTACTGTCTGATTCACTCTACCCCACTGTGGACATTATACTTTGTCTATGGAACTGATACACTACTATACTGTGAACTATATTATGAACTTTGTATATACCTCTTTGCTCTATCTATTGTACTTGAGTTTGACTTTATTGTATTTATGTATAGTAAGGGGGCAAGATGGCGGCGCGATCGGAGTTTGCAGCGGCCTCTCCCAGTGAAAGTTCGGTGTTTTCGTGTGTTTTTGGAGCGAGTGGTGTGTATGAAGAGTGTGTGTCGGAGGAGTGTGTGTATGTGCGTAAGTACGAGCGGCAGGTCCTTTTAAAAATCGGCAACAAGGCTTCTTGTTGCAACATTAACTTACGGTGCGTCCTGGTGGAGCTGAGACTTCTGCGTCGCGTAGGCCCACGGAGGTGCCCACGGAGATGCGCAGGCCCATGGAGAGCCGCGGCTGCACCCGCACCTGGAGCAACGCTGGTGGGGAAATATCGCAAGCGGTGTAGCAGGGGGCAGAAGCGGGGGAAGCGCGCAGGAGCCTACGCTAGGCTAAACGCGAACCCTCACAAACCGGCAGTGCCTACAGTCATGTTGGCAAATGTCCGCTCCCTCGACAACAAGATGGACTACCTCAGAGCGTGGAGAGCCTCCCAACGAAGCGTGAAGAACTGCTGTGTCTACGTCCTAACGGAGACCTGGCTGAATCAGAACATCACAGACGCTGCAATCCAGTTGGAGGGACTTATGCTATACAGAGCTGATAGAGTAGCTTCGCTAGCTGGTAAGGCAAGAGGAGGGGGGCTGGCTGTATATGTGAACAGATCATGGTGCCGGGATGCTGTGATGACTTCCACTTACTGCTCACCCCATGTAGAGCTAATGACTGTGAAATGCCGACCCTTCTACTTACCCAGGGAGCTAACGGCAGTCTTCATAACGGCCGTCTATGTACCACCGAGCGCGGACGTGAAGGATGCTATGACAGAACTCTATAACAACATCAGTGAGCAGCAGAGGGAACATCCAGATGCTTTCTTCATGGCAGCTGGGGATTTCAACCAGGCAAGTCTTACATCTGTTCTGCCTAAATTTTACCAGCATGTGAACATTGCAACCAGGGGAAAGAACAAACTAGATCTGGTGTACACCAACATTAAAGATGCATATAGAGCAGCCCCCCTCCCCCATATCGGCAACTCTGACCACGTGGCGGTTATGCTCACACCTGCATACAGACCCAGGGTGAAACAGGACAGGCCAACGGTCAAAGAAGTCAGAACATGGCCACAGGGAGCTACCGCAGCACTACAAGACTGTTTTGAAACCACACAGTGGGCCATTTTCAGGGAGGCAGCAACAGATGACAGTAGCATCAACCTCCAAGAATACACAGAATCCGTCATCGGATACATCAATAAATGCATTGATGATGTAACGGTGGTAAAAACCATCAGGAGGCGTGCCAATCAGAAACCTTGGCTAACTGGGGAAGTGTGTTCCCTACTGAGAATCCGGAATGCTGCATTCAAATCTGGGGACAACGCAGGATACAAACTGGCAAGGTGTAACCTATCCCGGGGGATCAGGGAAGCGAAGAGGCTGTATGGACAAAAACTAAACAGCCACTTCGCAAATGACAAAGACACACGTCGCTTGTGGCAGGGATTTCATACCATCACGGACTACAAGCCCCCCCCCGCTGCGGATATGCCAAAACGACCCCTCTCTACCAGATGAACTGAACGAGTTCTACGCACGGTTTGAGGTTGGAAACACCACCCAGACACGTGCACTACTGCCATCTCCCAGTGACCAGTCGCTCAGGCTGTCCGCAGCCGGAGTTAAAAAGGCCTTTGCCAGCATCAACCCACGCAAAGCTGCAGGGCCGGACAACATTCCTGGATGCGTTTTAAGAGACTGCGCCGAGCAACTGAAAGATGTTTTCACAGACATTTTTAACATCTCACTCAGCCAGGCAGTAGTGCCCAACTGTCTTAAGAGTGCCACCATCGTCCCTGTCCCGAAGAAACCAAACCCAGCCTGCCATAATGACTTTCGACCAGTGGCTCTAACACCCATAGTAATGAAGTGTTTTGAGCGACTGGTTATGCAGCATATCAAAAATAGTCTACCTGCCGACCTAGACCCACTGCAGTTCGCCTACAGAGCCAACCGATCCACAGAGGACGCAGTCTCAACAACACTGAACCTCGTACTGTCACACCTTGATCGGAAAAATACTTATGCCAGGATCCTCTTCATAGACTTCAGCTCTGCTTTTAATACAATCATTCCGCAGCAGTTGGTGGAGAAGTTGGAGCTATTGGGAGTTGATGCTGGCACATGTAACTGGGTCCTGAACTTTCTGTCGCAACGGCAGCAGACAGTCAGGGTGGGCAGTAGGACATCAAAAACCATAGCCGTGAGCACTGGCTCGCCCCAAGGCTGTGTCCTAAGCCCCCTGCTGTTTAGTCTGCTAACACACGACTGTACTGCTAGACTCAACAACAACTTCATCAACAAGTACGCTGATGACACAACAGTGGTGGGTCTCATCAGTGACAATGATGAGTCGGCGTACAGGATGGAGGTGGAGCTGCTCACAGGATGGTGCAAATCCCACAACCTCATTCTCAACGTGGGAAAAACGAAGGAGATGGTGGTTGACTTCAGGAGGGCGGGAAAACAACACCATACACCTCTGCACATCGATGGAGCTGATGTGGAAAGGGTCAACAGCGTGAAGTTCCTAGGACTCCACCTGTCAGATGACCTGACGTCCACGACCAACACCACAGCACTGGTCAAGAGAGCCCAGCAGCGACTACACCCTCTCCGAAGACTACGTAAAGCAGGTCTCCCCACTACACACCTACGAACTTTTTATAGGGGGACAATCGAGAGCACATTAACCTACGGCATCACTTCCTGGTTCGGGAGCTGCAAGGCGTACGAACGGCACCAATTAGACAGGATTGTGAAGACCGCCAGCAGGATTATTGGTGCTCCACTCCCTTTCCTGCTGGACATATACAGGAAGAGATGTATCAGCAGAGCCATCTCCATCATCAAAGACCCCTACCACCCATCCCATCACATATTCTCCATCCTGCCATCTGGGAAGAGGTACCGGAGCATTAGGTGCAAAACCAGCAGGATGCTCCTCAGCTTCTTCCCGCAGGTTATAAGACTGATAAACGGACTTTGTCCCCTGCCAAAGTATCGTGCACCAACCACCAACCTGGACACACTGCAGCAGAGCCACTGTCGTGCCGCTGCCGATCGGAACGCCTGTTGATGTTTAGTAGAGTAGAGTGTTAATTTGTTCATGATATATGTATTTTTACTTCTATTTATTTTTTACTGCACACACTGAAATGGACACTGGTTGAGGAACGTTTTTTTGTTTCCTCTGGGTATGCGAATACTCAGGAAATAACAATAAAGATATACAATACAATACAATACAATCTGATCTGTTTGGATAGCATGCAGAACAAAGGTTTTCAGTGCATCTCAGTGTACGTGACAATACTAAACCTAAATGGAAGCAATTAGGTACATGACTGACAGCATAATAAACCCAGAGGCTGGCGTGAAATACATATGAAATAACCCAGGCCAATTTGCAAATGCTTGCAAGTTCACCCATAAATGATTGGCAGCAGAATCTAACCCATGTAAAACCACTTTTGTGTGAGATTTGTGCATAAAGAACAGGTACTATGGACCAGATTACTGAACAAATTTGTACTCACCATTTAATGCTCTCAGACACTAGATTAAGGAACAAGTCACACCAAGCCTTCTCAAGCCATGGAGGAAGGTTACATACTGGATCAAAATAAAAGCTCCATTCTTTTTGGACAATATGGCATTGACAGAATATTCCATCTCACTTCTAATGTAATTGTTGTTGAATCAGAAATGGGTGTTCCAGAAATACTCAAATTAAGCCACAGATTGTTAAAGAAGGAACTGCAGATGCTGGAAAATCGAAGGTACACAAAAATGCTGGAGAAACTCAGCGGGTGCAGCAGCATCTATGGAGCGAAGGAAATAGGTAACGTTTCGGGCCGAAACCCTTCTGTCTGAAGAAGGGTTTCGGCCCGAAACGTTACCTATTTCCTTCGCTCCATAGATGCTGCTGCACCCGCTGAGTTTCTCCAGCATTTTTGTGTACCTTAAGCCACAGATTGTTCTGTTCAAGTACAAATGCCCCATGTGATCTGTACATATAGGGTTTGCATGGATGCTATTTTTGTATTGAACTGGCGATTATTCATATTTCTCCCATACTGGTCATTTTCCACTGTTTATCAGTTTGTATATCCAATTGCAATGTTCATTGTTTGTCAAATTGGCCAGAGACACATCAAGGAAAGAAAGCAATGAGATCAAATATATCTATTTTGGTTTAAAGAGTAATTATATAATAAACTAGACCAAGTGGGACCCGTTGAGTCCTGTCCCCTCAACGAGCGGTTGCGGGGCGGGGCGGGGCGGGGGGGAGAGGGGAGGGGGGGATAGGGGGGTGAGAGAGGGGAGGAGAGGGGGAGGGGGGGAGCGGGGGAGCGGGCGAGAGAGGGGAGGGAGAGAGCGACAGGGTGGAGAGGGGGGGAGAGGGAGGTGTGGGGAGAGAGGGGGTGGAAGATGAAGGCCGGCGGAGAGAGAAGCGGGGGAGAGAGGTGGGGAGAGAGATGAGGGGGGGAAGAGAGGAGGGGGGAGAGAGGAGGGGGGAGAGAGGAGGGGAGGAGAGAATGGAGGGGGAGAGAGAGGATGGGCGGAGAGAGAGGAGGGACGAGGGGGAGTGGGAAGGAGGGGTGTATGGGGGAGAGAGTGGGGAGGGGGGGAGAGGGGGTGGGTGGTGGAGGGCAGGGGGGAGTGGAAGAGAGGCCGGGGGGAATAGAGCCCGGGGGGAGAGAGAGGCTGGGGGCGGGGGAGTGAGAGGAGCCGACCGAGGAGTCAAGCGAAAGCGCAGAGAGAAAGCGATCCACAAGAGAAAGCGACCCCGAGTGTCTTTTGAATAATGGGGGGGGGAGGAGGGAGAGGTGGGGGGGAAAGGCAGGGGGGGAGAGGAGAGGAGTGGGGCAGAGGAGGGGGGAGAGGAGGTGGGAGTGGAGGGGAGGAGAAGAGGGGAGGAGGGAGAGGTGGAGGGTGATGTCACTCGCAGCGCGTGGAAGACGGCAGGCACACTGATCCATTGTGACATCATCAGTGAAAGACAGTCGGGTTTTTTCAAAGTTTTGTCAGATTTTTGAACATTTTCATTAATAACTCGAGAAATAAAGCATAACATTTTCAGTTAAGGCGATTTGGACTCCAGGGGGAAATTATCTACCGGAATATGTACAAAATTTATCGTTACCACATAGATTTTTTGCGAAGATGTGATCACACACGAACAGATAAACACGCAAATCCACATACAATATCAGAGATTTAATAATTACTAGACCAAGTGGGGCCCGTTGGGTCCCTGTTACATGGGAGGCCTGGTCCCCAACGCAATTTGTTCCCCAATGCAATATTCCACCACTCACCCATAGCTGACAACTGTGCAGGGGCTGCTCATTTCGCCTTATTCACTGTCCCTCATTTTTAAACTTAAGAAAAAATGCAATTGCACTTGCTAGCTAGCAGAACTCAGTGTACTGTGACTTTAAAAAATGCATTTGCACTTGCTAGGGCTAGCAGGAGTGGGATAGCAACAATGTTACAATCCCATTGTGACGTCACAGCTGTAAGCACAGGGAATAAGTAGTTATTTTTTCCACGTTTTTTGAGATTTTTGAACATTGTGATTAATAACTCGAGAAATAAAGCATTAATTTTTCAGATGAAGCAATTTCGGAGTCCACGGGATAAATCTCTACTGGGATAGGTAAAAATGTTACCATTACTACATCGTTTTTTCACGAAGATGTGATTACACACAAACGCACACACACACATCCAAGATCAGAGTTTTATAGTTATACTAGACCAAGTGGGACCCATTGGGTGGGGGGGGGCAGCCTTCAGCGTCACACACACACACACACACACACACACACACACACTAACAACCCCTCACACACACACACTAACGCTCCCCTTGATATTATATTAATATTATTTATTCGCTCCTTTTACCACATCCCCCGCTCTATCCACATGCATAACCCCCAACTGCGCAGGCATGGCTGGTGGGGGGGGGGGTAGAGAGGGAGAGGATGAGGGGGTAGAGAGGGAGGGGGAGGGAAGTAGAGAGGGAGAGGGAGAGGGAGGGGTAGAGATTGAGGGGTGTGGCGTGAGGCATCACAGGGGAGGGCTGGTTCCCGAACGCAATACTCCACCACTCACCCATTGGTCCCAATACTCACCACTCCTTGGAGAGGGAGTGGGGAGAGAGAGAGGGGGGCAGAGAGGGAGAGGGGGCAGAGAGGGTGGGGGGCAGAGAGGGAGAGGGGGCAGAGAGGGAGGGGTCAGAGAGGGTGGGCGGAGGGGGAGAGGGGCAGAGAGGGAAGGGGCAGAGAGGGACGGAGGGCAGAGAGGGAGGGAGGGGGTAGAGAGGGAGGGGGAGTGGATAGAGGGAGTGCGAGGGGGAGGGCTTAGAGATTGAGGGGGAGGGGCTAGAGAGAGAGAGGGAGGGGGTAGAGAGGGAGGGGGTAGAGAGGGAGGGGGTAGAGAGGGAGGATATAGAGAGGGAGGGGGGGTAGAGAGGGAGGCGGAGGGGTAGAGAGGGAGGGGGAGGGTAGAGAGGGAGGGGGAGGGGGAGAGGTAGGGGATAGAGGCAGCACCTACCCAGGTCTTAGAGCAGCAGCTTCCCCACCAGGCGCCAGGTGGCAGACCCGAGCGAGGCTGCGGGCGGGCGTGGACCCGAGCGAGGCTACGGGCAGGCGTCCGTCGACCCGAGGACCCCGAGCGAGGTGGCGGGCGATCGTCGACCCGAGGGAGGCTGCGGGTGGACGTGGACTCGAGGGAGGCCATGGGCGGGCGTCGACCCGAGGACCCCGAGCGAGGTGTCGGGCGGTCAGGCATCGAGCCAGCAGCAGCCTCCCCACCAGGCGCCGAGCCCGAGTGAGGCTACGGGCGGGCGTGGGCACAAGCAAGGCTGCGGGTCGGCGCTGGGCCCGAGTGAGGCTGTGGGCGGGCGTGGACCCGAGCGGGGGCAGCTGCTCGGTTTTATTTTCAAAGTTATTTTCAGATTCTTGATAATAAAGCATGAATTTTTCAGGTAAGACAATTTTGGAGTCAACGGGATTAAATCTCAACCAGAATATGTAAAAATTTCACCATTAGAGCGTTGTTTTTTCGAGCAGATGTACCAGACAGACAGACAGCAGACAGACAGACAGACAGACAGACAGACAGACAGACAGACAGACAGACAGACAGACAGACACACGAACAGAGTTGTATAATTATAGAGATGGATATGATGATGTGGATATGGATGGTTTGCGTGAAATAAATGGCCAGTTAAGTTTAACCCATAGCTATCAATTGGTGCTTGATATGGCCACTGCACATTTCTCAGGTAACCATTTGACAATCAAAAACTGTAATGACAGGGTAGGCTGAGGTTTACAAAAGGTTTAAACTGAGATCACAAATTAACTGAAGAGCAGAAATGTATATTCCTTGCAGAAGTCAACTATGTTTTGAAAAGTGAAAACATATTCTCTGGCAGAGAATCTTGGGCTCTGCTGCAAGAGTCTGAAATTTGTAATTCCAAATATGTCTTTGCTGAATACATAATCAAAGACTTGTCCCACCTTGGTCATACTTCTTCTCTCTGCTCTAATCCGGCAGAAAGTACAGAAACTTAAGAGTGTGCATCACCAGGCTTTCTTGTGTTTGGAAATATTTTGGTGGAAATTTAGTAAGATCATATTTGTAAATAAAGCTGAAAAATAAGAGTTTACAAAGCACAGAAAAATAAAAACTGCTTTTGACATCTTATTTATAATTTTCGACATTCATCACACAAATTGACTGAGATTTCTGTTTCAGTTTCTTTTAAAGAGTCAGTTTGGCAAAAGGCGCTACACTCGTGGATTTGACTATGATACGATTAGATAGGCTTTGTTAACATAGATTTTAGCTAATAAATCTGCAGTATTTTAACTTCAATTGAATGCCTCAATCAGAAGCTCCATTGACATCTTTATACGTTTCTATCAATTTCAGTTCCATGCATCATTTACAACTTTTCAGCGGAACAAAACTCAACAGCATTTGGAGGAGGACCATAGCATAAAACTAATGGAGCATGTTTTCTTGTGATAGGTGAGTTGATTGCTAATACTGCAGAAATTGTGGCAAAATGAAATAGCTTGAATGATATATGGAGATTCTACTGATACAAAATAACGAAATCTGAAAAAGGTGTGCATCACAAGATATCCTCCATTTCACCTTTCCTGTTTGTGATTAATATGAAATTGTCATGTACAATTTGCAAAAGTTGTGAAGCACAAAACATTAGCTCTGTTGTCTAATTGGCCTGTTACAAATAATCAGTTAAATAGCTTCATATAATTACAACGCCAAGTAAACTGTTATGGGTATAATCTGTAGCACCCTGATGCATGATTGCATTTGCAAAAAAAAAGGTCTTAGGTAAATATTATATGGTTATGTATTGCAAACAAACACACAGATTAGCAAAACCTATTAACTGAACAAATAACTGAAAAAAATGGTGAGCTAAACATTCAGAGGTGGAGAATGGATAATCTTTAATACAAGCACTGAGTGAAATTAAGAACTTGGAATCAGTGCAAGAAATATTCCCTTTGCTTTCATTTACATAAAGCATGAGGAGGTTTGTTACTTCTGACAGTATTAAAGTTGGTGGAATTTCCAGAACTGAGAAGGGATTCTTGACCTGAAACCTTAATTCTGTTACTCTTCTCATAGATGTGACCAGACATGCTGACTTCCTCCAGCATTTTCTGCTTTTATTTTACATTTCCAGCGTCTGCAGTTTCTTTTTGATTTTCATTTATTTAAATTGACTTCTTCTTCTTGCATATGGTGTGCACAGCCTAGGACAACTTGTTCTATTTGATCTTGTTTGTGCACGTCAGGTTGATTGCATTAGTCGATACAGGGTGGACCACGTGAAGGTTGCAATCCCCCATTTAAATTGACTTGCTCAGCTCTATACGAACAAAAGCTCAGCAGTAATAGTCTAATTATGTGTAACATTACATTTAATTCCAGCTGCTTACATTCTGCTGACTGATTGTTTTTTATTTCACAAGGTAAATATAGACAAAAGTGGTCACTTGCTCATCTTAACTCACTTGTCAAAACTGTGGCCTGCTCTTCAAAACAACCATTTGGCTCAGTATTTGGTTTATATCAGCACAGTTCTATCATTCTTTTAAACTGCTGGTCATTACATGGTTGAAATTCAGAGTTTAGTTGACAATAAAATTATTGGAGATTTAACTTTATAACTTGGTTAAATCTTCATAGTTTTGTAAGATCTACTCGGACTCATTTTTGTTAATTCAACAATGTGACTTTCATAGGCTAAGCCAGCATTTACTTGCCAATTCCTAATTGCCCTTGAAGCTAGTGGTGAGCAGCCGTGAACTGCTACAAACTTTGATGTGTGGATATACACGCATTACGTGCTATTAGCGAGTGAGTTCTAAGATTTCAAGCCAACGATGCAGATGGAATGGCAATATGTTTCCAAGTCAGGATGATGTGTGGCTTGGGGGGAGAGGCAACAGAGGTGGTGTTCTTATGATTTTGTTGACCTTGTCCTTGGTGGTCATGGTTTGGAAGGCTGTCTAAGGAGTCTTGGTGATTTACTGTAGTGCATGCTGTAGATGATACGAACTGCTGCTACTGGTGCTGCATTGGTGATGAAGTGGGGAGTGGCTATGGGCAGGATGCCTCTGCTATGTCCTATATGGTACAGTATATGGAGCTTCTTAAGGGTTGTTGAAGTTGCAATCATCAACCAAGTGGAGGATAATCCTTCAAATTTCTGACTTTATCTTTGTAGATGGTGGACAGTCTTTGGGGAGTTAAGACATTAATTACTTGCCATGGAATTCCTAGCTTCTGACCTTAACAAACAATTAGACAGGTACATGGTTAGGATTGGTTTACAGGGATATGGGCCAACCGCATGCAGGTAGGACTAGTGTAGCTGGGACATGTTTCTGCCAATGTTATGTAGCTCGTGACATATTACAGCCTTGGTACAAACGTGGACAAAAGAGTTGAAATCTAGAGGTGGGAGTAACTGACCTCAACATCAAGGCAGCATTTGATCAAGTATGACACCAAAGGAACCCTGGCTAAACTGGAGTCAATGGCAATCAAGGGGACATGTGTGGGGCAAGTTGGGCTGAAGGGCCTGTTTCCACTCTGTATGACTTTATGATTCAGCGATAGTAATGCCATTGAATGTCAAGGGATGATAGCTGGATTTCTCTTGTCAGATATTGTTTATGCATGGCAATAGCGTTGCATGAATGTCACTTGGCACCCATGAACCCAGGCTTGGATATTCACCAGGATTTTCTGCATTTAGTTCTGGGCCGCTTCATTGTCTGAATGGTGGTGAATGAAGCTGAATCTTGTGCAATTGTTAGCAAACATCATGACTTTTGACCTTGCAACTGAAGGCAGCTGAAGATGGTTGTGGCTAGGGCCTACCCTGAAGAACTGCTGCAGAGATGTGCAGTGGTTGTGATGATTCATCTCCAACCATATTCCTTTCTGCTAGATACAATTCCAAACAGACGAGGCTATTCCCCTTGATTGCCATTGACTCCAGTTTAGCCAGGGCTCCTTTGGTGTCATACTTGATCAAATGCTGCCTTGATGTTGAGGTCAGTTACTCCCACTTCTCTAGATTTCAACTCTTTTGTCCACGTTTGAACCAAGGCTGTAATGATGTCACGAGCTACATAACATTGGCAGAAACCAACTAAGCTTCTGTGAGCAGATTTCAGTTTCTCAATCAGTTTCTCAGTCCTCAGGTGCTGGGGGGTCAAATGTATTTACTCCATTAGGGTTAAATATTTTAAGAATAAGGGGAAGGACATTTAGGACTGAGATGAGGAAAAACTCTTTCACTTAGAGAGTTGCGAATCTGTGGAATTATCTGCCACAGAAGGCAGTGGAGGCCAATTCACTGGATTTTTTTAAAGGGAGAAATAGATATAGCTCTAAGGACTAATGGAATCAAGGGATATGGGGAGAAAGCAGGAACGAGGTACTGACTTTGGATGATCAGCCATGATCATATTGAATGGCGGTGCTGGCTCGAAGGGCCGAATGGCCTACTTCTGCATCTATTTTCTATGTTTCAAAGTTGCTAAATGTTCTCCTGGGGGCAATCATGAGCAGGGTATTTTAAACTTTCATTATTCTTCCTTTAACTTATGTATTGTTACTTTCATGGAACTAGAGAAGATGAGAAGGCCATACAGTGCATTGATCTTTGTTAGTAAATGAAAAATCAGTAAATCAATTTCCAACAACGTTGTACAAAATTATTGAATTTAAATAATTTTCTAGAAAAAAAACCTGTTAAAGATAACATACATTAATCATTGATTTTTTTTCAACAGTTTTTAAATTCAGGATGGAAGACTACAGACCAATTGGAGGTTATATGGTTTTAATGTAGATTGGTACAATGGGTGGCATGGACAAGGTGGCTTATTCCCAGGCTGAATGATTCTATTGCTGGTTATACTTAAAACATTTGAAAATACTTTGACAGCATCAGCGATCATGGGCCACCAGGGTAGGGCTGAAGCTGGGTCCTCAAGATCCACCACATAAGATCTTGTTGCTGCTCAAGGACCAGTCTGCTTTGCTGGATGGCTGCAGCAGCATGTCCTGTAGCTCAATTTATTCTATGGTTGGCATGGCCATTGTGGAGGATGGTCAAAGAAGACCAGGTCCAATATTTCTTGCAACAGCTTATCAGGTCCATCAAGCATCAGCTTATCTGCTGCTGAAGCATTCACCCAAGCCATTGAACATCTTTCATTATGGCTGTTCCATTACTCTCCCGCTATGCTTCATTCATAACCTCAAACTCATCCAAAGCGCTGCTCATGTCTCATGTCCCATTCCACCTTCACCCCACACATCTTGACCACCATTTGTTTCTGACCTGTCTGTTGTCATCTAACTTTTAGAATTCTAGTTTTCAATGAAAGTTCAAAGACTTCTGAAATAAAGACAGAAAATGGTGGAAAACCAAAGCAGGTCAGGCAGCATCAATGGAAAGAGAAACAGTTTACATATCAGGTTTCATTGGAACTGAGAAGAGAAAACAAGTTATTTGAGCAGGTTGGGACAATCAGTTATTTTAATAGGGATGTAACAAGGAAGCTTCCTGCAAGATTTTTTTTACATTGCAGTGGTGACTACAATCAGAAAGTAATGGGCTGATAAGCCCTTTGAGCTAATTTGATGGCATGTCATTATATAAATGACAGATATTGCTTTATCAACCCCTTGTTTTATGTGGAGCCCAGATCCATTAAGTAAATAATCAAAAAACTGTGATAATAGTGATAGTGAACTAACTGCAAGGATTTGAGGACTACTAGACAAAGTGCGGACCCGTTGGGCACAGTCCACCAAGGCAATATTCCACACTGACCCATAGCCCCAACTGCGCAGGTGCAGCTGACGGGTTCCTGTTGTGATGCCAGAGATTCCTGTTGTGATGCGTGTCACTGCAACCCTCCCCAACTACGTAGGCATGGCCGGCAAGTGGTAGCGCGACTGCAACAGTTTTAAAATTCAAAATGGCAATAACCTGTAAATATAAGATCAATGTGAACGCATCTCACTCTCCCTCTTCTGTCCCCTATTCCCCACCTCCATTATCCTCCCTCCCCACACCCTCCACCAACCCTCCTATGCTTCCTCTCCTCACGCCCTCTCCCTCTCTCCCCCTCCCCTATCTTCCCCCTCCCAACCTCCATTACCTTACCATCCTTCCTACCCCTATCTTCCTCCATTCCCCTTCCACCCCTTTCCCACTCCCTCACCTCTCCCTCCCTCTCCTTTCCCTACCCTCAGTCACTCCCTCCCTCCATAACCCCCCGTCCCCTCCCTACGCCCCTCCTCTCCCTCTATCCCCCACTCCTCACCTCCCCTATCCCACCCACATACTCTCCCTCCTCAACTCCCCACTGCCCTCCTCTCCCTCTATCCCCCACTCCCTACCTCCCCTACTCCCTCCTCCTCTATCCCCCCTCCCCAATCTCCCTCCTCACCTCCCCACTTCCCCCCCTCTCCTCTCCCTACCCCCCTCCTCTCACTCTATCCCCCTGCTCCCCCACTCCTCACCTCCCCCCATCAAACCCCCCAACAATGAAAAGCGTGTTTAAAAAAAATGAAATTCTCAAACATAATTGCGTTTTTTGTTTAAAATAACCTAAACACAATGTTAGCTGTCAATGAAAATGGAAGAATTTGATTAAAACTGATTTTTTTCCGAATAAAATCAATGTCAATGAAAATTGCGATTTTTTAATTTAAATTAAATTCGGGATTCCATTGTGACGTCATTGTGATGTCGAAGGCAGCTGATGGGCAGGGCAAGTGGAAAAGTGGTTTGAAAAGTGTTTTTTGTAAAGTTTAAAATGTCAGTAACTTGTAAAATATAACATCAATCTGAACAAAACTTGGTACTGCACATCGCAGGACAATGGTGAGGAAGGTGGGCCAAACATTGTAGCGCTATCATGTGCTATTTTGGTGGAGTTTCTGGAACTCACGTACACGCACGCATGCGTACAAAAAACAAGATGAGAGTTTTAGTATTATACTAGACTAAGTGAGACCCATTGGGTCCCAGCTTCACTGGGCTGGTCCCCCAATGCAATATCCTACCTCTCCACCAATTCCAATATTGCTGGCCAGTGGGGGGGGGAGGGGGGGCTTTCTGGAGCGCTAGTATGGGTGTTGTGGGTTGAAGGGACTGGTTTCCAGAAGACTAGTATGGACATTGTGGGCCAAATGGATTCTTGGGCTGGCAGCTCAGTCACTCAGGCCTGGCAGCTCAGTCACTGAGGCCAGGCAGCTCAGTCACTCAGGCCAGGCAGCTCAGTCACTCAGGCCTGGCAGCTCAGTCACTCAGGCATGGCAGGCTGGCAGCTCAGTAACTCAGGCCTGGTGGGCTGGCAGCTGAGAAACTGCTAGAAATTCTGCCGAAAATAGGTGACAGTGTGAGAGAGAAGTGAGAGAGGGTGGACAATCAATTTTAGACATTTTCATCTTATTTTACAGATCACAGCAGTGAAGGAGGAAATTCTATCCTTGCATGGATCTCTGGAGTGCTAGTATGGGTGTTGTGCGCTGAAGGGACTGGTTTCCAGAGGGCTAGTATGAACATTGTGCACTGAATGGATACTTGGATGCAGTTCAGTGAGTCATGGCTGGTGGGCTGGCATTTCAGTCACTTACAGCTGATGGGCTGGCAGTTCACTTACTCATGGCTGGTGGGCTGGCAGTCCAATCACTCACAGCTGGTGTGGTGGAAGTTCACTCAGTCACCCCTCTTTCCTTCACCCCCCCCCACTCTGCTTCTTGCCATTCCCCTCCCCCCACGAATTCAGTCCATCTCCCCTCAACCTCCCCCACCCCCATGCACTCTTAGTGGCTCTCGGACAGCGCAGCAATTCCTGCCAATTAGGTTCCCATTGTGATGAAGAACACGCAGGCATGGCAAAAAAGGATTTATTACAGTTTAAAATGTGAATGACTTAAAATATAACAATTTAAATGTTAAAGATGAGATTTATTAAGTTCTTTCTTGTTATGTCTCTTGTTGTGTTCTGCTGCTCACTGCCTCTTGATGGTTCTTTGCTGTTGATATAAAACAAAAGACAATTTTAATATAGAGAGATTGAGCGGTCAAATTTTAACAAAGAAAATCTGAGAATTTACATCAAAAGTCATAATTCAGTGCAGGCCTGCAAATCCAATCTCACAGCACTTGAAGTGGAGTGCAGGCCACAAATCCAATCGCACAGCACTCCAAGCAGAGTGCAGGCCGCAAGTCCAACCTCACAGCACTCCAAGCAGAGAGCAGGCAGCAAGTCCAACCTCACAGCACTCCAAGCAGAGAGCAGGCAGCAAGTCCAACCTCACAGCACTCCAAGCAGAGTGCAGGCAGCAAGTCCAACAAGTCCAGAATTGTTTGCTGTGTTACCGAAATATAGTTCTATACATCAAAGGACCCGGAGATATGCTATCCAGCAGGAGACCATAGTAAATAAAGTTTAGTCTGCAGAAGGGTCCTAACCCGAATCCATGTTCTCCAGGGATGCTGCCTGATCTGCTGAGTTACTCCAGCGCTTTGTCTTCCCAATTAAAGTTCTTGTCTGACTTAGGTATTTGAAAGGGTATTTCTGCAGTATTGTACATTATAACATATCACAATCTTCCTCCTGCAAGAAAAATATGTCATGAAAAATATGTCTACTGAATATGTTTATTATTAAAATTGCTATTTTGGCCACTAAGCACCAATAATTTGTTTTACAATTGTGGATTGGCCTTCCACTGCCTTGACATGGCAGGAATATTTCCAATTGGAGGTATTCCACATATCATATAGGGACAGGAAACAAAGCTGTAACCTCCACCCTGTCTGACAGACATTTGGAAAAACCAAGCATTAGATTGAGACTCCCGCTGCAAATGCTTTGCCCAGCAGCAGCTAACCGTCAGCAGTATTGACTGAACTCATTAATACATAGATTTACAAGTCTGCAGTGTGCTAGGTACATTTTTCACATTTACTTACCTGAATGTGGAGCACAGGGAATGGATGTGGTCTTTTTAAATGAACAGGCATTGACAAATAGCCACCAGCCCTCCCTCCATCCCTCCTGCCTCCACAATTGGACCCCATCCCCTTAATTACTGCCATTCACAGCCATGTTTTCTTCACCAAACTAAGACCCTTCTCTCCATCAATCAAATCTCCTTCCAGACTTCAATTCCTCTTCATATTCATACAATCCCAGGCCCAATTCTGGTTTGACCCCTGAGCTCCGACTTGAAGTTCATAAACAATGTATAAAATAATACAATATCCCAATGACTGCTGTCACACATTTTGAAACATTACTGAAATCTTAGCAATTTGTTCACACACTGGAACTGGAAAATTCATATAAGAACATCTTACAAGGCATGGGGAATCATGCAATTTCCATCGGCGTTACTAAAAACCAAGTAATTCCTGCAAGACCGTGAAAATTGCTACTTCCTTATCCTCTAGGGAAAAATCTTTTCCTTTTGCTGTTGAGCAACTCCTGCTGCACAAGCAGTTTGAGCGGATTATGCGTTTCTGAAAGAGTACAGATAATGCTCCCATGGTAGAAAGCCTTTGTTCAAATATAATTAAATTAGCTGACGTATAACAGCAGAATTTATGATTGTAAATTACAACCAAATGCTGTTTATTTTATTCCATTTCTTAATTTTACGATGGCTGAGCAATTAATCAGTCTGGCAGTAATCAATAAAAGAGACCATACATTAAGCAATGTTAATAAACCAGTGTAGAGAGATTTTTTTTAGTTTGAATTAATAAATAATTCAAAGGTTACATATTTAAATTAAGAGCAAACTGTATTCCTTCTCGTACTTGAAGGCACAGGACACTGAACACATTTAAGAGCATAGCATACCAGTGACCTTGATACATTGTTGTACCAGAGGTGGTTATTTAGTTGAGAATTACTAGCATCCATAAAGGAAGTTCTAGTGCAGTTTTGCCTTTGGCCTGCACTGCCAACAACCCAAAGGCATTACTTTAGCATCACCTTTGGGAAGACTGGGGCAGTGATTTGATACAAGTAAAATAGAGTTCAGGTAGGTACACCAACGATAGGAGATACAGAACTTGTCAGTAAGCTTGGCAAAAAGGATTTCAGGAACAAGTGGAAAAGAGACAATGATATTTTTACTGGCATTAGGGCCGGAGACATGCAGGATATCAGTCGCACCTGATTGCAGTGCTTTCAGAGATTCAAGAGCTTTAATTTGAGATGTGCAACCAGAACAAGAGGAATGCGCTGGTGAAATGTCATTAGAATCCACAATACCAGAAATGAGGTGTTATTTTCAAAATTCCTCAGGTTGATCATTGTTGACTAGGCCGATTGAGGAAAAATCATACAAAACTACTAAATGCAGCAGAATTAACAAGTATAGGAGCTTGAGCAAAACACAAAAGTGCTGAAGTAACTCAGCGGGTCTGGTAGCATCTCTGGAAGGAGTGGATAGGCGATGTTGAGTCAAAAGTCTTCTTCAGTAATAAGGGTCTGAGGCAAAATCCTTGTGGAGTCTGAGGAAGGGTCTGACCTGAAACAGACATGCTGGCTGATCTGTTGAGTTACTTCAGCACTTTATGTTTCGTCAAGATTCCAGCATCTGCAATTCCTTGTGTCATCAAGTGTAGGAGTGTGCTGGATGCCACAAATATTCCAGACTGCAGGTGCCACAGTTGAGATAGACCACATTTTATGAAATAAATAAATACACAGACGATACCTTAATCCCACCATCATCCTCTGCTCAGCCTACTTGCCGAAGACTCTTGAGCCAAAACTTCAGCATTCATTATCTACAAAGTATCTGAACATCAACATAGCCATTCCAAACAGGCCACTCCACTAGTTTCTGCCTTCCTTCTATATACTAATTAGGAGCTGTCACTAAGTCAGCATGCTAACTGCTGACTTTGTTAACTGATCCTTTTTTGAGTTAGATAGAGCTGTTAAAGATAGTGGAGTCAAAGGATATGGGGAGAAGGCAGGAAAGGGGTACTTATTGTGGATGATCAGCCATGATCACCATGAATGGGTCGAAGGGTTTGAATGGCCTGCTCCTGCACCTATTATCTATTGTCTATTGTCTAAATATCAGACAAAGTCCAGTAAAGGTCAACGACTGTGGCCAAGTGCACTAGAATCTCAGTAATGATTGTCAAGGACTGTGTGAAACACTGTAATTTAACTGGCTTGTGACCTATTGTGTTGGCATGGCCGATGAGAGCAGGCAGAAGCTTTTGAATCAGTGCTAACACCTCACCACTAACTGGTGCAATGGTATTCTTGGGTTCATGGCCCATATTTCAGATCCCCCAGGAATCATTTATTGTGGATTAAAACAATTCCTTATGCCCTTAGGTTTGCAGATGGAAAATGAACTGTGGAAATTGAAATAGAATGGGGAAGTCCAACACTGTCGATGGGAATCCTCGTTTGCAGTGATTCCCAAAGAAGAGAGGACAACATGATGATTGAGGATGAATTAGACGATTGGATAAAAAATTGGCTTGGTGGAAGGAGTCAGAGGGTAGTGGCGGAGGAAAGGTTTAGAGGGATATGGGCCAAATGGGACGAGGTTACATGGGGCATCTTGGTTGGCATGGATTAGTTGGACCAAAGAACCTGTTTCTATGGTCTGAAGAAGGGTCTTGACCCAAAATGTCACCCATTCCTATTCTCCAGAGATGTTGCTTGTCCCGCTGAATTACTCCCTTTAGGTATGTGAAGAGGATCTTTAGGTATGTGAAGAGGACAAAATTAGTTAAGACAAAAGTTGGACTCTTGAAGATCGAAAAAGGTGAATTTATTATGGGGAACAAGGAAATGGCAGATGAGTTGAACAGGTACTTTGTATCCGTCTTCACTAAGGAGACACAAACAATCTTCCTGATATAGTAGTGGCCAGAGGATCTGGGTTGACGGAGGAACTGAAGGAAATCCACATTAGGCAGGAAATGGTGTTGGGTAGACTGATGGGACTGAAGGCTGACAAATCCCCAGGGCCTGATAGTCTGCATCCCCGGGGTACTTATGGAAATGGCTCTAGAAATCGTGGATGCATTGGTGATAATTTTCCAATGTTCTATAGACTCAAGATCAGTTCCTGTGGATTGGAGGATAGCTAATGTTATCCCGCTTTTTAAGAAAGGTGGGAGAGAGAAAACAGGGAATTATAGACCAGTTAGCCTGACATCGGTGGTGGGGAAGATGCTGGAGTCAATTATAAAAGATAAAATAGCTGCACATTTGGATAGCAGTAACAGGATCGGTCCGAGTCAACATAGATTTACGAAGGGGAAATCATGCTTGACTAATCTTCTGGGGTTTTTTGAGGATGTAACTAGGAAAATGGACAAGGGAGAGTCAGTGGATGTAGTGAACCGGGACTTTCAGAAAGCATTTGATAAGGTCCCACATAGGAGATTAGTGGGCAAAATTAGGGCACATGGTATTGGGGGTAGAGTGCTGACGGATAGAAAATTGGTTGGCAGACAGGAAACAAAGAGTAGGGTTAACAGGTCCCTTTCAGAATGGCAGGCAGTGACTAGTGGGGTACCGCAAGGCTCGGTGCTGGGACCGCAGCTATTTACAATATACATCAATGATTTGGATGAAGGGATTCAAAGTAACATTAGCAAATTTTCAGATGACACAAAGCAGGGTGGCAGTGTGAACTGTGAGGAGGATGCTATGAAAATGCAGGGTGACATGGGCAGGTTGGGGGAGTGGGCAGATGCATGGCAGATGAAGTTTAATGTGAATAAATGTGAGGTTATCCACTTTGGTATCAAAAACAGGAAGGCAGATTACTATATAAATGGCGTCAAGTTGGGAAAAGGGGAAGTACAATGGGACCTGGGGGTCCTTGTTCATCAGTCTATGAAAGTAAGCATGCAGGTACAGTAGGCAGTGAAGAAAGCAAATGGCATGTTGGCCATTATAACAAGAGTAGTCGAGTATAGGAGCTAAGAGGTCCTTCTGCAGTTGTACAGGGCCCTAGTGAAACCACACCTGGAGTATTGTGTGCAGTTTTGGTCCCCTAATTTGAGGAAGGACATTCTTGTGGGAGTGCAGCGTAGGTTTACAAGGTTAATTCTCGGGATGGCGGGACTGTCATATGCTGAGAGAATGGAGCGGCTGGGCTTGTACACTCTGGAGTTTAGAGGGATGAGAGGTGATCTTATTGAAACATATAAGATTGTTAAGGGTTTGGACACGCTAGAGGCAGGAAAGATGTTCCTGATGTTGGGGGAGTCCAGAACCAGGGGCCACAGTTTAAGAATAAGGGGTAAGCCATTTAGAACGGAGATGAGGAAACACTTTTTCTCACAGAGAGTGTGAGTCTGTGGAATTCTCTGCCTCAGAGGGTGGTGGAGGCCAGTTCTCTGGATACTTTCAAGAGAGAGCTAGATAGGGCTCAAAGATAGCTGACTCAGGGGATATGGGGCGAAGTCAGGAACGGGGTACTGATCGGGGATGATCAGCCATGATCACATTGAATGGCGGTGCTGGCTCGAAGGGCTGAATGGCCTACTCCTACAGCTATTGTCTACTGTGTATTGTCCAGCTTTTTGCGTCTAACCTGATTCTATGCTGAATGACTATCTGTCCCAGATAAGCAATTTCCAGCTGCTTCAAAGGCATACTTACTCCATTTCAGCCAGAATATTGGGCTTCTGTAAACTAATGAGTACCTTAACCTTTCATATCCTTGTACTCTTCCAAGTATTTTTTTGAAACATAAATGGGGAGAGTCGTTTCTGGAAAAAGAAGATGGACACACCTATGTGAGGTTTGACAAAAATGCTGTGGAAACTCAGCGGGTGAGGCAGCATCTATGGAGCGAAGGAGGCAACGTTTCGGATCGAGACCCTTCTTCACACTACGTAAGGGTTGAATAACATTACTGAGGTTGTTTAATACTACCTGAAGTTTGGTGAGTGCACTGAATCTGTTTCAGCAAGTAATTCAACAAAGATAAGTCCCAATTATGAAGTGAAGAGTAATGGAAACGATTTAAACAATGTAGGACAAGACCAAGTGGCGATTCCTCCCTTGTCCTTTATGATTTCTGGAAACACTGAAGCAAGAAAAAACTACTGTGAATCTGCTGTCATAGCTGCTGCAATTTGGAGCAAGGTGTTTTTAAGTTCAAGTTGTTGATTTTGTGGTGCCAGCTGATGAGATTGCTGGGAGAGCCATATTAATATTTGTCTGAGACAGGTTTGGTTGCCTAGCTATAGGAAGGATGTCATTTAGTTGGAAAGGGTGCAGAGGATATTCAACAGGATTTTATGTGTTGGCTTGACAAAGGGAGAGGCTGGATTGGCTGGGACCTATTTCTTTGGAGCGTAGGAGGCTGAGAGGTGATATGATTGAAGTATACAAAATCATGAGGTGAATAGATGAAGTAAATGCTCACTATCTTTCCCCTGGAAAATAGGATTCTAAAATTAAAGAGCACAAGCTTAAAATGAGAGTAGAGATTTAAGAGGGACCTTGGCCTTTTCACTCAAAGGCTAGTCCAGATCTGGAATAAGCTGCCAGAAGATGCTGTAGAGGCAGATGCAAATAAGACAAACAACATTTGGACAAATTGATAGGAAGCATTTTGAGGAATTATGGGCCAAATGCAGGCAAATGGAACTAGCACAGAAAGCCAAATTGGTTATCGTGGGCCAAAGGAGCTATGATTCTATGACTGTGAAAAATCATAGTCTGGGTAGGGCGAGTGGGAAATGGGAGTGAGTGAGGAGATTGGCCTCTTCCAGAGAAAGTTGCATGAGCTGTCCATGAGTCACAGTGGCCTAAAGTGGAACACAGGTAATGATTTCAAATGTAGCACTAGCACATATACTGAAGGATATCCATGCTCAGCATATGGTAATTGACTTGAATCTCTGTGTACTGACCTGCAATTGAACAGGTAATTGAAGATATTGTGAATTCCTCTTTGATATATCATTCGGGCAGGCCACAGGTCTGGTGAATTCATGCAGAAAGTCAATATGGCCCTTCCAGAGGGCAGACTTTAATATTTTTTTTCCGGTTGGGAATTATTTCCTCTCACTGGATGTTAGCTACACAGAGTGGTTGGAAATATTGCAGTTTAGCTCATGCACTACTATACAGCATATCACTGGAGATTGGCTGATGCCTGAAGGGACCATTTCAAATAATGGTCTTTAGTTCAGATAATACAGGGGGGTGAGTTGGGCCGAAGGTTCTGTATCCATGCTCTATGACTCTAATATAGTTTGTCTCACTACACCATTGCAGGAAAGTTTATCATCCCTATACCATCCTGTATCTAGTCATGCGGCTGCAGGAATTGGAGTACATGAGATTGGGGTATCAAATTGACCATCTGTTATGACCCTGATGTATTGTTGTACCAGACACTGCTGTTTGACTGAGAGCTATTGCCTTCAATAAAGTATTTCTGATCATACCTCTCCCTACGCCTCTACATCACTATGCTTACAGCCACACAAAACAACCCCACAATTGTCACAATATCGGTGATGCAAATCAAATGCAAACTAAATAGAACAAGAGCCTCTATGAGCAGATAGATTTGCAAAATATTTTCAGAGGACGTGTATTCAGTTCCAGTTCTTGTAGAAGTACAGCAGAAAACCAACCAGAAAAGAAGCAATCTCGCTCATTCATCAGGCTAGTGTGAGGAATAAAGAACACTTTGATCGGTTCCGTATGTGACACTTATCTGCAGACTATGAGATAATGATGAACAGAACAGAGGGAGATGTATTCCTGTATGCATGCATGCTGGAAGGGCTTGATGCTTCTGACCAGAGGAAGATATTTCCCTTACAGATAGATTTACTATAAATGCTTGAGTGAAGTTTCCCCTTTTCTATTACGAGCAGCACAACCATCTAGGATTTAAATCATATGTAGAAATATGCTGAAATAGTTGTGCATAATCCCATGCCAACTGTGTATGGGTTTGCATGGAAGTTATTTTCATACAGATATGACATGCAAGGTGTCCAGTGGAGGTCTCCAATTACTGCTCTGATAAATGATGTCCCTTTGAGGTGCCTACCTCATACTATGGTATGTTATTTGTTTCTGATCATTGTTTGTTTTGGGTATGCATGCATCAATATTGCAACAAAGCCCTCTGGGACTGAAACAAACAAATTCAAAGTTGCATTGTCCACATTGATACATACCCATCACATTCAATAATTAATTCTACATCTCAGCTGTGAGAGTGGGCAAGTTGGGCCGAAGGGCCTGTTTCCACACTGTATGACTCTATAACTGCACGACACAAACATATCCATTACATAACCAAATTTTAAGTTGAATAAGTTTTGTGTTCCAAGGCAGAGTTTTAAAAAGATCATCAACCCAGAAATCTTGCACTTTATTTCATATTCTAGTACGAATAAGTTTATCTTCTTATCTTTGATCTTGCCACCTACAGTACAAAAAATGTCACTCATGGAGAGGCTTTTTACTTCAGTCAGACAGAGAGAGCCATAATTTGAACTTTATCCCTGCTTATCATTTTAAAAGTTGTTGTACTTCAGTAAATCTAACTTGCATAAAAAGGAAAGAAGGCTGCTTGCTAAGCACCACATTCACCATTTTAAACATTCACGCCCTCCAACTTTATCAAGCTGTCCTTTGAATCAGACACCATTTTTGCTTGGAAAAGTATAATTTTCTGTGTCTATAGCATCTGTAACTCTTTAGTGGTGTTACTTGGTTTTAAAAATTACCCTATCATCCTTCATTGAAGGAAGTAACTAGGTGCAGAGTCTGGTACAACAATACATCAACGTTTTACAGTAAGCTCTTGAAACTACACTTACATTTGTACACATTACATTGTGTTACCAAAGTACAGACCATTCAAATTTTATGCAATTGTTGCAGTTATTATTTATATAAATAAACCAACCATATATAAACCACTATAAATTCACTTGATCTCTTGGCCTTTCCATTCATTGCATCCTTCACTGCAAGCTGCAGTTGATATTTTGATAGTATTCAATCAAGGCAACCGTATTTCCATTGCATTGCCAGATAAGCTTTGCACACATCTGGCCACATCATAACTCTGCAATGGCTGCTTCAAATTTATTATTTTCATAATTGTGAATATATATTGCATCAATCAATCACTATCTAATAGGTCTACATTCACTTAACCATTCATAAAAACCTGGTTTAGACACTCTTGCATATTGTGTCTAGCAATATACCAATTGAAATAAATATTGTTGCAATATTCTCTACTTTGAATCCTTATGCTTTGTTCTATTGCTTCCATAAGGACATAAGTAACCAGAGCAGTCATCGTAGTAGAGTCTCTGCCTCATCAAGATGTTGCTGTTCTATTACCATGTCCCTTGATTCCCACAATGTCCAGAAATGTATAATTCTCCATTTTGTATGAACTTAATGATGGAGCCTCCACAGGTCATCAGGGCTTGAGAATTCAATAGGTTCACCAGCCTTATGGTGAAGAAACCTTTCCTCATCTCAATCCCAAATGATCTATCTTATTGCAAAACAGTGGCCCCTGGCCCAATGACTCTTGAGCCAAGTGGACCACTCTCCTTCCACTTTGTCTCTCAAGCATTTCAACAATTTTATGTTTCAATGAGATCCCCACTCATTTGTTTAAACCCTACAGAACACAATCCAATTCTATTCAATCTCTCAGGACAAGCTCATCATCTCTGAAACCAGTCAAGTAACTCTTCTTTGCACTCCTTTGACATTTCTGTTCAGTATGGAAACCGATACCCAAAATTCCAAGCACAGTCTCACCAAAACCTATAAAATTGCAATAAGACCTCCTCACTTCTGTAATAAGACTCTTTAATTTCATGGCTAACATACCATCTGTGTTCCCAATTGCTCGCTACACCTGCATGTTGACTTTCAGTGACTTGCATACAACTATACTTGGGTCCTCTTGAACATCAACAATACCTAGTCTTTTTACCATTTAAGAAATCCGCTGCTGTTCTTTTCTGCACACCAAGGTGGATAACTTCACAATTTTCCTCTTTGCATTCCATCTGATCTGTTACTCCTGAAGCCTCTTCACATCCTCCTCCATACTCACAATCCTACCCGGTTTGGTATCATCAGCAAACTTTGGAATGTAACAGATGGTTCCTTTAACCAAACTATAGATTGTGAATAGATAGGGTCCATGCACTGTTCCCTATAGCCTGCGACTTGAGAACATCTGTTTCTCCCTGATCTTTGCTTCCAACATTTTCCCTACCGCCAATGTTAGGTTGACAGGTCCATAGTTCTCCATTTTCTCTCTCACTCCATTCTTAAATAGTAGGTCATATTTGCTATCCCAATGGGAACAATTCCAGAATTTATCATTTCTTAGGTAGTACCTTAGGAAGAGGATGACATTGCCACTCTGACATTACGGGTTCTGAGGTGGATGAAGAGACCTACTGTATGTAGGAACTGCAAAATTCCACAGCTGGGACAAGAAATGTCAGAAAGAGTGGCCCTGGAGGTAGTTCATGAGGCAGTACGCATCTTCTACCTCTGATAGATGCTCTTGAAGTTCTCAATACCATCCTGAATCCTCTTCCTCTAACGGCCAGTGGATCCTCAGAGTCAGTGGGAATATCAGATTTTATTAAGGAGGCTTTGCGTACATCATTGAATCTTTTCTGCTGTATCCATGGCAATGTCTTTCCATGACAGTGGTCAGAACAACATGTCCATTGTTGAAGTTAGATGTCAGACATGCAAACAACACCGTGTGCCCAACACCAACCTTGTGTAACTAGTCCTCAATGTTGGGGAAGTCAGTATGGAAGGGGACACTGACGTTGGCTTTCTGTCATTCCAGAATGTACATTTGTTAGGTATCAACAAACTAGCCATTCTCAGTGAAGACTGTTGTCATAAATGACTGCATCTTGCCCCAATATTTTCATCAATCATTTTTGCTGCATTGTTATATCTACATCTAACAAACTTCCCACAGGAGTGGAAGAACGAATGAAGAACTATGGTGACTGCCAAGAGAACCCAAAGCTCAGTACATGTGTCACACTAGGCAGACAACACTAGTCTTCGCAAGCACTTGGTGGCCAAGCTACAAGCTACCATCCACAGTGCCAATGAAGCATTCAACATCTGCAAAACAAAGGTGCTCTATCAAACTGCTGCCAAATAGTAAACGGTAAATGATAAAACCTTTAGGAGAACTGATGTACCAATGTATCTTGAGATATTAGTCCATAGCTGCTGAAAGTGACAACGCAAGTAGATAAGGTGGTAATAGAGATGTGCGGCATGCATCTTTTCATCAGTTGGGATGTTGGGTATAAAGGTGGAAGTCATGTACATCTGTATAAAAGCTTGGTTGGGCCACAGAGTTTAATAGAAAGGAGAGAATAAGTTTCTTCATTCAGAGGGTAGCAAATACTTTGATGTATCTCCCCAAGATGGCTGCAGAGGCTCAGTACCTCAATACATTCAAAACAGAAATGGATGGATTTTAGATATTAACAAAACCAATAAATATGGAGTCAATGCAGTGATGTGGCAGTGAGGTAAAAGATCAGCCATTGTATAACAGTGAACAGCCACAATGGACCTAATGGCTTGAGTGATATAGTTCCTTAGCACAACTTGACCTCTGTTTTTAAACATGTCAACAAGTTGCAATATACTGGTTTACCGTGAAGTATGCCCCTCTCGGTCATGACTGACCATGGGTGATGCATTCTAGTTTGCAGGTGATGTATCGTCGGATGCAAGCCTTAGCGATGTCATATGGAGGACAGGCTGTTTCCCATTGCAGCACGTCCCC
Source organism: Malacoraja senta (assembly GCA_038087875.1). Taxonomy (NCBI): domain Eukaryota; kingdom Metazoa; phylum Chordata; class Chondrichthyes; order Rajiformes; family Rajidae; genus Malacoraja; species Malacoraja senta. The sequence continues at coordinate 28,102,554 of CM075983.1, forward strand.
GCTCTCCACTTCGCTGATCAATCCAAAGGAACAGCAGGGCCATTACAGTTTGGCACCAGCGCCGTCGCAGGAGCTGCCAGAGCGAGGTTGTAGACAACGACAAACTCCGTCTCTGGATTTTCTTGAGGTTTACTCCAGGAGCCTTTTCCATGACTGGATATGGCCACAAGGCAGTGGAGGTTTTAAATCAGAGTTTTCCCTCTCCTGGATGGACTGCCTTCCCAGGCTGACGAGCCCCATCTGCCCGAGACTCGTGGGGGCGGTAGCGTCTACCTTCCCGTTCAGGTCTATAGCACCTGCCCACTGGTTTACCACATTGTTATTTATCCCCATAAACTTTTGCTGTGCTCCAGGGAAGAGCTTTGCTGATACTCTCCATCACTTTTTCACCACCTTTGGTATGATCAACAATAAATATTATATCGATGATTGTTGAGCACGTAACATTTCTTAAAATCTGAAATGCAACAAAATAGTTCCTGGTCCTATTAGCATGAACTTAGCTTGGACTTGGGAACACTTTTTAAAGGACAGTTTAAAAAAAGCTAAAAATAGGGGCAATCTGAAAAAACGAAAAATGCTGAAAATTCATGATGAATCTGTCAGTGCCTAAAGAGTGAAAATAAACCAACAATTCATGTAGACACAGGGCATTTCAGATGCTTAAACCCTGTACAAGAACACAGAGTGCTGAAGTAAATCAATGGGTAGGCAGCATCTCTGGAGGTCATGGATCGGTGATACTTGGGGTCAGGACCCTTCTTCAGATCGATTGTAGTAAGCTGGAAAAGGGATGGGGGTGGGACAAAGCATGAGAAGTTGTAGGTGGATAGAGGTGAAGTGGTTATTTGATTGGCCTCTTCCATTGTAGATTTTGACCGGACCCTACATCCATGACATCTCACAGGCTCTTCAAACAAATTTCATTTCCTAGGCTCACTTTGTCTCATCTTTACCATGGATATCCAGTCCCTTAATACCTCCATTCCCCACCCAAAAGTCTCTGGGGCCTGTGGTTATTCCATGACCAGAGGACCCATCAGTTCCCCTCTCCCAACATTCTCTTCCACCTGGCAGAATTTGTCCTCACCCTCAACAAGTTTCTTTTGACTCCTCTCACTTTTTTCATCTAGGTTTAGGATTATTGTCACATGTACTCCGATACAATGAAAAGGTTTGTTTTGCCAGTTATCCAATCAAGCCAGATAATACTATATATAAACACAATCAAGCCAAACTCAAGTGCAACAGGTAGAGCAAAGCTGAAGATACAGAGTACAGAATATAGTTTTCAGCATTGATCAGCCTTGGAATAAAGTTCTCAGCAAGACATAGATGTAGCCATGGCACTTGCATACACCCCAGCTGTGCCTGCCTTCTGTTGGTTATGTTGAGTAGTTCCAAATATACACTAGTACCATCCCCCAAACCTTTCTCCACTACATCAACAACTACATTTGGGTTACCTGCTGCACCCATGCAGAGCTCACTGATTTCATCAACTTTACCATTAACTTCCACTCTGCCCTCACATTCACTTGGACTATTTCTGACACATTACTCCTCTTTCTTGACAGGAGGCAGACTACAACTGAAGTCTCACCTCACATTTATCTTGACCACATCTCCTCCCACCCTGCCTTTTGCAAAGACCCAAACCCCTACTCTCAATTTCTCTCTCTCTGCACACATCGGCTCCCAGGATAAGACTTTCCACTCTCAGACATCTGAGATATGCTCTTTCTTTTGTAAATGTGGTTTCCCCCCTGCTGTAGTGAATGGATCCCTCACCCATGTCACTTCTGTGTCCTGCAGTTCTGTTCTCATTCCCCCTCCCCAAGATGGAACAAAGATAGTGTTTCAATGGTACTTACTTTTTACTCCACCAGCCTCTGCACCCTATACATCATTGTCCAAAGTTTAAGTCATCTAAGATGTGATCCCACCACAAGTCACATCTTCCCATTTCCACCACTCTGTTTTCCTCTCACTCTGCAACTCCCTGGGTTGCTCATCTTTTGCACCCAATCCACCTCCTCGCCAAGTACTTCCCGTTACTACTGCAGAAGACGTAACATCCACCCTTGCACCTGCTCCCTCACTTCCATCCTGTGACCCCATTAGCTCTTCCAGGTGAGAAAGACATTCATGTTCACCTCCTCTAATGCATTTGGTATTCTTGATGTGGCCTTTACATCGGCGAGACCAAGCATAGACTAGGCAACAGTTTCACCAAACACTTGGGCTCACTCCGTCCAGGTATACTGGATCTCCTGGTTGCCACCATTTAAACTCCCTTTCCCATTCCCTTATGAGCTTTCTGCCTTGGGTCAACTCCATTGCCATATTGAGACCACCTGCAAACTGGAGAAACTGCACCTCATATTCCATTTGGGTAGATTAATGTTAGACATGTGTGAAATTGTCTACTGTTGTGCTGCCAATAAGTTGATCTACAGGGGAATTGAGCTAGTGTCTGGTGATATGACAGCAAAACTATTTAATTTGCATTGCATTAAGAGCTGTTTTAGGAGCTGCAATAATAAAAACTAGACTGTGGGACCCGTTTGGTCCCATGTTCACACGGGAGGGCTGGTCCCCCAAAGCAATCTTCCACCTCTCCACCAATTCCAATACTGGTGGCCAGTGGGAGGGGGGGAGGGGGGGAGGGGGGGAGGGGGGGAGGGGGGGGGGGGAGGGGGGGAGGGGGGGAGGGGGGGGCTTTCTGGAACGCTAGAATGGGTGTGGTGAGCTGAAGGGACTGGTTTCCAGAGGGCTAGTATGGACATTGTGGGCCGAATGGATACTTGAGCTGGCAGCTCAGTCACTCAAGCCTGGCGTGTTGGCAGCTCACTCACTCACGGCTGGTGAGCTGGCAGTTGACTCACGGCTATTCCTTGAAATTCCATTTCAAGCAGGGTGCAAGGCCACCAAATTCAAATGTAGCTTCCTACCATTTCAAGCAGGGCGCAAGGCCACCAAATTCAAGAGTAGTTTCCTACCACTTCAAGCAGGGTGCAAGGCGACCAAATTCAAGTGCAGTTTCATACAACTTCAAGCAGGGTGCAAGGCTGCCAATTTGCGCAGTTTCATACATTTCAAGCAGGGTGCAAGGCCACCAAATTCAAGTGCAGTTTCCTACCATTTCAAGCAGGGTGCAAGGCCGCCTAATTCAAGTGCAGATTCATACCATTTCAAGCAGGGTGCAAGGCCGCCTAATTCAAGTGCAGTTTCATGCCATTTCAAGCAGGGTGCAAGGCCAACCAAATTCAAATGCAGTTTCATACCATTTCAAACAGGGTGCATGACAACCAAATTCAAGTGCAGTTTCATACCATTTCAAGCAGGGTGCAAGGCCACCAAATTCATGTGCAGTTTCATACCACTTCAAGCAGGGCGCAAGGCCACCAAATTCAAGAGTAGTTTCCTACCACTTCAAGCAGGGTGCAAGGCGACCAAATTCAAGTGCAGTTTCATACAACTTCAAGCAGGGTGCAAGGCTGCCAATTTGTGCAGTTTCATACATTTCAAGAAGGGTGCAAGGCCACCAAATTCAAGTGCAGTTTCCTACCATTTCAAGCAGGGTGCAAGGCTGCCTAATTCAAGTGCAGATTCATACCATTTCAAGCAGGGCGCAAGGCCACCAAATTCAAGTGCAGTTTCATACCATTTCAAGCAGGGTGCAAGGCCACCAAATTCAAGTGCAGTTTCCTACCATTTCAAGCAGGGTGCAAAGCCGCCTAATTCAAGTGCAGTTTCCTGCCATTTCAAGCAGGGTGCAAGGCCAACCAAATTCAAATGCAGTTTCATACCATTTCAAGCAGGGTGCATGACAACCAAATTCAAGTGTAGTTTCATACCATTTCAAACAGGGTGCAAGGCCACCAAATTCAAGTGCAGTTTCATACCATTTCATGCATGGTGCAAGGCCACTAAAGTCAAATGCATTCATACCATTTCAAGCAGGGTGAAACCACAATAAAACCAACATAAAACCACGTAAAACACCACATAAACACCACATAAAAACCACACTCACAGTTCAGTAGACCTTCAGTGTGTTTAGTTGCTTCACAGCTCAGACAGAGAGTCATGACCTCTCTCTCCCACATCTTGCAGTGACTGAGCCACGCCCACACTTCTTGGTTTTATAGTCTCTCCCCCTCCCACTGGAAGGGACGTGGCCTTCATGGCGTGATTGACAGGAGAGAGAATCTCAACATTTTTCAAACCCTAATAACTCTTTTATTTTTCATCAATGGGAACAATCCTCTGCACCTGAGGAGCGGAGGGTGACTGGATAAGATGGCCAAAAGACACAGCCATAAGTGGTAGCGATTAAAAAAAAAAATCAATATACAGTGCAAACAGGAAGTGGTCAAGTTTAGACTTTTAATTATATGCCTTTTCGAATCAACCACCACCACATTTGCTTTGCTTGTTCAAACCAACCACCACCACATTTGCTTTGCTTTTTCAAACCAACCACCACCACATTTGCTTTGCTTTTTCAAACCAACCAACACCACATTTGGTTTGCTTTTTCAAACCAACCACCACCACATTTGGTTTGTTTTTTCAAACCAACCAGCACCACATTTGCTTTGCTTTTTCAAACCAACCATCACCACCACATTTGCTTTCCTTTTACAAACCAACCAGCACCACATTTACTTTGCATTTTCAAACCAACCATAACCACCACATTTGCTTTTCATTTTAAAACCAACCAGCACCACATTTGCTTTGCCTTTTCAAACTAACCACCACTTCATTTGCTTTGCCTTTTCAAACCAACCAGCACCACATTTGCTTTGCTTTTTCAAACCAACCACCACCACATTTGCTTTGTTTTTTCAAACCAACCACCACCACCTCTCTCCCCCCGTGTCTGCCTTCTGCAAAGACCACTCCCTCCGTAAGTCCCTGGTCAATTCTTCCCTTTGCTCCCGCACCATCCCCTCCCCGGGCACTTTCCATTGCAACCGCAAGAGATGCTACACCTGTCGCTTTACCTCCCCCCTCGACTCCATTCAAGGTCCCAAACAGTCGTTCCAGATGCGACAGAGGTTCACCTGCATCTCCTCCAACCTCATCTATTGCGTCAGCTGATCTACATCGGTGAGTCCAAGCGTAGGCTTGCCGATCGTTTGACCGAACACCTCCGCTCGGTCCGCCTTAACCAACCTGATCTCCGGGTGGCTCAGCACTTCAACTCCCCCTCCCATTCCGAATCCGACCTCTCTGTCCTGGGCATCCTCCATGGCCAGAGTGAGCACCACCGGAAATTGGAGGAGCAGCACCTCATATTTCGCTTGGGCACTCTGCACCCTAGCGGCATGAACATTAAATTCACCAATTTCCAGTAGCCCTTGCTGTCTCCTCCCCTTTTCAACTCTCCCTCAGCCCTCGGGCTCCTCCTCTTCCTTTTTCCTTTCTTCTCCCCGGAGAGATTCCCAATGTTTGTGGAGTCCATGCCATTCGAGTATGATTGACCTCCAGGGAGGTCCTTGTGGACCTTGTACCCAATTGTCTCCCTGACAAGGACCATGTGGTGACCACATGTCACCAGTGTCTCCATATTAAAACATGTCACAGAGGGCATCCACCCAGAGGAACATATCACATGCACATCTGCCCACACTACAACAAAGTCTGTGGCTCCAGAACTTGATTTTTCAGCCACCTCAACTCACAGAAAGGACCTACCAGGAGGTCAGTCATACTCGAATTTGACCGATTGCTGACAATGATGAATTAATTGCCAAACAGTGAGTTCTTAGTATTTGTGAAGATACAATCGATCATACACACCGACTGGTTTGTCATTAAATACACATTGGTTACATAGGCAGGAGTTGGACCGTGAGCTGAAAATTACTCCATTTAAAATTCTGTCGAGTGTTCTTGACAGAAGTCATTCAGATAAAAACACGTGTGATAAAGGCTGACAGAAACAATGTTGGGACAAATTATTGATGAACTGCATTGAATAGCCTAGGTTACTTTGCAAAGACAATAAATCTCATATTCACAATTATATCAAAAGATGGCCTTATGTCAAGGTCTAGTGGTTTGGTCAGAAGACATTTCATATGCTTTCTCAATAACAAATTGGAAATGTTAGGTTTCTTTGCAATTTGTTGACATGATCTGGATTTACTATCTACCAACAAGGCCAAGGAGCCAGTTAGGAGTGTGGTTGAGTTTACAATTGCATCTCGTCCTGACTGGCTGAGGATTGCAGATTTATTTCTCCAAAGAACATTATTGAACCAGATGAGTTTTTTTTGACAATTCAGTGGTTTTGGCTTTCTGTCACCGTGCAAGCTTTATTATATTTTTAAATCCCAGATTAATCCAGTTAGTTGAATCTTTCCCCATTTCCTATGGTGGGCTTCAAATTCATGTTTTTGGGATCAAGGTTCCTGGTCTCTGACTGTAAGTCCGGTAATTGAGTTGCAAAGTTATTGTACTTTTTTTTTTAAAGGAAGATCTGTAAACTTTGATCAAATTGAAAAAAAATTTCATGAACATTCATTATGGCCTTCTTGAGGGAGATTTAATTTCACAATTGGATATTCAACACCGGTGGAAACCAAGCATCAACTTATTAAACATTGAACAGTATGGCAGAGGAACAGACCATTCAGCCCACAGTGTTTGTGGTGAGCATGATGCCAAGTTAACCTGATCTCACCTGCTTGTACATGATCCATATCCTTCTATTCCCTGCACTTCCATGTGCTTATCCCCAAACCTCTTAAATTGTACAGTAATATCTGTCTATACCAACACCCTTGGCAATCCGTTCCAGTCCCCCACCACTCTCTGTTAAAAAAAAACTTGCCCCACACATCTCGATGAAATGTTCTCCTTCTTTCCTAGTAGCAATGCCCTCTAGTGCTGGATATTTCCACCATGGGGAAAAGGTTCTGAATGTTGTGAATAATTTTATATAATTCCATTGTCTCCCCTCAGCCTCAGACGTTCCAGAGAAAACAATCCAAGTTTACCCAACCGCCGCCTGTAGCTGAAACCCTCTAATCCAGATTGAATTCTGCTAAACCTCCACTGCACACTCTCCAAAGCTTCCTCTTCTTTCCTGTAATAGGGTGACTAGGACCACATGCAATACTCCAAATGTGGACTACCCAAAGTCTTAACGAGCCACATCATTACTTTCTGACTCTTATATTCAAGGCTCCTAGCAATGAAGGTAAGCATACCATACACCTTCTTAACCACCTTATCTACGTGCTGTCACCTTCAGTAAGCTATAAACTTGCACTCTAAGATCCCTCTGCACATCAATGCTATTAAGGGTCTTGCCATTAACTGTCTACTCCCTCCTTTTTTCAATCTCCCAAAGTGTAACACCTCACACTTGCTCAGGTTAAACTCCATCTGCCATTTCTCCTCACACATCAAGGAGCTGGTTTATGTCCTGCAGTATCTTCTGACAGCATTCTTCACTGTCAGCAACTCTTCCATTTTTGGTGTCACCAACAAATTTACTCACCAACCCATCTACATTTATATCCAGGTCATTTATTTATAAATATATATATAACATAGGTCTGCAGGAAATCTGACTGTATGGGTAATTTTACAAAACTTTATCTGGATAAACACTTTTGAGTTTGCACCATTAGTAATCGCCATGTTATGAATGTTATAAATTGGACACCAGGGGAATAATAGGCCTTGTGTTAAAGAAGGAAGTGCAGATGCTTGGAAAATCGAAGGTACACAAAAATGCTGGAGAAACTCAGCGGGTGCAGCAGCAGCTATGGAGCGAAGGAAATAGGCAATGTTTCGGGCCGAAACCCTTCTTCAGACTGGTTAATAATAGACTTTATTGCCAGTATTCTGCAAATAGCTGAAATCAGAAGATTAACACGTGTATTCCAATCTAAATGGCAATTCACATTACACTTATTCTCTTTCATTTTAAATAGTCCATCCACATCAGTCTCTTTTCCATTTCCATTCCATTTTCCTGCATATAGATTGTAGTGTTCCAAAACCAACTTTTTCTTGCCTGCAATATAATTTGATATATTTAAAAAAAAGTGTGGAACTGTTTTGATTAGTTACATTAGTCTCATTTTTTTATCCAGGAAATAACTTTATAATACACTTTGCTTGGTGTTTCTTTTAATACATTTTATAAATCTTTGTAATTTGCAAAGTTTGAAATTAAAATCATGCCTGAAATTAAGGCATCAGGTTTTTTTTCCGTTTTTCAAAATCCATTAACTGAAATGCAATCATCAAGTTTCTTTTAAAGGCTTTGCATTTGGAGAATCTAATATTCTCCAACTGCATATTGCCAAAAAGATTCTTTGAAAAAATCACCAAAGTGCCTATCCAGTCTGTTTTGCAGCTGATGCTGCAGGTTTTAAATGTAATCTGTAGGAATGTTACAACATTCTGAGATTTTACAAATCAAGCCTGCAATTTATCCTATCAGTTAAAGCATAAAAATAACTTTAATTTGATACCTAATGCACTTTCATATCATCAGTCTTAAAAAAGTTATGGTATTGCTTTTCCATTGACTTAACACAAAAGCTGCAAATCGAGGACAGTCAAAAGCCCATAACTTTCTTAAACATTAAGAGAACTGAATGAAATTTTCAATTATAGACTGAAGCATTCTGAAACAAATATGAAACATCTTACTTGGATGACCTGAAATTAAAGCATATAATTAGTTAGTTACCTAATTGTAGCTAATTACAAAATTAACCTTTGTGACGGAAATAGTAATAAACAACCAGACTGCCTTGAAAATTCAAAAATGTTATATTCTCAAGATCAGAACTTTAATATTATTGTATTATATGCGGTAAGTCCGTAACAGACAGGTAAAGAAATTACAATTTCTAGCAAAAGACCAAGTCTTTGTGGAGAAGATCAGTTCCTAGCTGGTACATTGGCATATCATAATCAGTAGCATCATCATATTCCTCAGATTGTAACCAATAAGCAACACTGTACACCTTGTTTTTCCCCAAGTTTTCAATTTTGGCATTGTAAACTAAAGTTTTTGGTCTTCAAACTACGCATGCCCACTACTTTCCCATTAAGAATGCCCTGTAGATCATCACATTTGGAGTAGTCCAAATTCGGATAATCTCTGTGAATGCTGTCTAAATCAATCTCTTTTGCTGGGCATTTGGATTGACAATTTTGCATTTCTTCTTCGGAGACATCTGTTTAAAATGTTAAGAAAAAAAACCCACTGAAGAGCATTAACAGAAACAAGTTAGAAAAAAAGTAAAAATGATAAAGTTAAACGCTAAAACAAATAGTAAATACCCAACAAAAAATTCATATGCATCAGTTTCATCAAATTCAATTACAATATATAAACATCTATCCATTTCTTAAGAAAAGGCTAACATTTTTGAATAGCCTAAGTATCCAAATAACAAATAACAAACTGATCCCATTCACACAAGAATTCACAATATAACATGATTTTTTAATCTCACTTTGTCATGAATTTATATGCCAAATGGAAGGAATTTAATGTTTGATTCCCATAAATTAATCCAGAAACATCCACTCTCAAGATAATCAAAATCATTATTTTTTGCACAATACATCTGACTAAAACTGTACTGTGGATATTTAGTATGAAAATATTGATCATGGGTGGACAATAACACAACATATAGATGATTTAGATGTTCTTATGACATGATTGTGCAAAAAAAAATGAATTTGATTATCTTGAGAGTGGATGTTTCTGGAATGTGATCGATTGGAATGTTGCCGTTTCCATAAATTTAAGCCGATATCAGCAGGCAGGACACGGCCGATTCATATGTGGGCCTAAATAACATTTTTCGCATCATAAGATTAAAATGAAGCCACACCAAAAAGCAAAATAATAAGTTAAATAAACGACATACCTTTTGTTTTGTCCTGATATTGCGATCCGTGATGTTGAAGGCATTGAAGGCGTTTTTAGTCGCGTTTAAGTTCAATTGTTCCACTTCTTTAGTGAGCAGTGGGGTTGTGGATTATTGTTGTGATTGAATGAGCCACATGGAGACTGGAGTTGTAAATGTAAAAGTCTTCATTCAGCACAGCAAGCAGCCAATCTAGAAATATGTCTGAACTCAAAATGCATCAAAGTTTTACGCTCTTTAAGAACAAAGACAATTGCAGATGATTCAATACAATTTCAATATTAAGTATTGACAATTACACGTACTATATGGGTGTAGCAGGTGATTCTGTAGAATTACATATTTACAATCCAGCGACGCAATGGTCCAGCAATTTTTTTTTTTAACCGGGAAGGGAAGCGTGTACGATTTTTCTTCATCAGCTAGCAGCCCGAGGAAATCCCTCTCCGACAACCAATACAAACCTGCAATTTAATCCCTCCCCGCCCCCGCCAAAGCCTCCGGAATCGCACGCACCGGCAGTGGCAAAGCTGGAGCGCCGCTGATGGTAGGTTTTGCAACAACGCTATAATTTGTGCAGTGGTGACACAGAAACTGGTGATATTCAAGGGTTAGGAACTTTCCACCACAAAGAACAATATACAAGTGCCATACAGGAGAGATAATAATGACACACAGGAGAGATAATAATGTGACTCGGGTATACAAACTGACTCAATAATGTGACACAGGTAAATAAACAGATTAGGGACCATTAGCATTCACCAATTACACAGTGACAAGCAATAAGATCCTTCCCAAACTTTGGAAATATTTTTGAATTTGAGGATAAATTAACATGCAAAAAAATAATCATGCATATTTGGAAAATACTCTGATTCAAAATTAATTATTTACTATGAACATTCACAAATTGTTGTACTCCTAGTAAGATTACTTGTCCCCTTTGAAGACAACAACTTCCAAACACAATATAATATCATGACTAAAGAAGGGTCTTGACCCGAATCATCATCCATTCCTTCCCTCCAGAGATGCTGCCTGTCCCGCTGAGTTACTCCACCATTTTGTGTCTATCTTTATAATATCATGACTACTGGATACCACATACTGGGCATGTTAGAGACATAGAAAATAGGTGCAGGATTAGGCCATTTGGCCCTTCGAGCCAGCACTACCATTCAATATGATCATGGCTGATCCTCCAAAATCAGTACCTTGTTCCTGCTTTCTCCCCATATCCCTTGATTCCATTAGCCCCTCCCACTTGAAAACATCCAGTGAATTGGCCTCCACTGCCTACTGTGGCAGAGAATTCCACAGATTCACAACTGTCTGGGTGAAAAAGTTTTTCCTCATCTCAGTCCTAAATGGCCTATCCTTGAACTGTGACCCCCTGGTTCTGGACTCCCCAACATTGGGAACATTTATCCTGCATCTACTCTGTCCAATCCCGTAAGAATTGTATATGTTTTCCTATAAGATCGCCAAGGTTGGATGTGCTTGAAGTCTCCAGCTGTTACGGGATGAAATCCTGAAGGTCTGTCACATTTTCCCACCTTTAGATACCCCGTCAAGACAAAAGGCCAATATTTTTGCAACAAGTAACCAAGTGAGACATATTTCTTTCAATGTCCTTCTGAGGTTTATCATGGATTGGTTGTGATAGCTGCCAGAAGATTAAATCTTTATCTCTGAAAAGTGTTGGCAATCCAAGACAGATTAGATTAAAGATAATTTCATCATCCTGGATTTAAAAAAATAAAATCAAATGCCCCCTAATATTAAAAAAAATGTCTACATCCAACTCCATTCCATCATTATCTATGGTTATTTGTATTTTTATTATAAAAGCTGCCATTTGCCATAGAAACTGCAGTCTATAATATTTTTGTCAGCTTATCAATCATACTCAGAATCGAAAACTACTGCAGTGACCTGTAGCCCAAAGATGAAGTTAGTTGTGACATTGGTCAATATTGTCTGTCAGCAATTACTTTGAATTTACTTTCAATGGGAAAGGAATGTAATTTGTTCCAGCTGCAGAATCAAACATTCAAAAGAGGAGATTTTTTGAATGCTTTTCATTTCAGTCTATTATAATCTGTATTATCTATTCTATATTCAGAATATGGGAATTTTCTTTTGCAGAAAGAACAGCATGGCCCCTTTCATGTTGTGACAGAAATTGTTATTTCACAATGGGAGTGTAACAATCAGGCCGCTGGCTGAGAAAATCTATGGTGTGGTGCCTGTTTACCGATGCTGCTGCAAGCCAACTGCATTGTGTTTTTCATACGTGCCTTGAAGTCAATGATTTTGCTCCATGGTCTTGTGTGCATAATGTGTAACACACAGTATTGTTCAGACTAATGTTTTCAAGCCAGATGCATCCTTTTCTTAGGTCTGGGCCAAGGTGAGAATACCACCACGTGAATAGAAAAACGTTCCACTTCTTTAGTGAGCAGTGTGGGGTTGTGGATTATTGTTGAGATTGAATGAGCCACATGGAGACTGGAGCTATAAATGTAAAAGTCTTCATTCAGCAAAGCAAGCAGCCAATCTAGAAATATGTCTGAACTCAAAATGCATCAAGGTTTTACGCTCTTTAAGAACAAAGACAATTGCAGATGATTCAATACAATTTCAATATTTAGTATTGACAATTACACGGTTTACTATATGGGTGTAGCAGGTGATTCTGTAGAATGACATATTTACAATGGAGCGAGACACCAAATGAGAGTCGTGAGGCAGAGTTTCGTGTAGGACAAGTAGTAGGAAGATGAAGGACACCAGGGGAATGTCCTTTTCACGGACTCTACAGCTCTTTCTCTCACCTGAGATTTGGACGCATGCATCATTAGCATGGGATACAAACAATTCTCTCATAGAACAATCATTTTCAGAATGATCCTGCAAAATCAAGTTTCTCAATGCGCACAAAATGATCTTCTCCACACTCCAATACTCCCGACCAACATGGCACACCGATAATCAGCCAGGAAAGTCTGAAGATGCAGCAAATCCTTGCTTATAGAGATCTATTTACATCAAATGTGACACTTCAATGAATGATGCCCTCACCCTATAATATAAATTGCACATTACAAATCTACATTTGGTGATAAGTGAATTTTTATTTAAATAACTGTGACCACTGAATAAAATATATTATCCATGGATCAGCTGCATTCTACACATCTAAGCAGTATTTAAAATATTGAGCCCCAAAGACTGGAGGTCAGCAATCACAGTGGCCAATCAGCTTTGTGGCCACAGGATCTGAGACAATTGCAGATAACAATACTTTGATTACATGAGGATTCAGTAGGTAGGGAGATCAGTAAATAGCTAATATTCCTTGCCAATTAAGCCCATAATGAGAAATCCCCAAAGAAACTCCCATTGAGGTTCATTTTAAACATTTGCACCAATCAAGTTACACAGTGAGGCCCAACTGATGAGATCTCAATGGTGGAACCAATATGCCCCACTCAATTCAAAGCCATTAGATCTGCTCCATCTGGTGTAATTGTTTTCCTGCTGAAGCTATTACTTCTCACTATTATTCTAACCTAATCCAATCGCTTTCAATATAAAAAGAGGATCCTAAAGGAGTAACATGGCACAGGTATAATTTTCCTCACTTTTTAAATCTTCCTTCCTCCACCGAGTGACATCAGCATTAGTTCTGGTGAGGAATGAGAGTATGTAGTTGGCACACAACTGAGACATTTCTGTAGATTTACATCTATTATTAGGTGTTAGAATTTTTTAGCAGGTGTGCTGGTGTCCTGAGAATATTATTTCCACATTGTCAAATAAAAATATACCACAATATGAGCGTAGAAGTTGGGAGGTCATGTTGCAGTTGTATAAGACATTGGTGAGACCGCATTTAGAATATTGTGTTCAGTTCTGGGCACCATGTTATAGAAAAGATATTGTCAAGCTTGAAAGGGTTCAGAGAAGATTTACGAGGATGTTGCCAGGACTAGAGGGTGTGAGCTATAGGGAGAGGTTGAGTAGGCTGGGTCTCGATTCCTTGGAGTGCACGAGGATGAGGGGTGATCTTATGGAGGTGTATAAACTCATGAGAGGAATAGATCAGGTAGGTGCACAGAATCTCTTGCCCAGAATAGGGGAATCAAGGACCAGAGGTTCAAGGTGAAGGGGAAAGGGTGGTGGGTGTGTGGAACGAGCTGCCAGAGGAGGTAGTTGAGACTGGGACTATCCCGACATTTAAGATGCAGTCAGACAGGTACATAGATAGGACAGGTTTGGAGGGATATGGAACAAGCGCTGGCACGTGGGCCTAGTGTAGCTGTGACATGTTGGCCGGTGTGTGCAAGTTGGGCTGAAGGGCCTGTTTCCATGCTGTATCACTCTATGCCTCTATATTATTATTGTTCACTCATGTCAGATTACACACTTTGTCGAAATGTTCACAACCTTGGAGCTGAATTCTGTCTTAATGCTGAATTACTGTGTCTGATCTTATATTAGAAAAGAAAGACACCAACTGCTGGAGTACGTCAATAAGTCAGGCAGCATCGATGGAGAAAATGAGTCTTCAGACATTGTGTTGGTGGTAGTAAGCTAGAAGAGAGGAGGGGCAGGACAAAGGCTGGCAAGTGATAGCTGAATACAGGTGAGGAGGGTTTTGATGGACAGATGGTTAGATGAAGGCCTGAGATAAGGTGTGAATTATAAAGCCAAAGGAAGGAATAAAAGTGGAAGGGGAGGGAGAAGGAGATAAATGGGCATGTCCATCTAGGGCACAGGGAAGAAGGAGAGGGAGGAGGGTGGAAAGAAGAGAATAGTAAAGGGGGAAGGTGGTTGTTTGTAGGTTAGTTACTTAACATAGGAAAATTCAATATGTTCATACCATTAGGTTGCAAACTACCCTAGGGATGTAATGCTGAGGCTCTATAATGTGCTGCTAAGGCCGTATTCGGAATAGTGTGAGCAATTTTGGGCACCATTTCTGAGGAAGGATGTGCTAGCTCTGGAGAGGGTCCAGAGGAGGTTTACAAGAATGATCCCAGGAATGAGTAGGTTAGAACTCGCTGTAGTTTAGAAGAACAAGGGGGTACCTCATTGAAACGTACAGAATAGTGAAAGGCTTGGATAGAGTGGATGTGGAAAGGATGTTTCCACTAGTGGGAGAGTCTAGGACTAGAGGTCATAGCATCAGAATTAAATGACATTCTTTTAGGAAGGAAATGGGGAGGAATTTCTTTAGTCAGAGGGTGGTGAATCTGTGGAATTCTTTGCCACAGAAAGTTGTGGAGGCCAATTCAGTGGATATATTTAAGGCCAAGAAAGATAGATTCTTGATTAGTACAGGTGTCAGAGGTTAGGGGGAGAAGGCAGGCGAATGGGGTTAGGAGGGAGAGATAAATCAGCCATGATTGAATGACGGAGTAGACTTGATGGGCCGAATTCTCCTCCTATCACTTCTGATCTTATGAATATGTGGTGATGTTCGTGTGTGGCCTATTTCTGGAGACCCGGACAGAAAGGTCAAATTAGAGATCCAACAGGCCTTGGTGGACTGAGTTCAAGTGTTCAGTGAAATGGTCGCCATGTCTACGCTTGGTCACACCGATGTAAAGAAGGCCACATCAGGAATACCAAACACAGTACATGAGGTTAGAAGAGGTGCACATGAACATCTATCTCACCTGGAAGATCTGCTGTGCTCCCAGGATGGATGTGAGGGAGGTGGTTTAGGAGACTGAACATAGAGGGTTGGTGTTAGTACCACCTGGTTAGAAGATTGAAAAAAGACACCCATAACCATAGAAATCACATGAAACGTGAATCAGATAGAATTTCATTTGGAATTAATATGGAACATGACAGGATTGGAGGCAATTTTTATATTTTACTATTTTTCTTCTAACCTGCAAGGCCACTCTGTCAATTGAGTTAAGGTCAGTTCTCAGAGCAATCTAATCGAGCCCATTCTCTCAGTTATACCCTGTAACTGTTTTTTTCACATGCTCATCAACTCCACTTTGCTGCCTCTTAATCTGCTCTTTGGGATAATTTGCATTTGCCAATTAACTTACTAACCAGCATATCTTTTGAATGTGGAAGAAAATGGGAACACTTGAGGGAAGCACATGGAGTCACAGGGAGTACATGCAAATTTCACACAGACAGCACCAATGGACAGGATTGAACCTGGGTAACTCGACCTGTGAGGCAGCAGTATTACTTGCTGTACCACTATGCCGCCCTGATGTAAAGGGAATAATTATAGCAGTAAATGCAAGTTTTGCCAGATTGAAAAGAAAGATACAAAACATGAAAGAGAATGAGGCATAAGAAACTAAAGGATTTTTTGTTTTGAACAGTAAAAGTGTTTCCAAGGTAGGACTGTCGTGTAGTATCTGTCCTTTGAGGCCCAGGAAGGTGGGAAGTTAGATGGTTAAATAATTCCACAGGGCAAGCAGAGGATTTACTTGTACTTTTACATTTTTAGTATTTACGATTACTTTCTGATAATCTGGCATGCTCATCATTTTGACAGTGCTAGACTGGCAGATTTTCTGGACCATTGGCTATTCTTTCTATTAATATCTCATTCTTAATTCACTTTTAGTTTGAAATGTTACATGATAAAAAAAATTGTGAGCAGGCAAGTTGAAAGGGAAGATTGAAATAGGAGCCCCGATAAGTGAATCATTACTTAGTGAATCGGATGCTGAAACATTGGGGTTTCTGAATAGTTGTATAGCATCTTAATTGGAGTTTTACATGACTGATTATTTCCATCATTTTCTTTTTGCACAATCATTCGTATCTTTCAGAATGATTAACAATTTTGAAGGCATCAAAATATAAACTATTCTCTTCATTTAAATACAAAAAAACCAATTTAAAAAGGAGGACTTAATTAAGTAGACAGGAAACAAGGTGTTGTGACTGTGGATGTGTGCCAGTTTAGTAAGGGTTAGTGCATGTATCTCCTAATTTAGAGTTTGGAAGGCTAACCTCTTGCAGGCGAGATACAGAATTGATTGCCTTGGAAACTCTCTCAGCCACACTTTATTGCCCACCATCTGCTAATAACTTTTTTAAAATTTTGTTTACCTCTAAAATGCTATTAAAAAAGGAGAATTATTGCCTGATCAGCGCCTTTAAATACCAGCAAGCAGATAAACAAGAAAAGAAACAAATATGTCATCGTCGTTTTACTATGCAAATTGTGGGTAATCTCATCTTATTCTTCAAGCAGTGACAATAGCTGTTATTTTTGTTGGCCAACTCCCTGGTCACTAAAAAGCATTAAAAACATTAGTTGTTAGACAAAATGATAAACAGAAAGATAAAATGCTAAATTAAACAATGGCTTTATGCCTGAACTAACAGTTAGCTTCTACTTGGTGCTGTCATGCATTTGCCAGTTAAAAGATTGAGATGTCATTTGAGCTTGATCCAAGAGAATTACATGTGCATTGCCTCACATTCCACACAAGCTGGGCAACATTGACTTCAATTTATACTACTTGCATGATCCCTGCACTATCTGCCAAATGAGAAATGTTTCAGGAAATGGAAAGAAAGAAAACTGCCACATTCCAAATAAAAATTCTTTAGCTTAGATGTGCACATCTGAGATGAGTTCCAAGTGTATTAATCAAAGAGAGCTTCAAGGACTATTAAAAGTTAATCAAACTTCTTTTGAATATCTGGTAAACTTGTTGGTTATCAGAGTCATACAGCAAGGAAACCGACCCTTTGGCCCAACTTGTCCATGCTGACCAAGATGCACCCTCCAAGTCAGTCCCATTTCATAAGTTCATAAGTTCATAAATGATAGGAGCAGAATTAGGCCATTTGGCCCATCAAGTCTACTCCACAATTCAATCGTGACTGATCTATCTTTCCCTCTTCACCCCAGTTTTCCTGCCTTCTCCCAATAACACCGGACACTCGTATTAATCAAGAATCTATCCATCCCTGCCTTAAAAATATCCATTGAATTGGCCTCCACAGCCGACTGTGGCAATGAATTCCACAGATTCACCATGCTCTGACATTTTCTAGTGCCTGGCCCATATCCTTCTTAACATTTCCTATCCATGTACCAGTCCTAATGTCAACTGGCCTTATTGTACCTGCCTCAACTACCTCATCTTGCTGCTTGTTTCATATACCCACCACCATCCATGTAGAACTGTTGCCCCTCAGGTTCCTACTACATTTTTTCCCTCTCAACTTAAATCTATGCCCTTGATTTCCCCAACCATGGGAAAAATTAATCTCTGTGCATTCCTCTATCTAATCCCTTTGTGATTTTATATTCCCCTATAAGATTACACTTATGCAGTCGCCTGCATTTCGGGGAATAGTATCCTGGCCTGCGCAATTTTTCGGATAACTCAGGCATTCAAGTCCTGGGAACATGTAAATCTTCTCTGCACTCTTTCCAGTTTAATGACATCTTTCCTAAGTAGAGTGACCAAAACTGAACACATTACTCTAAATGCGGCCTCACCAATGCTTTATATGATTATAACATAACGTCCCAATTTCTATATTCAGTTTCCAACTGATGCAGGCCAATGTGCCAAAAACCTTCTTATACAAACCCCATCTGCCAGTGATACCACTTTCGGGGAACAATGTACAGACACTCTTAGATCACTCTGCTTTACCACTTTCCCCATGGCTTGCGTAATGGCAAATTTCCAACTTTTCCAGTGTCCAACTTTCCATTGCCATTACTACATAGGTAAGTAGGAGTGATCTTATGCAACCCAAATGGAACAGATTTTCCAGTCGTTATTTGGTTCTTTATTGAAGTAGTTGTACAAACAAAGTAAGTAAGTAAGTTTATTGGCCAAGTATTCACATACAAGGAATTTGCCTTGGTGCTCCACCCACAAGTAACAACATGACATACAGTGACAGTTACGAATGACTCAGAAAACACTAAACATTAATAATAATAAGACATTAATGATAAAACACCATTGATCAAGCATGTGAACCAACAAAATACCAGATCAAAGGGAGGCTACAGATTTTTGGCTGTTGAGTAGAGCAACTCATCGTGGATAAAAACTGTTTTTATGTCTGGCTGAGGCAGCTTTGACAATCCGGATTCACCTTCCAGAGGGAAGTGATTCAAAGAGTTTGTGGCCAGGGTGAGAGGGGTCAGAAATGATCTTGCCCGCTCACTTCCTGGCCCTTGCAGTGTACAGTTCATCAATGGAGGGAAGGTTGCAGCCAATAATCTTCTCTGCTGATCGGACGATTCGCTGCAGCCTCCATGTGTCGTGAGCCAAACCAGACCATGATGGAGAAGGTGAGAGACTCTACGGTGGCCGTGTAGAATTGGACCATCATTGCCTGTGGCAGATTGTGCTTCCTCAGCTGCTGCAGGAAGTACATCCTCTGTTGTGCCTTTTTGATGAACGTACCAGGTTTTCCCTATTCTGCATACAAGTTGTAGCTAGCTGTTCTCCTCGGTCTGGTAAGAACTGTATGCCCTCCACCCCTGTGCCTGGTCTGCCACTCCCTGTCTACTATGCCCGTATATATACACGCCCCTCTGTGCATCTAATGACCACCCCCAGGTGTCCAAAATAATACTGCAAGATGTATCTAGACAAAATAATATAATATGCCAACAGTAGCTAGCCTAAACATAAATGGCTCCTACACACCAGCCCCTAATTGTTATATGTATATAATGAAACAATTACCAATAAACATTAAAAGGAGTTATAAAAAATGTACACATTTTCAAAAAAAGGTATGTACTATGTGTTGCCATTTAATCTTCTTTAGCGATTCTTCAATCTTCTCTTCCTTTCTCTTATCCTTCTTATTGCTGTACATAGGTCTCAGCTTCTTGGAGCTGACATATCTTTGTTATCGGTCTTTCCAACGTGTTGCTCTTAGTCTGAAGTCAAACTGTGTGCACAAGACCTTGTGCATCTGATATGGTCTCCTATATTCTGCCCATTAGCCAGGAGCCTTGTGGTGCAATGGAATCAGCCACCACAACAATGTCACCTGGAGCAAAGCTTCTCCTAGCCCTTGACCATCATTGTTGTTCTTGGATTAGAGGTAAGTATTCTTGTGCCCGCCGTTTCAAAAAGAGATCTGCCATATATTGCACCTGTCTCCATCTGCGTTTAATGTCCAAGTCTTCCTTCACAAAGAGTCCAGGTGATAGTATTGGCTTGGTTTTCAACAGAAGAAGATGGTTTGGTGTAAGTGCTTCCAGGTCCATTGGACCATCAGAATTCTTGGTAATGGGTCGATCATTTAAAATTGCTTCAACTTCACAAATTAAAGTTTGCAATCCCTCATCGTCCAGAACTTGTTGGTTAAGAACAGAGCGCAACACATTTTGAACCATGCGAATCAATCGTTCCCAAACACAGCCGTGACGGGATCCTGCTGGGGGGTTAAAGTACCACTTTATCCCTCGCTGAAGCATAGCACTCTGGATCTTATCCTGATTCAAGCCATCGAGTGCTTCTCTCAATTCTCTTTCCGCTCCGATAGGATTTGTGCCATTGTCTGATCTTAAAGATGAAACTTGGCCTCGTCGACAGTTGAATCTTTGTAATGCTTCGATGCAGAAATCTGTGGGGTTCAATGAGTCCTTGACAATGACGTTCATTGTGATGTATTACTTGATTTTTGGATCATTTGCAGAGATTGCAGATTCCAAGTTAAGCTTTGACCATTCTCTGTCTGGCTTACAGAGAAACTCTGGTCCATTGATCCATCTCTTGCAGCTTAAGAAGCGGTCTGCTGTTAGTCCTCTTGAGGCTACATCTGGAGCATTTTCCTTTGTGCAAACATATCTCCATTGTGATACATCAGTAGCATCCCTTACAAAAGAAATCCTGTTAGCTACAAATGTTTGGAAGTGTTTGGTTTCATTGTTGATGTACATGAGCACTGTTGTGCTATCGGTCCAGAAGATTGATTTGTCCAGTTGATGCTGAAATTCATTTCGCAGCATTGTGTCAACTCTGACAGCTAGGAGTGCAGCTGTAAGCTTTATTATCGGAATCGTCATTTGCTTTAATGGTGGTACTCTGGATTTTCCCATTATGAATGCAACATGCACTTCTTTGTTATCATCTTCCAGTCTTAGATATGAAACAGTACCGTAGCCACTTTTGCTGGCGTCTGAAAAGTGGTGCAGCTGTGCATATCTGATTTGACCAAAGTATGTGGGCTTCAAATTTTAAATTCCACCATCTTGTTGAGATCTGCTAACCATCCTGTCCATCGCTGAGAGAATGTTTGGGATATGTTTTCATCCCATCCGAGTCTTTTCTTACAGAGTTCCTGCATAATCAGCTTGGCTGGCAGAGTAAATGGTGCTAGAAATTCTAAAGGGTCGTATATAGAGCCAACCACGGACAAGGTGCCCCATCTTGTGTATGGTCGTTCCTGTACAGCAATTCTGAACTTGAACACATCTGTTTCAATGCACCAGTGCAATCCCAGTGCTCTTTCCATTGGCAGATTATCTTTGTCCAAGTCCAACTCTCTGGTCTTCTTGGTTCTGTTTTCTTGTGGAATGGATGCCAATACAGCACAGCTGTTGCTAATCCACTTTGACAGCATGAATCCTCCCATTTGGCAGAGGGAAGTCGGGTCTCTTGCCATTTGAACTGCTTCCTGTTCCGAAGGCATGGATTTTAAACAATCATCTACATAGAAGTTGTTTTTTACTGTGTTTGTCACCTCTGCTGGAAAGTGAGCTTTGTTGTCTTCAGCAATCTTCCCCAATGCAATGTTTGCTCAACTTGGTGATGACACTGCTCCAAAAAGATGTACCTTCATCTGGTATTCAACAAGATCCCGCTGCACATCACACTCCTGCCATCACAGGAATAGCAGATAGTAAATATGCTTTTCTGATACCTTGACCTGATGAAACATTGCTTTGATATCAGCCATCTAAGCAACCGGTTCTTGTCTGAATCTGATGAGACCTCCGATTAGTGAGTTGGTATGGTCTGGACCCTGCAGCAGTTGGCAGTTAAGTAATGTTCCTTTGAAGACTGCACCATAGTGAAAGACCACCCTTGAGGTTCCTTTCCTTGAATGATACACCCCATGGTGAGGGATGTACCAGAGTTCTCCATCACAGGTACCATTTCAGCATAAACATTGTCAATCATTTCTGTGAGGAAAGATGGAAATTCATCATGAAATTTCTTATTCTTGCCAAACCAGCGTTTAAGGCTCTGGATGAGCTGCTCTGCAAAGCAATGGCTATTTGGCATGCTGACGCTTTCCTGTTTGAAAGGTAAATCTAGACAAAAGTGTCCATCTGTCATCTTTGCTGAGCGATTCATAATATCCAAGAATTTTACCTCTTCTCTGGACATTACCACTTCTCTGGACATTTCCTCTGTTTCCATATAAGATTGAAAAGGGTTTGGATACGCTGGAGGCAGGAAACATGTTCCCGATGTTGGGGGAGTCCAGAATCAGGGGCCACAGTTGAAGAATAAGGGGTAAGCCATTTAGAATGGAGACGAGGAAACACTTTTTCTCACAGAGAGTTGTGAGTCAGTGGAATTCTCTGCCTCAGAGGGCAATGGAGGCCGGTTCTCTGGATATTTTCAAGAGAGAGCTAGATAGGGCTTTTAAAGATAGCAGTCAGGGGATATGGGGAGAAGGCAGGAACAGGGTACTGATTGGGGATAATCAGCCATGATCACATTGAATGGCGATGCTGGCTTGAAGGGCCGAATGGCCTACTCCTGCACCTATTGTCTATTGTCTATTGTTTCCTTGCTGGTTCTTTCACTGAAGTCATTGTCCAGTTGATCGGGAGTGGCGACATCTGGCGTGAAATAAAACAATCTGAGTTCCCATGCTTTCACAAGCTCCAGTTTCACTCATAGAGCTTGTTTTCACTTAAAAGTAATGACAAATTTCCAACTTTTCCAGTGTCCAACTTTCTGTTGCCATGACTACACTGGTAAGTAGGAGTGATCTTACACAAACCAAAATGAACAGATTTTCCATTCGTTATTTCCAGTTTAATTGGTTCTTTATTGTAGTTGTATAAACAAAGAGAAGAACATACCAGGTTTTCCCTATTCTGCATACAAGTCGTAGCTAGCTGTTCTCCCCGGTCTGGTAAGAACTGTATGCCCTCTATCCCTGTGCTTGGTCTACCACTCCGTCCACTATGCCCATACATATATACCCCTCGGTACATTTAATGACCGCCCCCAAGTGTCCAAAATAATACTGCAAGATATATCTAGACAAAATAATATAATATGCCAACAGTAGCTAGTCTAAACATTAATGGCTCCTGCAGCTTGTCATGTCCTATGAATGTCCTGCCTTAAGTTTCCAAAACGCAACAACTCACACTTATCTGAATCAAACTACATTTGTGGGTCCCCAGCCAGCTTGTGCAGCGGATCAAGATTACACTGTAATTCTTGATAACAATATCCTCCATAAGGTTTTTTCCCCTTACGGTTAATTGAAAACACCTGCATATATCTGAATATATCGGAAGTAGAATTTAAGGTTCGATCTATATATGGGACAATGAAGAATAAGGCCAATACTTCGGTATAGGCTAGATTGGAAAAATTTATGTGCATGCCAATATTTGCGTGCAATACCTCACCAAACACTTGTCTACACAATCTGGTGAATGTTAATAATCTCAATTAAAATATATTTTAAAATGATGCTATATAATTTCTGTTATTTTTGTTCACTATCATAATTTTGGCACAATAGCATGTTCATGGGCATTCCACAAAATTTTCTGTTAATCACTGATGAAGTAAAATGTTGACATCTCAAATATTTCTAATATTTTCAAGGAATTCTCTTTGTCCAAGTTAACATATTCCCCTTTGATATTTTGGGCCACATTTCTGTTCAAAAACAGCTGTTGTGCTACCAGTTTAATTACGATGTAATTCATTTAATTTTTTAAATAGAGTTTCCACTGCCTTAACATATCAATAGGTCTTAAGTGAAAGTCGAGAAAAGGAGAGAAAGTGCAGTGATATGTCCTTCCTCCAAACACTACACTTGTAAAGAGTTACTGGTGTGTTTCCAAGGAGGGAAATGAAAATAATAGAAGCTGGAGACCAATTCCCAGATCAAGAAACCCAAAGGAGGGAGAGGTGGCAGCCCATTTACTAAACTGCAAACATATCCATGTTGATGCAAGAGATTATTCCCATCCCTGTCCAAAGGGTTCAGTTCTGAAAAAAATGTACATTACATCTGTATAGAAAACAAACACCATACATCATCAGCACTGTAAATTTGTGAACATAATCTGCCAAGAATGAGAGAATAAGGTATTTGAACATTTCAATTTCAGTGTCTATTTTAGTTTTTCTCCAACATTAATGTTATGTTCTGTGCAGTGGAGGAATGTTACATTTCCAGAGCTGACTCAGTAGTGGCAAAGATCTTTAGTTAAAGCTGGTTAGCCCCAATAAATCATTTGTGTATCATTTGTGTATTTCTGCTTCTCAAGTCGAGTGTATTTATATATATGCATAAGTTCTGTGAGGTACAGGTTCAATGGAAATCTTGCTTGTAGCTAATAGTTAAATATAAAATGGAGTCCTTCTTCTACAAAAGCATGGACTAGTAGAACAAAAGAATGGCTCGGTGCCAAGTCTGAATGAGTTTGTAAATTATATGGAACACAATATGGAGGACAGGTTGTCTTTTCAATAAAGACATTAAGATGGCAGCCTGCGTAATAACATGTGCTTCTTTTCAAGCCCTTAAAGAAGCCAAGATTGAAAAAAAATAGCTGATGCTCCAGAGATAAGTAATAACTTGTTATTGGATGAGCTTGATTTGGACACAGCTTTTCTTATATTCTGAAAGGCTACAGAATCTTTCAGTTATGCCATATTGAGACTTGGCAGGAGTGTTTTACTGATAAGAAAAATGTATAATTGTGCTAACTCTCCTTTGTTCTCTGAGTGGAGCCCGAGAAGCACTGAGCAACATTTGTGCTCATTGTAGATTTTTGCCACTCCCATCTGACGAATCAATTAAAGATTGCCATGGTCTACCTTTAGCGTTTTTTTGCTATCTGCTTTTTAAGAAATGAACTTTGACATTTGGCTGTAGTCGGCAGGGATCTCGCTGGGACCAGCAACAGATGACTGAGTAAGAGGGTACAGTTGACCGGGACCTGAAGGGGAGAAAACTGAGCTCTAGTCGGACCCTTTGAGTCCAACCTCCCAAAGAAGTTCCCAGTAAAAAACTAAGGTCCCTCAGTCTGAGGTTGATCTGGTTCCAGAAGCATATCTAGAATCAGACAGCAAAGGTAAGACCACTTGTGTAAAGGATTGGCTTGTGTATTGGAAATGAATAAAGGATTGGGCCCGGCAGACTAAAGAGGTTATGTCACAATTAAAGGATTGGGCACAGCAAACAAAAACGTTTTTGCCACAAATTTGTATTGGAATGACAAGGTGTCTTGAAAAGATGTGTATTGAAAAGACAATGTGTCTTGAAGAGGCAGTGTTTTGAAGAGGCTTGTGAATTTGCTACCAGAGAGTTGGGCTTTACAGACTGCAAAGGTTTGTTACTAATAAAGGATTGGGCTTAACAGGCTGAAAAGGTTTGTTCCAATTTGTGTACTAAGAAGTGATTTGGAGATTGGATAGACATGGAAATAATTTGGATAAGAGTGATGGAAAGACAGCTGTAGAACACATGTGTTATTTGTTTCATAAGAACAAGGATTATATAATATTGAATTATAAATTGACCAAACGTTTGATTGTTGTGTCTTGACCAGTAGGAGGCATATGGAATGTGGAGACTATTCAAGGGAGAGGGAGACATAGACAGACACAGAGACAGAGACAGTTTCATTTGTCCTCGATTCTCACCGTTATTCGTGGCCTTTCACCGTCGCAGATGTCTCCCAGCTGTTGCTCTAGGCCGATTTTTTGTGGGCTTTTTCCCTCATGGTGGATGTCAGGGGCCAGTGCCTCGTTCCTATTGTGGCGTAGCGGCCCGTGATTTCTCCCGAGCCGCAGCTCGGGTCTGTGTCAGATGTGGGAGGGGACTATGCCCCGAACCAGGCGGAGTTCCCGGAGATCCTGACCCCGCGATTCCATTCGGCTGCCCCTAGGCATGGGGTGGTGCATCACATCCTCACCGCTGGCCCTCCACTGTATGCTCAGGCGCGCCGCCTCCAGCCTGACAAGTTACGTTTAGCGCGATAGGAGTGCCAGTGCATGGAGGACATGGGGATCATGCAGCGACAGCATTGGGCTTCCCCACTTCACAGGGTTCTTAAGTCGTCCAGGGGGCGGCGGCCGTGTGAGGAATATCGCCGCCTGAATACCATCACGACTCACCGATCGTTACCTGGTCCCGCATATCCAGGATTTCACGGCTCATTTGGATGGTGCTACCATATTTTCAAAGGTCGATCTGGTGTGTGGCTACCATCAGATTCCTGTACACCCCAATGATGTGCCCAAGTCTGCTATCATCACTCCGTTTGGCCTGTTTTGGCTGCCTATGCCTTTTGGACTTAAGAACGCCGCGCAGGCTTTTCCATGCCTGATGGACATGGTTGCTCGCGGTTTGAACTTTGTTTTCATTTATCTCTATGCCATTCTGGTCGCCAGCCGTTCTCATCGCGAACACAGTGAGCACCTCCGCATGCTGTTCCAGCAGCTCCGGGATCACGGGTTGGTTATTAGCGCCGCCAAGTGCCAGTTCGGTCTCAGCTCAATCTCCTTCCTTGGGCATCACGTTACCCCACAGGGTGCAACACCCTTTCCCTGCAAGGTGGAGGCAATTTGGTGATTTCCACGGCCACTTACCATTAAGGGTATGCAGGAGTTCGGGGAATGGTGAACTTATACCATCATTTTTTTCCGGCGGCAGCTCGGATCATGCGGCCTTTGTTCCTGTGCCTGGCCAGTAAGCCGCGGGATCTCGTGTGGATCGCCGAGTCTGACGCTGCTTTCGACGGTGCCAAGGAGACACTAGCTGTGGCCACGTTGCTAGTGCACCTGCGGGCCATCGCCCCCACCACCATTACCGTGGATGCTTCTGATGCTGCTGTCGGAGGGGTCCTCGAACAGTTCATCGGTGGTCGTTGACAACCGCTTGCTTTCTTCAGCCGGCACCTACGTCCTCCTGAGTGCAATTACAGTGCGTTCGACCATAAGCTGTTGGCTCTTTATTTGGCTGTCCGACATTTCCGATATTTCCTGGAGGGCGGGGACATTGACCGTGTTTACGGACCACAAACCTCTCACGTTTGCCTTCGCAAAGGTGTCGGATCCCTGGTCTGCTCGTCAGCAGCAGCACCTGGCTTTCGTTTCTGAATTTACAACCGTGTTCAACACGAGACCGGCAAGCTGAATCAAGTGGCCGATGCTTTGTCCCATCCTGCTGTCCATTCTGTGCTGTCCGTCACCCCGGGGTTGGATTATGCTGCGCTCGCTGCTGCTCAGGACGATGGTGACGAGATGCAAGGATATCGTACTGCTGCATCAGGTTTGGTGTTGGCCGACGTGCCGTTCGGCTCTGCAGGGGTGATGGTCCTGTGCGATACTTCCACCGGCCGGCCGTGACCGGTCGTTCCGGTTGTTTGGCAGCGGAGAGTTTTCGACTCTATTCATGGACTGGCTCATCCTTCCATTGGTGGCGGCCAAGTTCGTGTGGCATGGCCTTTGTAAGCAGGTTGCTGCGTGGGCCAGGGCCTCCATTCCTTGCCAGATGTCTAAGGTCCAGCGGCATGTCCGTGCGCTGCTTAAGTATTTTGTGGTTCCTTCTCACCAGTTTGCGCACATCCATGTGGATCTGGTGGGTCCTTTGCCATCGTCTTGTGGTGCTACTCACCTGCTTATGGTGGTGGATCATTTCACACGGTGGCCTGAAGCTGTTCTGCTGTCCGATACCTCCGCTGCGAATTGTGCCCGGGCTCTCGCGGCCCACTGAGTGGCGCGTTTCGGCGTGCCCGCTGACATTTCTTCTGATCGTGGTGCCCAGTTCACCTCTGCCTTGTGGTCGGCCATGGGCTCAGCCTGTATGGTGCGCAGCTGCATCATAGCACTGCGTATCTCCCTCAGGCCAACGGGTTGGTCGAACGTTTCCACAGACATTTGAAATCAGCTTTGAAGGCATGGCTTACTGGCCTGGTTTGGGTAGACCAATTACCTAGGGTGTTGCTGGGGATCCGCACGGCTCCTAAGGCGGATTTGACACATCTCCGCCGAGCTGGTGTATGGTGCGCCGCTGCGGGTGCCTGGAGATTTCCTTCCTTTGGCACGGGGGGTCGCCGGAGCCCGCCTCGTCTGTGCTGGCGTGTCTGCCTGAGAAAGTGGGGGTCCTGGCTCCCGTTCCCACTTCCTGCCATGGGGTCATCCCAGTGTATATTCCGCCGGTGCTTAAGGACTGCTCTTTTGTCTTTGTTCGCAGGGACACGCATCACACTCCGCTCCAGAGGCCTTATAAGGGGCCTTTCTGGGTGTTCCGGCCGGGGGTCAAAGACTTTTGTATTGGATGTCGGGGGTCGTGAAGAGATCGTGTCAGTGGCCCGCCTCAAGGCTGCTCATTTGGATATAGATAGCCTGGTGGTGGTGGCCCAACCCTGGCGTAGGGGTCGTCTGCCTGCCGCGCCCTGTTCCCCGGTTGCACCTGTTGTGCCTGTTTCCCCTTTTCCGCCTGTTTGCCCTGTTCTGCCTGTGGCACGGGTTGTGGCAGTCGGTCTAGGCGGATCATTCGGATGCCCGGTCGTTTCCTCTTTCTCGGGTTCTGGGGGGGGGGGGGGGGCCTGTGGCGGCACCTAGTGGTGGGTTGGAGTGGGCAGAACCCTCTTCATTGGTCGGTGCAGTCATGTGACCGCGGGGTGTGGGTTTTCGCGGACTTTTGGGGTGTGTCAGATAGTTAGTCCGCGCTCCTCCCAGCAACAGGAGCTATTATTAGGACGACAGATGGCGCAATGGGCTAAGTGTTCGGCTGGCAACCGGAAGGTAGCCGGTTCGAATCCCGATTGGAGTGCATACTGTCATTGTGTCCTTGGGCAAGACACTTCACCCCCCTTTGACTGCGTGTGAATGTGTGTGAATGTGTGTGAGTGATTGGTGGTGGTCGGAGGGACCGTAGGCACAGATTAGCAGCCACGCTTCCGTCAGTCTGCCCCAGGGCAGCTGTGGCTACAGAAGTAGCTCACCACCACCGAGTGTGACTGAGGAGTGAATGAATAATGCAATGTAAAGCGCCTTGAGTATTAGAAAGGCGCTATATAAATCCCATCCATTCTTATTATTATTATTAATATTATTGTCAGTGCAGACAGACTCGCGAACTTCACAGGTTTTTGTTTGTTTTTATTCAAAATTTAAAAAGAAATTCACTCAATCACTGCACCATATGCCTTCTTTACCACTCTACTTGTGTTGCCACTTTCAAGGAGTTATGGACTTGGACCCAGAAATCAGTTTGCACCAAAACTTCAACAATCCATGTTCTCCAGAGATGCTGCCTGACCCCTCTGAGTTACTCTACCACTTTCATTTTGTGTAAAACCATTTCCTCATTTTTCATATTAAACAAACATCCTGCAGTACATTTTCTTGGATGACATAGAACATTTGCCTTCTGACCCTAATCACTGTCAAATGCTATTCCCACTCTTTTAATGGAAACCACAAAAGAGAACCTCAGCCTCATGCTTTTGCTCTCTTTGATGGTTCTCCTCCTTCTCTGCGACAAATTTGTTTCTAACGGCTGCAGATTTCTGTCTTCTCTTCCCCTTTTACTAATAGAAATTTGAACAAGGGAAGGACACCCACTGACACCTCTCCCTACACATTAAATTGAACCTCCTGATGAAGATGCAACCAATTACTCATGGGAACAAATGTAGGAACAAATGTCTTGTTCTACTATTTCACATGAGGATGCAAGTTTCAAATTACATGATGTGCCACAATAAGATAAGATAATTGCATCCTTTTGCATGGCTTTTACCTTTATGTTTTTGGTATATTCATTGTTCAACCTACCCTAATGCATATGGACTTTTTCTCACAATTTGCTGATCTTATCGCTAGCTTGTTGCCGAAATTTGACCGGGTCCTGATTGTTGGTGAATTTAACATTCATGTCTGCTGTCCCACTAAGCCTCGTGAGCGAATTTATGAACCTGGTTGAGTCCTTCAATCTGACTCTACTTACCACTGGACCCACACACAAGCTTGGCATACACTCGACCTGCTGCTATCGTCTGGTCTCCCAATTTGTAATACAGAAATTATTAATGCCTGTCTATCAGATCATAGTGCAATTATATTCGATGCATCTCTGCCTTTCTCCCCCTCTAATTCCCATCTCCCTGCTCGCTACTCCCGCTACGTAAACTCTTCGACTGCCAGTAAGATCTCCGAGGCTCTCATAGCTGTCCCCAACATCTGCACCATCGCCGCGTCTCCCCTCCATCTCAGCACTGACGACCTCATTTATTTATTCAATACCACCTGCTCTTCCATCCTGGATGCTGTTGCTCCTCTTAAAATGAAAAAGCCTAAGCCCAAAGGCTGGCCCTGGTTCAATGACACCATCGGAGCCCTAAGAAGAGAATGCAGAAAATCTGAACAGAAGTATAAATCTGATAACCTTCAAATTTCCTTTGAACTTCTGAGAAACAATCCTCAAATACTAGGAAGCGGTAAAGTCTGCGAGAACACAATACTTTTCCGACCTTATTTCCAAAAACGCCCCTAACTCCAAGGTCCTTTCTAGTACCATTACCTCTATCATATGTCCTGCCCCCAGTACCAGCTGAGCTGATGGCACTGCCCTGAGCTGGTTCGTCTCCTACCTCGAAGATAGGAGTTTCTCCACAAACATAGGCAACTCTTTCTCCTCCGCAGCTAACCTTTGCTGCGGGGTTCCACAAGGCTCCATCCTACGCCCCATTCTCTTCTCCCTGTTTATGCTCCACTTAGGCCAAGTCATTCAAAGGTACGGCATTTCCTTCCACTGCTATGCAGATGATACACAACTCTATCTCCCCCTGAAGCCCAACAACCGATCAAATCTACTCAGTCTTATCTACTGTCTCGAGGATATAAAATGTTGGATGGCCCAGAACTTCCTCCAACTAAACGAGAGTAAGTCTGAGGTCATCCTACTCGGCCCCTCGGACTCCATCAAAATGATAGCAGGCAGCCTTGGAAGCCTTACCCCATTACTCCAGCCTCACGTCAAAAACCTTGGCGTGATATTTGACTCCGCGTTGAAATTTGACAAACAAGTCAATGCCGTGGTTAAAGCTAGCTTCTTCCAGCTTCGGACGATAGCTAAAATAAAATAATTCCTCCAATTTGACGACCTCGAAAAGATCATCCACTCATTTATCTCCTCCCGCCTTGTTTACTGCAACTCCCTTTACACTGGCATCAGCCAATCTTCCCCGTCCCGCCTGCAATTGGTCCCAAACGCCGCAGCGAGACTCCTGACGGGCACCCGAAAAAGGGACCACATCACCCAGATTCTGGCCTCTCTCCACTGGTTCCCAGTGTGGTTCCGAATGAATTTCAAGCTCCTTCTTTATGTATACATACCCTTAACGGGCTTGCCCCCACCTACATCAAAAATCTGCTCACCCACCACACCACCTCCAGGTCCCTCAGATCAGCCGACTTGGGGTTACTGACCATCCCGCTGTCTAGGCATAAGCTCAGGGGTGACCGTGCTTTTGCGGTTGCAGCACCTAGACTATGGAACAGCATCCCTCTTCCCATCAGAACTGCCCCCTCCATCAACTCTATTAAGTCTAGACTTACAACTTATTTCTATCAAGCCTTTCTTGAGGTCCTCTGAGGGAGTGCTGTATGTATGTATTTATGTATGTATTGTTGATCTATGTACCACTGTTTTGAAGCATGTTAGTACCTGCACTGCTATATAACACTTTGGTCAACGAGATTTGTTTTTAAATGTGCTTTAGAAATAAAATTGACTTTACTTGACTTGACTACCTTTCACCACTCCAATCCCACTGCCAATATCAAGAGTGCCGACTTACTACAGGGATTGAAACACCAAGTCCTATTAGCTCTACTTTGGGCTAAGGGAATCAGGGGTCATGGGGGAAAAAAGCCAGAATGGGGTAATGATTTTGTATGATCAGCCATGATCACATTGAAGGTGGTGCTGGCTCCTGCACCTATTTTCTATGTTTCTATGTTTCTATTATTTAAATTATTACACAGCCATTCATACAAAAATCCTTCATTTAATTAGCACAATTAGTTGTCCACTTAAGATACTCCTATTTTCACATCATATGAAAGCATTGATTATCTGCATATTTAATACAAAAAAAATGATATCCTGATTTTAAAAATGTCACGAAGTTGATGTCTTTAGAATATAGCCAAAGAACTAAATTCAACATCCATTCCACGAAAATCCTCCTTGCGAGTGGAAAACGGAAGGCATTAGGCAGTTGAGTATTTTATGACATGAGCTGCTTTTGGAAGTGGACAAAAATATATTATATGCAAAATGATTTCCATCTCTAAATTAGTTTTTGAAAAAGAAAGAAAATTGAGAAAAGTCAAATGTGGCTGAATGTGTCAGACATTGATCGGTTCACTGCTGAGAGCGAGATTAGATGGATGTTGTAAGCTGTTATCAAGAAAAAGCAGAGAGAGTAAACTGACAGGTTTCAAGGCTGTAAAATGGTGTTAATGTAGAGACGTCATACTTATCTTATTTGACTGTGCTAAGCAACACTAATAACTATGATTCAATGCCAATAACATATTACACCATGCCTTTCACAAGTATTGCTGACATCTTGTTTGTTTTTAGCATGGTACATATGCAAATAATTTCTACACAGAAATCTTTCATAATAAATCATACAAACTGCTTATTTCATTGAGCTGGCAGACATGCTTTTCAGATTTTAAGGTAACCTCTAATGTGCTGCCTGGCAATACTTTCTGAAGTTCTACAACTTATTTAGTCATTAAAATTACAATGTGTTTCCTCTAAATGATATCACAAATATTCAACCCATCAATTACTTATTCTGCAAAACAAACCCTCATCCTGCTTATATTAGTTTTATGCAGATCGTTAGAAATACCTTTGCAGTTATTAATTTAAATCGTAAATGATTGAATAATAATGAATCATTTATATGACATCCTTTACAGAGAAGGCAGTTCACAAAGAAATAATTATAAGCCAAGCTAAAAAACAACGTACAATGAAAACGATGGTTAAAATGATGTGTTGAAGGATGTTTTCTCAGAATGGGAAGGAATAGAATGCTAAAGGGGTTCAGAGATGGTTCTCTAAAGCTGACAAGCTGGAGGATTGTAGGCATGGTTGTCAATGAAAGGAGAAATCTAGCAAAGAGTATGGAAAGTTTCAGAGGAATGCAAAGCTGAAATACCACAGCTATCGGTGATCTTTCATCAAAAATATGTCCTAAATCTTGCGTTGTCTTTAATTTTGTTTCCATATTTTCAGAAAAGTCAAATTCACCTGAAATGTTAACCGTTTCTTTCTCCACTGATGATGCCAGACCTGCAAGTGTTTTCAATATTCATTGGAGGAACTCAGAGTTCGAAACTTGCAGCTTGGAAACGGTCGCTTAAGCCAACTTGTCTGTGCAGGTCATCAAGTACTCATCTTTCTTACTCCCAAATCTTAAGATCTCATCTAAAGATTTCTTGAATATTGTAATAATACCTGGAGGATGAAGGGAATGCTGGAATATGGAACAAAAAAGGGGAAAGCTGCTGGAAGAACTCAATGGATCATTTGGAAATGGACATTCAACGCAGGACTCTTCATCTGGACTTCTTCCTTTTTGACTGCCTTATCTGTTTGTGCTGTTGCGTTCTTGAATATGTAACACCATGGTTCCTCTGTTCCTCAGGAATAAGTTACTAGATAGCTGTATTCTCAGATAGCCAAGCTTGAAGAAAGAGAGATCAAAGGGAATAAATCAAACAAGCACGGGAAAACTAAGCCTCTCATATTGGACTGAAGAAGGGTCTGGACCTGAAATACCTCCTATTCATTTTCTCCAGAGATGCTGCCTGACCCAATGAATTACTCCAGCAATTTGTGTCTAGCCAACATTTCACAGCAAGTTCAAGGTCAAAAAGATGTTTGATGCCTTAAGCTGTGGAAGTGACAAGAGAATAAAATAGCGTTGTCAAGACATGGCTTGGCAGGGGAGAAGATGATGATTTTCCCAGTGTTTAACTATAAGAACTGGATATTGGCCATGCAATCTGCCAGCACAGTGGCAATGAGCCAGTGGAGAAGGTTGGATGCTGCCTGTAAACATGCAGAGTCTGATCTCAGATTATGCCAAGGAGCTGCAGGTGAAGAAGACAATTGGAAATCCATGGGGGCAACATAGTGGGGAGGGAAGAGAAATCACAGTAAAAAATCCTTCAGCTTCTTCTTCTTTCGTGTCCTTATGCTATATAGTGGCTCGCCACTGCTGTACACATCGTTGCACTATTGGAGTGTTAAGTGCAAGGTCTGCAATAGTACATGGATTATCCAGCAATGGGCATTGCAATAGGTTGCATTGTCTGTGTCTGTGTGCACCAGTCACAGGTTGTTTTACCCTCGATGTAGCCCCATTTGTGCATTGTCATCCTTGACCGGCTGCCCCGGTTCGCAGTCGGTTGAGACACCTCCAGTTCAGCCGGTGTTCATCAACACCTGGTGGTAAGCGCTCTGCTGCTGGTATGCCCATCTTGGTGGAAATAGGGACAGTGGCTGGTCTGTTCTTCCACATCTGGAGGCGAGCTTCAGTTGTTGTTTCCAATGGGGTGACGCTGGTTTGGAAGTTGTCACGCGGTTTTAACCGCCTAGAAGGGGGCACATGGTTATGTAATGGGTGTCTATTGTCCGTCAGTTGTTTCAGATGCTCTGTCCTATTTGCAACAGCTCTCCTGATGTCTGGGGAAGCGATGCCAGCCAGTAGGTAGACGTTGATTATGTCCATAGATCGGAGGCAAGAAGTGAAGCTATGGCAGCTGGCATTCAAGGATGAGTCAGTCTTCTTTGCATGTGTAGAACTCTCCCAAGCAGGGGAGGCATATTCTGCAGCAGAGAAGCAGAGTGCTAAGGCTGTAGTACGTTCTGTTGTTGGGTTGGCATTTCATTTGGTGGTAGTGAGTTTGTTCAATATGTTGTTGCGGGTGCCCACCTTTGCTTTAGTTTTTTCCACATGTGCCTTGAATGTTAAGCAGCGGTCGAGAGTGCCTCCAAGGTAGACTGGGTTTGGGCAATGTGTTAGTGGGAGTCCAGACTATGTGACATGTAGACCATGTGATGGTTAGCCTCTTGGTTCCTCAGGTGGAATGCACAGACCTGTGTTTTCGATGGGTTGGCGCGCAGCTGGTTTTCCTCATAGTATGAAGATAAACCGGTGAGTGCCTCTGTCAGCGTTGTCTCAACATCTTGGAACTGTGTACCCTGTGCTGTTATACAGAGATCGTCAGCATAGATGAAACGCTTAGTTACCAAGTCAGTTGGCTGGTCATTGGTGTAGATGTTGTACAGGATCGGTGCCAGAACACTTCCGTGTGGGAGGCCATTCTTCTGTCATCGCCATCTGCTACGTTTCCCTCCTATCTCGACAAAGATCCTTTGATTTTGGAGCATCGTGTGTATTAGCTCGGTTAGATACAGATCTTTTGTCATCTCAAGGACCTTGTAGAGGATTCGTTTGTGGTTGATAGTGTCATATGCTGCTGACAAATTGACTGCTCCCGTTATTTGCCCTTGTTCGAAGCCATCTTCGATATGTTGCATTAGGTTGAGGAGCTAACTTGTTGTGGACTTGCCTGGGTGGAATCCTGCCTGTTCTGATATTAGGTGTTCATCTACATATGGCGCAAGGTGGTTGAGGATGAGTCTCTCAAATAGATTATAGGTGCGGCAGAATAGAGAGATGGGTCTATAACTCTTCGCCTCTGAGGGGTCCTTCCCTGGCTTCAGTAGTGCGATTAATCGAGTCTGGCGCCAAAGCTTTGGGATTGTCAGATTGGCGGAGCATGAGTTGTAGAAATTTAGAAGCCACTCTCGTGTCTGTGGTCCAAAGTGCTTGATTTGCTCAGTGGATATGTCATCGATCCCTACTGCTTTCCCATCTAAGAGTTGCGATACCGGCCTCTAGCTCTTCTGTCGTGAGTGGTTTTATGAAGACCGGGTCTCTGGTGTATTTAGTGCGATCTAGTCCTTCAGCTATGATTGGGTTATAGTCATAAAGCGTGGAAACAGGCCCTTTGGCCTAACTTGCCCATTGCAACTAAGATGTCCATGTTTGGCCTTTCTAAACCTTTCCTATCCATATGTCAGTCCAAATGTATTTTGCACACTGTCTTATAACAACATTAAAAAGACATTTGGATAGGTACATGAAGAAGGGTCCCAACCTGAAATGTCACCTATCCAGATGTTGCCTGACCTGCCAAGTTACTCCAACATTTGTGTCTATCTTTGGTATAAACCAGTATCTGTAGTTCCTTTCTATTACATTCCATTACTCAGTACCCTGACTGACAAAGGTCAAAGAACCAAAAGCCTTCTTGACCACCCCCTCTTCCTCTGACATCAGTTTCAGTGATCTACAAAATTAACTCTGAAATTAAATGGTTTAAATATGCTCAAGCTGGTCATTCACTTCAGACATACTGCTTGTGTAACTTTTCACAATGTGGATTTTTGGAGGTGCTTGACAATGTGCCCATGTATGCAGTCATCTTTCAAACGGCAGTCTGTATTTTTCCATGTTATATCATATTATTGCATCCGTTGCCCATTTCAAGACTGACTGAATTTATAATCAATTGAAACCTTCTGCACCATTGCTTTTGCAGATTAGTGGCCAAGAATATGGAAAGAAGTTGAAAATGTATGATTAATGATTATTGTGTGAGACAACAGTCATCCTTGATATAATTTCTACCATTACTGTTCATGGTACTGAATTAATGCCATTCATGGTGTGAAGAATAATGAGACCAAAAACAACTAAATTAACAAGGGCGGTGGGAGGAGGGCACTTAATTGCTCTCCATTGTTCTTTGGCCTATAACTTAACGTAAGTAAATTTCAGATTGTTAATCATAAGATCATAAGATGTAGGAGCAGAATTAGGCCATTTGGCCCATCGTATCTGATCCACCATTCAATCATGGTTGATCTATTTTTCCCTCTCAACCTTATTCTCCTGTCTTCTCCCCATAACCTTTGACACTCTTACTAATAAAGAACCTGTCGGTCTTCACTTTAAAATTACTCAATTACTTGGCCTACACCTCCACCTGTGGCAATGAATTCCACAGATTCACCGCCCTCTGGCTAAAAAAAGTCCTCCTCATCTCCCTTCTAACGGTATGTCCTTTTATTCATCACTAATAGCTGATTGCAAATGTAATCAGGATTGAATTAAACAGCTACCGTGTTGCATTTCCATCTCCTGTTCCTTTAACCAATGTTGAAGCAGAGCTCCCCTGCTGGAAAGCATTGTACGAAGAACTATTCACTGGCCAAGAATCTTTGATGAAAAGTCACAGAAGCAGTGCCCTGTAGTGCATTACATGCAATTGGACATGACTGAACATATTTAGGCACATTGTTGCTGTAAATGCTCCTGTGCATGGAGGAACTAAAAAGAAAACCACAGGGTTTACATCCATTAGACATTTGTGTAGCCCAAGTAAACCTTGCAGTGTATAATATAATTTTTTAGACTACCTTTCCTACTTTGTAATCTTCCCTTCTCTCCTGATGCTACTAGTGAGTTAGGATACCTCAAATAATAACGATATTAAATGGGTAAACCTAGAATATGAGCATGAATAGTTTAATTTTATTGGAGAGCCACAAACCTTCCACATAGCAGAAGCAATCAACTGCAAGAACTTTGATCTTCCGTCTTTGTACCCAGTGAACCATTTCTAGATCTTTAATGCTCTTTTGTACATGATTATATAATCCAATACCTTCTTGGAATTGAATGTGGAGCTTTGCCCCCCCACAGTACCACCAGGGCACCTTTCTGGACAGTTGCTCATATTCATAGTTTTAGAAGTATTTTGATGTCTTAAAATGGTTTACCTCTTGCAAGGAATCACAGATCTCTGGTCTCACTTAATCTGTTACAGATCTAAGCATCATTATTATAAAATAACATCTTCTCCAGCTTGTTACAAAAAATTTGGTGATATGCTACAATGTGCCACAATGGCCGCAGGGCGGCACAGCAGGAGACTAGCTGCCTTATAGCGCTTGCAGCGCCAGAGACCCAGGATTGATCCTGACTACGGGTGTGGTCTGTATGGAGTTTGTACGTTCTCCCCATGACCGCAAGGGTTTTCTCCGAGATCTTTGGTTTCCTCCCACACTCTAAAGACGTACAGATTTTCAGGTTAATTGGCTTGGTAATTTGATCCTCGTGTGTGTAGGATAATGTTAATGTGCTGGGATCGCTGGTCGGTGCGGACTCGGTGGGCTTAAGGGCCTGTTTCTGTGTTGTATCTCTTAACAAAATATTGTGAACAATATTCTGCATTCTGTATCCTCTCCTCCACTGTACTTGAGCTTGAACTGATACATATGGTCAGTTTGGGACAGCATGGAAAACAAAGTTTTTCACTGTACCTTGGTGCAAGTGACAATGATAAACCTAAATCTAAGCATACCCCGCCCACTGATGTCAAAGTTGTGAGTCTGACCATTAAAAAAAACACCAAGCATAAAAATAATCTATTTGGAGTTGAAGAATGGACGCATACATACACTTAAGTAAAACCTAAGAATAAGCATTAGGTGAAGGGAAGGTGCCTATTCGGTTTTTATGAAGAACACTGATATACACAAATATCTTCTATCTATCTTCTATCTATATTATTACTAAAACTCTCATTTTGTCCTCTTCTGGTTTGAATTATTTTTAAATTTGCGCAAAATTGGTACCCCATGTCGCTAACTTTGTTTTGCCACCTTACTCATCGTTCTCCTCTGCTCCAAGCGCACCAAGTTTTGTTCCGATCAGTGGAATATTACAAAAGTTATGAAGGTTTAAAAAATCATGAGCTCAGCAGATTGGTCTTCTCGCCTGTCAGTCACCATGAAGGTAATGCCCCTTCAGGCACCCGCTATCAATCACTGGGGTGAGGAGAATAAATCCCCGGTGGGGCTGATTCCGTGAGTTGCGCTGATTGAGTCCACAAGCCATGCTGAGTGAGTCAACAAGCTGTGCAGAGTGAGTCCACAAGCTGTGCTGAGTGAGTCCACAAGCCGTGCTGAGTGAGTGAGCCCACAAGCCGTGCTGAGTGAGTGAGTGAGCCCATAAGCCGTGCTGAATGAGTGAGTGAGCCCACAAGCCGTGCTGAATGAGTGAGCCCACAAGCCGTGCTGAGTGAGTGAGTGAGCCCACAAGCCATGCTGAGTGAGGGAGTGAGCCCACAAGCCGTGCTGAGTGAGTGAGTCCACAAGCTGTGCTGAGTGAGTGAGTGAGCCCACCAGCCGTGCTGAGTGAGTGAGTCCACAAGCCATTCTGACTGAGTCCACAAGTCATGCTGAGTGAGTCCACAAGCCGTGCTGAGTGCTCTACAAGCCATGCTGAGTGAGATTGCAGGATGATCTCACCCCTCCCCCCCCTTCAGCCCCTGACAGCTCCTGCCTCAAGCCGTCCCCCTCCTCTGGCTGCAGGACGCTCACACCCCCCCCCCCCACAGCCCCCGCTTCAAGTACAAAGAACGGAGATCAATGAGTGAACCTAATATCATGATTGAAGAGAAGCATCATGATCAGGCTCTGTTGTATATTCAAGACAAGCTTTTGAATTACAACAAAACAATGGAATGCTTTCATTTGTCACGACCAAGAAATGGAAGGATGCACCTTGATGATGACAATCCAGAATTGCTGCAGGTATTGCCATACAATAGAACTGAACAACATACATTTGTTAAGGAGAATGAGCCTCTGCTGAATGCTGAACAGAGAGCAGTGTATGACCAGGTGTGCAACTGCTTGAAAAGGAAGCTTCCTTCAATGTTTTTCATTGATTCACCAGGAGGAATGGGAAAAACATTTATCACCAATTTGATCCTGTCCAAAGTTAGAGGTCAAGGTGATATGGCTATTGCCGTAGCATCCTTTGGGATAGCAGCTAAATTCATGCCCCACTGTTCTTCCACCACTGTGCCTGGTGGAAGAACTGCACATTCTCGATTCAAGGTACCCATCCAAATGACTGAGGATACATTCGGCAACATTGCGAAGAACTCTAACACAGCACGTTTGATGATGCAAGTGAAACTCATTGTTTGGGATGAATGCCCAATGATTAGGAGGGAGAGCTTTGAAGTGGTGGACAGAACTCTTCAAGATGTATGCACCAACACTCAGCCTTTTTGCGGCATTCTTACCATTTGTTGTGGTGATTTTTGACAATCTTCCTGTAGCGAAAAGGGGAAATGATGCTGCTGATGAAAATTCCTGCATCGAGAAATCCTACTTGTGGACACTTTTCACCAAGTTTCAATTGCAGACGAATATGCAATTGAAAGAGGGAGAAAGCAACTATTCTCAATTTTTGTTGAAAGTTGGAGAAGACAAAATTTTAAAGAATCAAGATGATGAAATTGAAATGCCAGAAGACATAGTTTTATCAGCAAAAACACTGGAGGATTGTTTTGATTTCATCGATCCCGCATTTGACAATCCTGTAGAATTATTCTCCGACAATTGTATCTTGATTCCACAGCACAATACGATGAGTAGCATCAATTCTCCATGTATCAGACGCTTGCCTGGAATCATTAAGGAGTGCTTTTATTTCAATGCTGAGGGAACTGATGCTATTCACTTCCCAACAGAATTCCTCGATTCACTCGACATCTCTGGTTTATACCACAGAAATTGGAATTGGAAAAAGGATCTCCGATCATGTTAATGAGAAACTTAGAACCGCCAAAGCTATGCAATGGAACGAGGATGATTGTGGAAGAGCTTGTGGCGGCTCCCAAGGGTCGTGCCATCATAGTGTCGAACCCCTCGGCACAGGAGTGGTTTAGTCCGGAGGCGGCCCTTAGCCGGAGGCTTTAAAGGCAGGGGTTTGGGTGCCATCCTCCTCTCGTTTGGTCCTCCCTAGAACTGGGAGGAACATAATAAAAAGTGCTTCTCAAAACACGACTTCGTGCTTAATTCCGAGACCCATGCACTACATTGGTGACCCCCGACGCTCCATTGGCGTCATGATGGAGAGAAGACAAAGCCCTACCTCCTCACAGGCTGGCCCGGCCCTGTCTCTGGACGCAGTCTCCGTGAAACTGCCCAACTTCTGGACCACCCGGCCGCTCATCTGGTTCCAGCAGGCGGAGGCCCAGTTCAACCTGCGGGGCATCACGGTCGATGCCACCCGCTTCTATTACCTGGTGGGAGCCCTCGACCAGGATGCGGTTGAAGAGGTCACGGACTTCCTCGCAGACCCCCCGAACGATGATAAATACCTCGGCCTGAAAGATTTCCTCCGGTGGGGCGGGGGAGCGGTGGAAGGAGTGACAGCTCCAGCCCGATGGCCCGTACGATCACCCCCAGCGGCAGTGAGGGGTACTGCACCTGCAGTCCAGCGTCAGCAGGCTGCAGGCACCACCAGCAGGAGCAGGCAAGCTCCAAGTAGCACCAACACGAGGAACTGGTGCTACTACCATCAGCGCTGGGGTGCTGCAGCACGACAATGCCGCCAGCCGTGCATGTTCCCAGGAAACCCCTGGGCCGGCTGCCAATAGTTCCCGTGGCGGCCGGCCAAATTCACCGCCTTTTCGCCTGGGATCGGCGCTCCGGGACCCGCTTCCTCGTGGATACTGGAGCGGAGCTCAGCGTCCTGCCCCCTTCGCTGGCCGACATTCGTTCCGGTAAGCAGGGGCCCGTCCTCACCGCGGCGAACGGCAGCCCCATCCGCACATATGGACTGCGCATGGTTCCCATCGTGCTCGGCTCCTGCCATATCTCGTGGCGGTTCACTATCGCTGATGTCTCCCAACCATTGCTCGGGGCCGATTTCCTCCGGGCGCATTCCCTCATGGTGGACGTCGGGCGTCAGCGTTTGGTCAACGCCACTACGATGGAGCCGATCACGTTGTGTGTGGATCAACCGGTGGGACGGCCACTGGCGTCCGTGGACTCCAAATTCGCACGGATCTTGGCTGCGTTCCCGGACATTCTCCATCCGCAGTTTCAATCAGCAACCCCCAGCCACGGGGTGTTGCATTATATCCCAACTACCGGCCCACCACTCCATGCACGAGCACGGCGACTGCCGCCAGATAAACTGTGTCTGGCACGGCGGGAATTCCGCACGATGGAGGCCTTGGGGATCGTCCGCCCTTCGAGCAGCCCTTGGGCGTCCCCACTCCACATGGTCCCCAAGTCAAGCGGGGGCTGGCGACCTTGTGGGGATTACCGACGGCTGAACGCTGCAACAACAGCGGATCGATACCCCGTACCCCACATCCAGGACTTCACGGCCCATTTGGCTGGGGCCACAATATTTTCCAAAGTGGATCTGGTACGGGGTTATAGTCAGATCCCGGTTCACCCGGATGACGTGCCGAAGACGGCGATCATCACGCCATTCGGGCTTTACGAGTTTACTCGGATGCCGTTCGGCCTTAAAAACGCTGCACAGGCCTTTCAGCGCCTCATGGACGGGGTTTGTCGCGGCCTCGATTTCGTGTTCGTGTACCTGGACGACATCCTGGTGGCCAGCCGCTCGCAACAGGAACACTGCGCTCACCTTCGGCAGCTCTGTCAGCGGCTCAGCGAGCATGGTTTGGCCATCAACCTGGACAAGTGCCGTTTTGGGGTGAGCGAAATTGACTTCCTCGGCCACCGCGTGACTGCGCAAGGCGCGGTTCCCCTGCCTGACAGGGTCGACGCCATCCGTCGGTTTCCCCGCCCACGCACGGTGCGTGGCCTGCAGGAATTTGTCGGCATGGTGGCATTTTACCATCGTTTCGTGCCATCCGCGGCCCACATCATGCGGCCCCTCTATCAACTTCTGGCGGGTGGGCAGCACAAGAGCGTGGAGTGGACCCACGAGGCGGAGGCAGCTTTTGACGGCGCGAAGGAGGCCCTTGCTCGGGCCGTACTGCTGGTACACCCGCGGGGAGATGCCCCGACTGCTCTCACGGTGGACGCCTCGGAGTCGGCGGTTGGTGCTGTGCTGGAGCAGCTGACGGGCGGAGGTTGGCGGCCCCTGGCCTTCTTCAGTCGGCACCTCAACCGTGCGCAGACCAAGTACAGCGCGTTCGATCGTGAGCTCCTGGCTCTGTACTTGGCTGTGCGACATTTTCGCTACTTCTTGGAGGGCCGCCCGTTCACCGCCTACACCGACCATAAGCCGCTCACGTTCGCCCTGCAGAAGGTTTCCGATCCCTGGTCCGCACGACAGCAGCGGCAATTGGCCTACATATCGGAGTACACAACATCTATCTGCTACATCAAGGGGAAAGAGAACCGGGTGGCCGACGCATTGTCCCGCCCCGCTATCAACGCCATGTTCGAGGTGGCGCCCGGAATGGACTATTCTGCTCTGGCGGCGGCACAGCTCACGGACGATGAGGTGCCCGCCTACCGGACTGCCATCTCCGGCCTCCGCCTTGAGGATGTCCCTCTCGGTCCTGGGGGAGTGACAATCCTGTGCGATGTGTCGTCCGGTCAGCCGCGCCCCATCGTCCCTGCCACCTGGCGCCGGAGGGTGTTCGAGGTGATCCACGGACTGTCTCACCCATCAATCCGGGCGACAACGGCACTAGTGGCCGCTCGTTTCATGTGGCACGGTCTGCGCAAGCAGGTTGGCCATTGGGCTCGCACCTGCATTCCGTGCCAGACGGCAAAAATCCAGCGCCATGTCCGTGTGCCTCTCCAGGAGTTTGGTCTACCTCACC
The DNA here is from genome assembly GCA_038087875.1 of Malacoraja senta. Lineage (NCBI taxonomy): Eukaryota > Metazoa > Chordata > Chondrichthyes > Rajiformes > Rajidae > Malacoraja > Malacoraja senta. Next base: position 28,146,481 of record CM075983.1, read on the forward strand.
GGCGGTTCGACCATCTCCACATAGACATTGTAGGCCCTCTCCCGCCATCCCGGGGCATCACCCACCTTCTGACAATGGTGGACCGCTTCACGCGGTGGCCGGAGGCCATTCCGTTGACCGATACTTCAACGGTTACGTGTGCTCGTGCATTGTCCGCGCACTGGATTGCTCACTTCGGGGTGCCAGCGCACATCTCCTCAGACCGGGGGCCACAGTTCACCTCCGAGCTGTGGTCAGCCATGGCTCACTTGCTGGGGGTGCGGCTACACCACACCACGGCTTACCACCAGCAAGCTAACGGTCTGGTGGAGAGATTCCACCGGCAGCTGAAGGCAGCACTGAAGGCACGACTCTCCGGCCCAGACTGGATGGACGAGTTGCCGTGGGTGATGCTGGGCATCCGGACCGCTCCCAAAGAGGACTTGGCCTCATCATCGGCGGAGCTTGTTTACGGGTCGCCACTCACGGTGCCCGGGGAGTTCGTGCCGTCGGCGCCGGGGCAGCAGGGCACGCCCTCATCCACCCTAAAGCGCCTTCGCGAGCAAGTTGGCAGGCTCGCACCCATCCCGACGTCCCGCCATGGGACATTTCGCCCACACGTGCCATCAGCCCTCAGGGACTGCCCGTACGTCTTCCTGCGCCGTGATGCCCACCGGACGCCACTCCAGAGGCCGTACGAGGGCCCGTTCCGAGTGCTGGAACACGGGCAGTCGACTTTTGTCCTGGACATGGGGGGCCGGCCGGAGGCAGTGTCGATTGACGTTTGAAGCCGGCACACCTGGACATTGACCAGCTGGTTGCCCAACCTCGGCCTCGAGGGCGCCCCCCTTCACGGCTCCCTCCGCCTGTCACTCCACCTGTCCTCCTGCCGGTCCCTCGTCCTGTCCCTCCACCTATCCCTCCGCAAGCCCCACGAGCGGCTAACTTCCGCACGCGGGCCGGCCGGGTCGTTCGCCCGCCGGTGCGTTTCGTGCCTCTGGTTCTGGGGGGGGGGGGTCCTGTGGCGGCTCCCAAGGGTCGTGCCATCATAGTGTCGAACCCCTCGGCACAGGAGTGGTTTAGTCCGGAGGCGGCCCTTAGCCGGAGGCTTTAAAGGCAGGGGTTTGGGTGCCATCCTCCTCTCGTTTGGTCTTCCCTAGAACTGGGAGGAACATAATAAAAAGTGCTTCTCAAAACACGACTTCGTGCTTAATTCCGAGACCCACGCACTACAAGCTACACAATAATCTGATCATTGCAAGAATCAACATGGGAGCGTTCACAGATGACATTGTTCTCATTCATAGGATAATGCTCAATTTGACAGAAGGCAAACACATTCCTCTTCAGCGGAGCTAATTCCCCATTCAATTGGAAGTTATTGGGGCAAATCCTCAAATTTTGGAAGAACTCGGGGATAAGGACCTGGACAATTTAAAACGGACATGCTGGCTGCAAAAGGAAAACCCCCAAGGGATCACAGAAGAACAAGCTTAAAACCTGTCTGTGGGCCTGGGCAGCCACATGACTATGCAAATGGTGAGAACAGGAAAGGCCGGGACGGAGATAACGAGATTATCTTGGAAAGACAAAGGAAGGTACCGAGCCCAGCAGACGGGGGTAAATAGCCCAGCAGCAAGCCAATCACCATCGTAAATGGCCCATCCATCAGGACAATGGGAGCCCATCCAGGTGATGGGATAACGATTAAGCTGATGCATCATGACATCAGGAAACCCATTATCATCGGAAGCTAAACCTCCACTGCACACTCTCCAAAGCTTCCTCTTCTTTCCTGTAATAGGGTGACTAGGACCACATGCAATACTCCAAATGTGGACTACCCAAAGTCTTAACGAGCCACATCATTACTTTCTGACTCTTATATTCAAGGCTCCTAGCAATGAAGGTAAGCATACCATACACCTTCTTAACCACCTTATCTACGTGCTGTCACCTTCAGTAAGCTATAAACTTGCACTCTAAGATCCCTCTGCACATCAATGCTATTAAGGGTCTTGCCATTAACTGTCTACTCCCTCCTTTTTTCAATCTCCCAAAGTGTAACACCTCACACTTGCTCAGGTTAAACTCCATCTGCCATTTCTCCTCACACATCAAGGAGCTGGTTTATGTCCTGCAGTATCTTCTGACAGCATTCTTCACTGTCAGCAACTCTTCCATTTTTGGTGTCACCAACAAATTTACTCACCAACCCAGCTACATTTATATCCAGGTCATTTATTTATAAATATATATAACATAGGTCTGCAGGAAATCTGACTGTATGGGTAATTTTACAAAATTTTATCTGGATAAACACTTTTGAGTTTGCACCATTAGTAATCGCCATGTTATGAATGTTATAAATTGGACACCAGGGGAATAATAGACCTTGTGTTAAAGAAGGAACTGCAGATGCTGGAAAATCGAAGGTACACAAAAATGCTGGAGAAACTCAGCGGGTGCAGCAGCATCTATGGAGCGAAGGAAATGGGTAACGTTTCAGGCCGAAACCCTTCTTCAGACCAACTCTCTAACTGCTCCTCATCATCGGAAGCCTATTGTTCATGCCAGATCGAAACTGGGAATCATCGAGACCCTTTTGTCCAGAGGACCACCTGGGAGGTTTCAAGGGAGAAACTCGGGTATAAAAGGGACAGGCAAGCAAGAGCTCGCTCTCTTTTTCTGCTCAGTTGGACGACTCCTGAACCTGCATCGATCTAGCTGCAAGTACCCCAGACGACCTGGTGAAGTTCCCGAAATAGGATAGAGGTTGAGAGAAGAAGGGGAAAGGGGGTGCATTTGTTATTAAAATTGTGTAAAGTAAGTTTTTACGACATGCCCGATAATTTTCTTTCCATAGTCTTAGTTTAAAGCATAAGTTTAGTCACGTAGTATGTAGAGTTGGTGAGATTCGATTTCTCATTTGTTCAATAAAGCCTGTAAATTTTAGACTTGCTTTGAGTCTGTCTTGGTTTCTGTTTTCTCTCATCAGCACGCTCTGGTCAAGTCAACCTTTTATCATATCCCACAATAATTCTGAGGTCTAGAACCCAGGGGAACCCCTTTTTTTGTATTCTCTCTTGGGAACTGCTCGAGTGGAGTGGTGGCCGTTTGACCCACCGACAAGGGAGAGCATCACTCGGGCAGTTGGGCCTGAAGTGGAGCAAAGGGAACTAAACCCCTACACAGTCAAGTTTTGCTATGATGATCCATAGAGCGCAAGGGCAAACCATGGAGAAAATGTTGATATACCTCGAGATACCGGTATTTCCACATGGACAACTATATGTGGCTCTTAGCCGAGGAAAGGTGAAGAAAAATGTCAGTTTTCCTGAAGGATGGAACATCAACCAAGAATGTTGTCATTAAATGCGTGCTTGGTTGAACGATGACTTCTGAGGTAAATTCTCAGATTTTCTCAAGTTAAAATTTGACCACTCAATGATTTCTTTATATTAAAATTGTGTGTCTTTTTTTCATCAACAGCAAAGGGACATCGAGACGCAACGAGGAGCAGGATGCAACAAGAAAGAACAACTGAATAAATCTCATCTTTAACAATCTCATCAAATTGTTGTTGTATTTTAAGAGTTAATCACATTTTAAACATTAATATATCCCTTTTCCACTTGCCATGCCCGTCAGCTGTGCCTGCACAGTAATGCCTGCGTATTCTACGTCACAACGGGAACCCAATGGGCGGGAATGGCTGCTCCGCCGGAGAGCTACTAAGAATAGATGGGGGGGATGGTGTGGGGGGGGGGGTGGAAGGGCAAGGGGCGGAGTGGGGGGGTGAGGAGGTAGCAGGAGCATCACAACGGGAACCCGTCAGCTGCGCCTGCGCAGTTGGGGGCTATGGGTGAGTGGTGGAATATTGCTTTGGGGGACCAGGCCTCCCGTGTCGGAATGGGACCCAACGGGTCCCACTTAGTCTAGTCTATCATACTAAAACTCTCATCTTGTTTGTTTCTATGTGTATGTGTATGCATGTGTGCCTGTCTGTGATCTCTGATTCGGTGATGTCGTCCAATTACGCCAAAACAGTACACGATCGTGCTACAATTTTGGACCACCTTATTCACAACTATCATGTGGTGGTTTGTATCGTTTCATTCAAATTGATGTTACATTTCACAAGTTATTCACATTTTCTAATTTACAAAACCCCAATTTGAGAAAATGTTTCTTCCGTCAGCACTGGCACTTACAGCTATGACATCACAATGGGATTGTAGCTCTGCTCGGTACATTGTTCCTATCGCAGGACACTGAGTCCTGCCAACCCTAGCAAGTGCAATTGCAAACTACTATGTTGCGATCCCTTTTTTAAATATTCCTGTCGGCAAGGAATTTTTAAAGAAGTTTAATGAGGAGGTTGTATTTTTTTATATTCCTGGCAGAAAGTTTTTTTTTCTAAGTTTAATGAGGGAGGGTGAATAAGGGGAAATGAGCCGCCCCTGCGCAGTTGTGGGTTATGGGTGAGTGCTGGAATATTGCGTTGGGGGAACGGCTTGCGTTTGGAGAACGGGTAGAATATTGCGTTGGGGGAATGGCTTGCATTTGGAGAACGGGTGGAATATTGCGTTGGGGAATGGGATGTGTTGGGGGACCAGGCCTCCCGTAGGGGCTATGGGTGAATGGTGGAATATTTCCACCATTGGGGGACCAGGCCTCACGTCTGACAGGGACCCAATGGGTCAGACTTGGTCTAGTAATACAATACATCTCTCAAGAAGCTCTCCATTAACCCTAACCCCTAACCCTAACCCTAATCTCAGCCAGTATTTTGCCAGTTGCAAACTTAGGAATTGCCATTTGCTTCAGATGGAGTATATCAACTACCTAATATACAGGATGCTTTTCAAGGCGGTTTGTACAGAGACTTAATGCTTCATGCTATGGGAAACACTTCCTCACAAAAAGCAATCTACTCAACATTTATCGTTAACCACAATTCATTCGCTTGCAAAGTTTTACATTGTAAATGTTGGATCCGCATCTTTATAACATGTATACAGCTGGTAGAAATAAATTACTCTGTCTTCTGCTCTTCAATAAACTTGCCCTCAGCTCAGTATCCAAATGGTACATTTTAACAATGGGAAGTCGCCTCCCATTACATTTTAGATAGGCAATTTGTTTCTCTCTTAACAAACGTTTGCTGGTATAATACTGCATTGTTGCACCTTCCACATGTCATGATTTTTGCCATTAGGAGTAGTCTCATATCACACTTGAGAGCCAATATAATTCCCCAATTATATTGTCATTTTCTCATTGATATAAAACAGTATGGATGTGCATCATTGGGAAAGTGCTCGTATTACAGGAGCCCAGGAGAGGAACAATTTACCCCACAGTGAAATATTTTGACATTCTGAATTGCATCATATGAAGGCAGAACTGAAATGGAAAATAAACATTCTTAATACTCAGTCCAGTGGGAGCATTGTAATATTTGATCCTTATTCATAGTCAGACAAATCCTGCTGTGATTGATATTATGAAATGGAACAAACCGATTACTTAAAATAAATTATTCCTTACTTTCACAATGGCACTTTACAGTACATCATTTCTGAATACAGTGCAAGAAAGACTAATTTATTCTGCGAAGAACTGAAGTGTATAAAGGAACAATTACATAGAGCTGATCCTCTGTACTACAAGCTCTGAAAATAGTTGAAAACTTGCATGAATTTCAACATTGTGATGGCTGGGTGTGGTAGCAATTGGAGCTGGGATGAGGACTGGGTGTTTCAACCCGGAAAATTCACATTGCAATAAGAACCTAGTTCCATCTTCTGTTCTTAACTAGTCGTTAGACTGTTAATTTCATTGCATTCAATTGCATTGGGAAAGGAAAGTTATCGGTTTCAATGCTAATTGCGTAGTTACAGCAATGTTAGCATGGCATTTGCAATTTAGCTGAGGGTCTATGTTTCCTTATGCTTCATGGTGCGTCGAACAAAAGCAAGGTAAAACAATTGAAGGGAAAGAGCGCATGACAGGGGAAAAGGCAATAAATGCTGTTATCTCAAAGCTGTTTTCTTGCCCACTTCTGATGCGGAGATTACTCTGACAACTTGAGGCTTGTATGCCTACTTTGAATATGTCAGAACAGCACCAGCCTCTCATGCTGCCTTTGGCTTAGTGGAACAGTAAAAAATTACTTGCAGACCGAATATGACTTACCCCAGAATCAGCAGGAAGAGGAGTTGTACCAGGACTGGTTCTAAGAAGAGCAACAGAGGAGTTGAAGAAACAGGAACACCATCAGCAAATGTTCATTGCTCATGCTCCAGTAGTAATTAGAAGGATGTTGCAACTTGCCAGGATCAACTTTCAACACACACACGCTACAGGCAGAGGAACAGCTTCATTGCCATGTTGAAAGCTCAGTAACTCGAGGCTTATTCTCATGTCAGATAGTGGCAGACATTTCCAGCCTGCTGGAATAGATTTGTTTCTTAATGCACTTTTTGGCCATGTCTTAGCAGTGGCTGCTAAAGTGACCTCAACTTCAGAGCTTTGGGTTTCTTCCAGGGGTTTATTGGAGCCATTCGCAGGTTGTTAAAATTGACAAACCATGTTGTGCAAAATGAACTGCGATTCTGGCAATGGCAACACTCATGTACATTTTGCCAGTCAGAATGAGCATCAAACTTTGTAGATCTGCCAGCATTCCAACAGTATAGGGTTCCATTTTCAAGACAAGTCAAGTTTATAGTCAAATGCACAGGAACGATGAGGTACAGGTACAGTAAAAAAAAAGCATGCTGGCACAAGGCACAGGGATTCTGGCAACACCAACATTTAGGCAGTTATGTGGATAATTACAGTGTGCTTTTATTTTGCAACTTCATGTTTGGAATCTCGGAATTCCTGGAAGCATCAATATCAACCTCAGACCACAGTACGTGCGCCTACAGAACAATGTCTCAAGCACCATCCTGAGCAGCACAGGGGTTCCACAAGGAACTGTGCTGGCTCCATTCCTGTTCACCATCTACACAGCGGATTTCCAAAACAACACCAACAGCTGCTTTTTGCAGAAATTTCAGATGACACAGCTGTTGTCGGCCTCATCAAAGGGGGCAATGAGGAGGAGTATAGAGATACAATAAACAACTTTGTGGAGTGGAGTGCACACAATAACCTCCATCTCAACACCACAAAAACGAAGGAGATAGTTGTGGATTTCAGGAGGGGGAGGAGGAGGACACAACCAACACCAATCACCATCAGGGGCACTGAGGTGGAGGTGGAGGTGGTCGCCAACCACCGGTACCTTGGTGTGCAGCTTGACAGTGAGCTGGACTGGAAGAGTCATATGGAGGCGGTGCACAGGAAGGGACAAAGTCGTCTGTATTTTTTAAGGAGGCTAAGGTCATTCAACATCTGCCAACCCCTACTGTGCAGTGTCTACCATTCAGTGGTGGCCAGTGCTGTTTTTTGCTGTGGCCTATTGGGGAGAAGGCGCCCGCATAGCGGACAAAAACAGACTGGACAAGCTGATTAGGAAGGCCGGCTCAGTGGTCGGGGCTGAGCAAGTAACGGTCCAGCAGGTGGCAGAGGCCAGAACTCTGAACAAACTGGGTTCAATAATGACCAACCCCACTCACCCACTCCACGCCCTGAAGGTGATTAAGAGCAGCATCTTCAGTCAGAGGCTGATTGCACCAATGTGCAAAACTGAGAGATATAGGAAGTCTTGTATACCAGCTGCTATAAGGTTTTATAATGCACAAAAATAATTTTGCATTTTTTACTATTCATTCATTGTATTTAACTTAAGTATGGAAGCTATCTGAGGAAATGTGTGGTGTTATGTCTGTCTTGAAGCTGTTGTGGCACTGTAATTTCCTGTAAAGGATTATTAAAGGATCTATCTATCTATCTATCTATTTAACTATCACCAATTGCTCGAGAAGTTGGTGGTGAGGGTTAGTACTTGAGTGTTTGGACACCCGCACAGAGAGTCCTGTTACAAATCAGCATTCTGTGCAGTAGTGCTATGCTGGGTTCCCATGCAATTCTCGGCTTTTCACATAATTCCAATTATTAACAGCACATTTCAATTTGGATGGAAGTATAAACATGCATCTTTCTTCACTAAGAGGTTTGCAATTTGAAAAAAATGTCCAAACAAGATGATCTAATTTGTTATTTGCATTCTTTACAATGGACTACTCAATTGGACAAGCACGGGTCAGAAACTAATTGCAAGATCTGTGGGTTTTTTTGTCACAGAATTAAGGCATTGTTTCATGAGTCATTTTTCTTTTACATATATGAGTATAAATATACTATGCCTTTGGAGCATCGAAACTGCACAATCAATGAGAATCTTCATCCAGACAGACAACTCACAACTAGTAATCTCATGACATCAATGTTGATGGAAGGACACGCTATGACATTCAAACAACACAAATGTGAACAGCATACTTACCTGATCAGCATTGGTAATAATCACAAACTGATTATAGTCACCTCTATTCATCTGCAATGTTATTGTGCTATAGTTTGTGACCTTAGATGCACATTGTAATCACTGTAGATCTATTGCCAACACTCTATGTTAAATTTGAAGTGCTTGTAGAAAGTAGATTCACATCACACATTACAAATAGTAAGATTAAATGAGAACTTACCAGTTTGAAGTTTGATCTTTATTTTATGAGGAGTTACGATGAGGGACTACGTGAAGAAGACCCCGTCCAGCTGCACACGCGTCAATCTTCAAAGCAGCGGTGTGAAATCACAGATAATAATTACTGAAGTATGATAGTAAGATACGTGAAGACTAGAATTACCAGTTGACCTTTATGAGGGTGGGAATGGAGGGCACGTAGTCCCTCATCGTAACTCCTCATAAAATAAAGATCAAACTTCAAAATTGTAAGTTCTCATTTAATCTTACTATTTTACTTCGGAGTCAAGTGAGTGACTACATGAAGATTTTAAAGCTCTGTGATTTCATGCCGTAGATTCAAATCCAGGCATCTCACTGCATTGATTGACTCTAAATGAGTAAAGCAATCAATAATGCATAACCATAACATACATGCAATCAGTTAATGGTTTATTTATCACAACAATAGCAACCCCTTTATCCCAAGGGGAACTTAATACTGAATCCAGAACAGCACCACCAAATACCCCAGGTTCTGTAATCTCCTTATGGTAATACTTGTGAAACATCCGTTCACTTGCCCATCCTGTGGCCGTGAGGATATGATCTATTAGGACGTCCAAATCCTTGGCCGCCGATGTTGGTGCCGTCCTGGTGGAATGAGATTTAAATTTGTCAGTATCAATACCTGCATCAACCAACACCTGCTTCAGCCACCTAGAAATAGTCTGAACCAACACTTTCTTATGTGTTTTTTTATGGCTGATAAAGAATGCTGATTCTGCACCTCTTAAGGTTCTGGTGGCTTTAATGTAACATCGTAAATGTGGTACTACACCTAGATGTGGATCCATTGGATATGCTGAAAAAAACAACTTACATCCTGTGACTCCAGGTCTACTCTGTTTGAGCAAATCATAGACATAGAACGTAATGGATCTGCTGCTATTTTCATCCTGTCTATTCGTAGTTTCTGCAATGTTTGCACTCTCTGTGCTGAAACCAGTGCCATGAGCATGACTACCTTCATGGTAATTTTGGCCAAGGACAGAGCTGCAATAGGAATCCATTGACGAAGGAGCATTAGCACATCTCTTACATTCCAGATTTCTGTATACCTGGGTCTAGGAGGCTTGGAATTGAAAATTCCCTTCATAAACCTACAGACCAAAGGGTGTGACCCTACAGGATTTTTTTTTCTGATTCCCTCCATAGATATGCAGAGAGGGCACTCCTTGCAGTTTGATCGCACTGTAGCTTAACTGCAAATCAAAATAAAGAGTTGACAGAATCTCTAACACGTCTGAGATGTCTGCAGTGTGATATGTAATATTCTGCCTTAAGCAAAACACCTCCCATTTCCTTGTGTAAGAAATGTACTGCTTCTGGGTACTATCCCTCCAGGCTTCCGCAATAACATCCACAGTACGATCTGATAGTCCTCTTCCGAGATATGGCCTCCTTAGAATCTGCAAATGAACAAACCAATACGATCATGTAAAGGATGTGAATCACCAGTTTCAGGGTGCACAAGCAGGTTTTCCTGTTTAGGAATAATCATAAGGGGCATTGTGATCATTTTTAACACCAGAGGGTACCATGGTTGTGTAGGCCAATCTGGTACCACCAATACTCCTGAGGCGGAGTCCTGTTTGATCTTCTGTATACACCGACTAATGAGGCAAAATGGAAAAAATGCATACAGAAACATTCTACCCCAATGCAGCAAGAAAGCATCCACCGCTACTGCCCCAGGATCAAGTTCCCATGACACATATTTAGGTAATTGGTGGTTAAGTCTGGATGCAAACAAGTCAATCTCTGGCATCCTGAACCGTGCAACAATTTTATTAAATTTGTCACGATCCAATATCCATTCTGTATTGTCATTGAATTTACGTGACCTTGTGTCTGCAACTATGTTGAATCTACCTGCTAGGTAGATTGCCCAAAGCCAAATGTTTCTGGTAATACACCAGGTCCAGGTCACGTTTGCCAATCTATCACAAGATTCTGACTTGATACCACCCATATGATTAACATATGCTATTGTCAATCTGTACCTGAACATGCAAATTTTGCATATTAGAGCAATAAGCTTTAAGCCCATAAAATGTTCCTAAAAGCTCTAGGTAATTGATCCCTCGTTCTTGGAGCAAAGGTACTTCCTCTACATTCCATCTACCTCCACAGCTGGAAATAGTATTAGTAGTGCCCCAACCTAGAGCACTTACATCAGTCTGTAGAATAATGGAAGGTGTCTCTTAGTAGCGCTAAGATTGGTTTTAACAATTTGGTAAATAGTCTCAGAGCTGAGGTTAAACCATTAGGCAATGCTTCAAATTGCCATAATTGACTCATCCAGCTAAATTTTAAGTATCTCTGATCATTGCCATGCACAGCCACAGAGTAATATGCATCTTGAAGATCTATGCTAATCATATAGCATTTTCTTGAAATTAGCTGTATAGCATTGGCAAATGTCTCCATTTTAAAATGTTTATACTGTACAAAAGGGTTAAGACTTGTCAGATCTAGCATAATTCTACACCCACCATCATTTTTTTGCTCTAGGAAAAATACTTGACACAAATTGGTGGTGTTGGTGAACTGACTTCTCAATTACCCCTTTTTTACACAATATTTCAAGTTCTGCCTGAATCTCCATATTCTCTTCTTTTGAGAAAATACATGTCCGGCTTGAAATATGCTGAGTAGGAGGATCCAAACATGGGTAGAATTCAATTCTAAACCCCACAATACTGCACAGTATAAATGCATCAGATGTTATTTTTTGCCATTCTTTTAGGAAGAAGTGTAATCTTCCTCCAACTTGTAAGTGTGAAACATTTAATATGTCTCTTACAGACCAGACCCACCTACCTCGTGATTTGCCGATTGCAATTGTTGTCCCCTGCTCTTAGTGGGAATACTGTAACCTCCATGTGCCCCAGGAGCAGTGCGCGAATAACGCATATATGGGAAGGACTGACTTGTACCTTCACCGGCCCCAGTCACCACACGTTGGTAGGGAAACTGCCTTCGAATTGATCTGCCAAGCACCGGTGGTTTCATCATCCCCACAGTTTTTGCTTCTTCATTCGGGTCTTTTACCCTTTTGGCTAGATTCTCTCCAAAAGTAGATTAAGCAATTGAATGTTAGATGGTTTACAGAGCCCCACAAACTTAGGGTGTATGTTAGGTATTAATGCACTTTTACGAATACAGTTTATTTCAAAGTGTGCACTACACATGAGTGCTAAGGCATCCTGTTGTGATGCAGACACATGCACCTCATCCAAGCCTCTGGTGAAAGCCGTAATGCCTGACCCCAGTAATTTCAACGCCCACTGTAATTTCATTTCTTGTGCCCATACTGCAATGCCCAAATAAGCCCATATTACATTATTCACCACTGGGACTGCTCGCAGTGCGCAATTCTGTGGGGTTTCACATTTTTTGACAGCATCCATGGTCAGTTCCTGGAGCTGATGGGAGAGCAAGTAATTTATTGTCATTGCTAATTCATCTCCCAATGGTTCCCCTGTTAGTCTGGGAACGGAACATTTTTGTGCCAAACCTGGTATTTTAGGCTCTGTTATTGGGCTCTGGTCCTCATATGATTCGTCATCTGAATCTTACTGCCCTCCTCATGGAGGGGGCGATCTGGCATCCTGCTTTAGGTGTTTCTAGCGCTGGCTCTACCATAGGCCCACGCATAGTAAACCCTTTTTCAGGTGCACCCCGATCGGGCTCTCCTGTAGGCCCACGCATAGGCAGCCCTCTTTCAGGTGCTGCTGGCACTGGCTCTCCTGTAGGCCAATGCCTGTACTGTCTTCCTTCAGACATTGTTGGCGCTGACTCTCCTGTAGGCCAACGCATAAAATGCCCTTGTTCAGGCATTGCTGGCGCTGGCTCTCCTGTAGCCAACGCTGAGCCGGACCTTTCCCAGGCACTCCCTGCGCTGGCTCTCCCATAGGCCAACGCGGACCCGAGTAAACAAAATGTCTGCCTGAGGCGGGGGAACCTCCGGGTCTGACTCCTCAGAGTCTACTGGCCGGATGGACTTTTGCCTGGCCTTGCGCCCTAATGGCGCTGCAACGGTACTTATTTTAACCGCTTCTGTAGTCGATGGCCTCGCTACCACCGACTCCTCAAGCAGACGCCCGCTACTCGCAGACCCGCGGTCTTCTCGAGTTTTACCCGCTGTACGCCTCCCTTACGCCCTTTCTCAATTCTAACTTGTGTTGTCTCACAACTACAAGTCTTCCGAAGAAGGCGACCTGAAAGCGAAAGTGAACCACTTACCTTCAGGCTTTTTAAACTTACCGCTTGGAGGAGCTCTGCTCCTCCACACACGGTCGCTGCGCTATGCATCTGACGATATGACGCGTGTGCGGCTGGACGGGGTCTTCTTCACGTAGTCACTCAAGTGACTCCGAAGTAAAATTACCTTTGCTCAGTTTTGAGTCTCTTTTGGTTGTTCGCTTATCAATTACCACTGATCTTTTCTCTTTTTTCAGACACTAATGGCGGCGGCAGCACATATAAGATGGTGGTGACAGCGGATGCAGGAAAACACAATGCCGGTAATCAGGCGGGGGCCTTGCCTCTTACACCCTCGGAGGCGCTCTGGGTGTTCCAAGGATGACTGCAGGAGGCACCCGGAGCAAGGATGGAGCGATGGCCGTGCAAGGCGATGGACAGCACATTTGAGGGTCAATGTGTACAGGCGAGGTATCAATAGAGTGGGCTGCTGGAGGACCTGCAGCAGCTTGGGGTTCAGTTGGAGCAGGTGCCACTCTAAATGGCTGAGTATGTGGAGCAGAGGCACCCTGTGGTGGAGAGCAGTGGAGGACACCAGTGCTGCCACCAGGACAAGTCTGACCCAGTGCTGCCATCAGGACAACGACCTTTTATGGCAAAGACTCAAAATTGCTAACTACTTTGGACAGGAATCACACAAAATAGTGTCAGAATGGAGGTAACTCTTGTGCACCATCTCAGTGTAATCTAATATTCATACACTCTTGTACTTAAGTAAGATTGTGCCTATGTATAGTAACTTTTTACTGAACTGTATGCAAAAAGGAATCTCACTCTATCTAGGCACATGTGACAATAAAGTACCATTAAATCATTGTCTTTGAGCCAATGGCAGAAATTCCTAAAAGCATGTCTTAGACCAATTTATTTCTGTTGAGATTAAGATTACTTTTAAGTTTGCAGAAACACACTGATTCCACACATAGTAATTATCTGTTACTTCTGCGCTGTCATCAATACCTGTGACATTTGTCTTGCTCTTTCAAGGAAGAAACATTTCAGGAAACATAACAATATTTAATGTAATTTATGAATATTAAATGCTCTCCAAATAAACCAGCTGAGTGTCTCTTGCATTCTGTCTTTATGTCAGATTTCCACTAGCTGCAGTTTTTTAAAGTTTTTTATATCTAGTATGTTTTGATAATGGTTTCTTACCTGCTACTAAATTCAAAGCCACGATGATAGTTCAGAGAAAAACAAAAGCAAGTTCCTCAATATAAAGACTAGGGATTTTTCAGATTCAGGCGCCTTCTCGGGTATAGCAAGAAAAATGTCATACTTAACTGCTACATTGACATATTGTGAAGAGTTAATGAAGAAGGATATTGAGGGAAGTATATCGGATTTAGCTCATAGGTATTTTATCAAGGCATTGGATTTAACTTGCATGTACTTGTCAAGTCCTTACAAGGCTGCAATTAGAATATAGTGTGCAGTTCTGGCCACTCCATCACAGGAAGGATATAAAGGTTTTGGAGAGAGTGTGGAAGAGATTTACCAGAATGCTGCCTGGAGGTTGGACAAACGGATTATTTTCTCTGGAATGTCGGAGGCTGAGGGGAATCATATAGAAGTAGAAGTTCATAAAACAATGAGAGGCATAAATAGAATAGACAGTCAGAACTTTTTTTCCCCGGAGTGGAAATGTCACAAACTAAAGGACATAGCTTAAGGTGAGAGGGTAAAGTTAAAGGATGTGCAGGGCAGGTTTGTTTTACACAGATTGGTGGGTGGATCGAATGTGCTGCCAGTGGTGGGGGTGAAGACAGATATGATAGTCACATTTAACAGGCTTGTAAATGGGTACATGGATATGTAGAGTATGGAAGGATAAGGAGCAGGCAGAGGAGATTATTTTAACTTGGCATCATGTTTAGCACAGACATTGTGAGCCAAAGGCCTTTCCTGTATTGTTCAATCACGGGTTATAGGGGAAGAGGAAGTTGGATCCACAATTATTTTAGTGCCAAGAAAAGAGTAATGGCTAATAGCTTTCTCAGTGGAGAAACAGTAGCAGTGGTTCTGTGCAGAGCTCAGTGTGGGATGCCTTCTTTTTGTGATATTTTTCATTAATTTAAGTAACTGCAGGTTTAAGTACTTTACAGGCGATACAGAATTTGTGTTTAATAGTAAGTAGTAAGCTATAGTTTTTGGGAAAGCATCAATGGACAGATCATGAAAGGGAGGTAAAAAGAAAATGGAATTCACTTCATTTGGAGGACAAACCAGATACATTATATATAATAGAATACTGAGAGATGCACAGGAACAATATCCTCAGTATTCTATTATTTATAATGATCATCGAGTGCATGCCCACAGGTCCATCAAGATCATCGAGTGCATGCCCATGGGTCCATGAATATAACAAGGCAGGTAGATAAAGAGTTAATGTGTAGGAAGGAAATTCAGATGCTGGTTTAAACTGAAGATAGACACAATAAGCTGGAGTAACCCAGCAGGACAGGCAGCATCTCTAGAGAGAAGGAATGGGTGACATTTTGGTTCGAGACTCTTCTTGATACTGGTTAGGGATAATGGAAACGAGAGATATAGATGATGTAGACATCAATCGTTATTCTTTATCTCTCTACATCATCGTCTGTATCTCTCATTTCCCTTATGCCTAACCAGTCTGAAGAAGCGTCTCGACCCGAAACGTCACCCATTCCTTGTCTCCAGAGATGCTGCCTGTCCTGCTGAGTTACTCCAGCTTTTTGTGTCTATCTAGATAAAGACTTACACAGGCTTATGGGATACTTTCCTATGCTGATCACAAGCTGGTGTTTAAGACATTATTCTATGATTATAAAACAGTAGCCGGAATAATTTTAACAACATGGAGAGATTCAGTCATTTCTCTGTATAGAAACAAGGAACTGCAGATGCTGGTTTACAAAAAAGACAAAGTGCTGGAGTAATCTAACTGGTCAGTCAGCATCTCTGGAGAACGTGGATAGATGACATTTCAGGTTAGGACCCTCCTTCAGTTGAAATGGCTTCAGACTTTGTGTCTTTATTAAGTCTCCATCTTCATCTTAATCTTTGTGTCTCCATTAAAACCCACGCGGTTACGGAAAGAATGTACAAACTCCGTACAGACAGCACCCATTGTCATGATCGAACCCGGGTCTCCGGCGCTGCAAGCACAGTAAGGCAGCAACTCTACCGCTGTGCCTCCATGCCACACACAAGTGATCTTATAGAGGTGCATAAAATTATGAAGGGAATGTAATAAGCCCAATGTACAGAGACTTTACCCAGTGTAGGGGATGCAGAGGGCATAGGTTTAAGGTGAGAGGGGCAAGATTTAATAGGAACCCGAGAGGAAAATATTACTCAGAGGGTGATGGGTATATGGAACGAGCTGCCAGAGGAAGTAGTCGAGGCAGGTACTATAACAGCATTTAAAAGACTCCTGACAGGTACATGTGAAAGAAAGGTTTAGAGAGACATGGACCAGAGATCTGGTTGACTGTGTGCATGATTATAAAAGAGATTTTTACTTGATGAGGCATGCCTGGTAGGACAGGTTGGCTGGGGACTGGAATAGTTTCAGAGGTGGCGTGCTCCTTCCACCAATTAGGAAGGGATTTGTATGATTCTGGCCAATAGGCGCAAACGTTCTCGGATCCATCCCGAATGTTCCGCCCCCACTACGAGGATCCCACGTAGACCAGGCCCAGGAAATAATGTCAAACCCAGGTAACTTTTGAGAACATTCTTGAGTCTTTTCAGTTTGGGATATGTTGCTATTTTGGTCATCAGGTATCAGCATGTTAATGACAGGGCCTGCCCAACACAGCTGATGATGTGTAATAAGGGTCTCTGTGTTGTAGTTGTTGAGCTGGGAGAGGGCACTGACACAGTTCTGCTTATCCTGCCATTGGATTTGGGCTGTTTGCCTCTCTTCAGTGCCCCAAGATAGTTCAAGTCTCAGTATACATTGGAAAACAGTATTCACTCTGTTAACCGTAGAATTATAGAATTTTTCGAGGATGTAACTAGTAGAGTGGATAAGGGAGAACCAGTGGATGTGTTATATCTGGACTTTCAGAAGGCTTTCGACAAGGTCCCACATAAGAGATTAGCATACAAACTTAAAGCACATGGTATTGGGGGTTCAGTATTGATGTGGATAGAGAACTGGCTGGCAGACAGGAAGCAAAGAGTAGGAGTAAACGGGTCCTTTTCAGAATGGCAGGCAGTGACTAGTGGGGTACCGCAAGGCTCAGTGCTGGGACCCCAGCTATTTACAATATATATATTAATGATCTGGATGAGGGAATTTAATGTAACATCTCCAAGATTGCAGATGACACGAAGCTGGGGGGCAGTGTTAGCTGTGAGGAGGATGCTGGGAGGCTGCAAGGCTTGGATAGGTTGAGTGAGTGGGCAAAGGCATGGCAGATGCAGTATAATGTGGATAAATGTGAGGTTATCCACTTTGGTGGCAAAAACAGGAAAGTAGACTATTATTTGAATGGTGGCCAATTAGGAAAACGGGAGATGCAACGAGACCTGGGTGTCATGGTACACCAGTCATTGAAAGTAGGAATGCAGGTGCAGCAGGCAGTGAAGAAAGCAAATGGTATGTTAGCATTCATAGCAAAAGGATTTGAGTATAAGAGCAGGGAGGTTCTACTGCAGTTGTACAGGGTCTTGGTGAGAACACACCTGGAGTAGTGCGTAGTTTTGGTCTCCTAATCTGAGGAAAGACATTCTTGCCATAGAGGGAGTACAGAGAAGGTTCACCAGACTGATTCCTGGGATGGCAGGACTTTCATATGAGGAAAGACTGGATAGACTCGGCTTGTACACGTTTGAATTCAGAAGACTGAGGGGGGATCTCATAGAAAATTACAAAATTCTTAAGGGGTTGGACAGGCTAAATGCAGGAAGATTATTCCCGATGTTGGGGAAGTCCAGAACTAGGGGGTCACAGTTTAAGGATAAGAGGGAAGACTTTTAGGACCGAGATGAGGAAATCATTTTTTACACAGAGTGGTGAATCTGTGGAATTCTCTGCCACAGAAGGTAGTTGAGGCCAGTTCATTGGCTATATTTAAGAGGGAGGTAGGTGTGGCCCTTGTGGCTAAAGGGATCAGGGGGTATGGAGAGAAGGCAGGGATGGGATACCGAGTTGGATGATCAGCCATGATCATATCAAATGGCGGTGCAGGCTCGAAGGGCCGAATGGCCTACTCCTGCACCTATTTTCTATGTTTCTATGTTTTGTTACTCCAACATTGAAAACTCGGATTTGTGTCCTAGAAGCATTCTGGCCCACTTTGATATTGGGGTGATAAAAGATGCAACCTGCTGTCGTACCATGAGCAGTAAGAAGACAGGGTGGAGGGGGTGGAGTGCCAATTCCACAAGGATGTTCCCTCTGACAACATACTGCAGCAAAGTCTTTCCATAATTCAATCCTATTTCTTCAGGGAACTGAGCAAGGATAAACCCCAAATACAGTCCAGACAATGTAATCTGTGGATTGTGTTTTCCACAGTGTGAAAGCCCACAACGTTATTTGCAAAACCTGTGCCAACACAGGTAATGATCATAGTTGGACTAATCACTGCCCAATCTATTATTCCCCTTCCTCATTAATCTGGCTCCAAACTACAAAGAAACATTTATGCAAGATAAGCAATGCTTAAGGTCTCAAGAACACTAGAATGGTGAACCTTTTCAGACATCTCACATGGCCAACAGAATCTACAGTGTCCACATCATGACTGCCATCAAATATCCAAATACCCAAGGGCGAGATTTATCATGACATCTAGCCACGACAACTGATGTCTGAAATAGACGAGTTCAGCAGTAGGGCCCGTGTCCATGATGCTATAAGATAGAAAACATACCTAAAGCCACAACTTCTTCAATGTCATGAGGAATAAATTCCATTTGCAATATAGGGATCCTGCAATGCAAAACTGTTCTTGAAACATGGTTTAACCATTGGAATTCAAGTTCCACATCACCTTATCTAATTAATCAAAAGCACAGAGCCACATAATTGTATCAACCTTTCTGATTTGAGAGAATCTTCATGAGGCATTTCCCCTGACACTGAAAGGATAAAATACAAACATGCAAATACAAGAAATTAAATAAAAACTCTTCTCAAAGATCTCAATAAAAAGCTAAGAGTTGCTTTGGCCAATTACACAGAACTAAAAAAATTGTGGATCAAAGCATAAATACATTTACATGCAAGAATGAACAGATTTGAAGCTGATTACAAACATTAAAATAAAAATGGAAGTGTTTGTGCAGAAGGCAAACTAAAAAAAAACTTGTGAATACCCAATTTGAAGTGAAAGAGTGATAAGCAATATTTAAAACATAGTGAACACACAACGTACATCAGCTTTGTTGGCAACATTTATCTCTGAGTCAGAAAGCTACGGGCTCATTTTCCACTCCAGAAACTAGAGTACAAGAACATAGATTGATACTTCAATGCAGGACAGTAAGAGTGGCACTTTGTCCATTTTCCAATGTTGATCTAAGGCAGTGGTTCACCATCTGTCCTCCAGCGCCATGTAGCAGGATTGCCACATTGATGGAGTCCCATCACTCATATTTTAGGAAGAAACTACCTAAAGTCTTGTTGGTTCTCTGTGGTGAATGCAACATATCCTAATGCACTAGTTCAAAGGATAGGGAAATTATCCATGAGGTTCTGGTTAATATCAATAGAAATGATTTTCTGATTATGTGTAGTCTGCTACATTACATTTAAGATGACACATATATCTACTGTATATTGTTGGTTGCAAATTACTTTGGATGTCCTTCAAGAGAAACAAATACGCTCTATTTAAGGGTTACAATCTCCTTAAATGGGACTTGTTTCTGTTCAACTGCTGAATCCATACTGCAAGGCAGGCTATCACCAAGGATCATATATAAATTATTTTCTGCTACCTGCAGAATTTTAAAACCTGAACCTGAAACCTGAACACTTAAAGTGAAGAACAGAAGCCATTCTTGTTGGTGCACCATGAAAAGCTGATTTATGGTTATGATACACCTTTGATTCAATCACTCACCCAGTACTTGAAAATATATACAAGGTAATAAACTCAATAAACTTAGCAGCATGGCCATTCTTTTTTTGTCATCATTTGTATGAGATTCCCTTTCCAACTACAGTTGTAATTAAGCTTTTGATCGAAGAGAAAAATGCCTTGCAAATGCCTTTCTTCACAGGGAACGTACTCAAGATGTGTCACATATCAGACATTCTGTCAAACTTGCAGGTGTTTTGATTACTTGTGAGCGGGCGAGACATGGAACCCCAATGTAATTATACCTTGTCAGTACGATTCTTGGAAACAAAGCCAGGGATCAGGAGGTTTAAGACGTGGAAACTAACATTGCTGTTAACTCAGAGAATAGGATACTTTACACAGGAACACTTGCTGTTCACATAATAGAATCTACAGTGCAATTTCAGGGCAATGGTGAAGGAATGCAGCAGCTGGCATAGGACTGTGAACATATGGGTTGAATCAATTACTGGAGAATAAAAGCTAGTGCCCTAAATGTACAAACGGCTCAACATATTAGCAAGGAAGTTCAGAATATGAGGAAATGCTAAAACTGCTGAATAGAATGTTTCATAACAAACCTACTCAATTTATAGATCAAAGCTCAGCTTGCTAAAATAGAATCCTGGAGGAATTAATGAATAATTTTTCAGCCTAAAGATAGTGAACAAATAAGTAGTTGAAGTAGAATTAGAGTAAAATGTAATTGGGATTGAAGCAGTGCCAGGCTAACTTAAAACCAAAGGGAACCCAACCATCAAAGCAAAGACAGTCAAACACACAAGGACCCAGGGAAGAAGAAAATCACAGTTGAGAGTCCAAAAGCAACAAACTAAAGAAAACCAAACGATGATTGATGTCAAAAGATAGAAAATGCAAGGACAAATTACAATGAATTTATCTCCGTGTTAATATGTAAAACACGTTTCTGCATATATAGCTTTAAAATGAACAAATTTAACTTTAAAAAACATCAGGCTTATTAAGACATGGCTGGCACCTCAATTGTGATTGTCCCTCAGTACAAATTCAAAGTGCTGGTAACAGAGAAACATCTTCATATTGTTATACTTTAGTTCTTAATTTCCCGTGCTACATGCCCATGCACACAATCACTCAGAATAACTAGTTACATTAAGCTGAAGAACTACTGAACCCATCTATTCACGCAGGTAAACATGCTGGACAGTCAGCATGCACATAACTACTAAATGTTTTAACTTATACCCTTGTATTCTGACAGGCTTTCACTGTTCTCAATCTAGACTAGTGTGTTCAGTTCAATGTATTAATAATATGTTGTGATCTTGCTTCTGCTTCGACATTCACATGGTCACATCCAACGGTGGAAAGATGCTGTGTGGATGTTTGTTCTCGAGGATGCAAGTGACAAAGGGTGCCCACAAAAATGAATAAAAGAGAAACAAATAACTGATCAAGTATGGCATACCAGATTTAGATACAGCATGTTAGATTCATGTGGTTTGAAACTTATCCTCATACCATTCCAAAACATCGCAAGCCAGTCCCATTCTAAAGAAATACGTAAAGAGATTTTAAAAAAGGGAATGGCATCCCTTCTTTTAATGCCTTTACTAAATAAGGAACAATGGCTAGAAAAGAATGTCACTTCTGTCAGACCAAGATAAGCCGAGAAGTTCCTCCACACTTTAAAACCCATGTTAAAATGGTGCTGTGCATGGAACTCATGCCAATTTTGTGCAAGTGACTGGGGTGTGGCTGTTTACTGCACAGTGTGCATTTAATTGTGCACAATAACATGACCTATTTGTATCTAGGTATGAAAGGCAGTTATTATGTAGGACAAATGTAGGTTCCCAACAATCAGAGACAAGTGAAACAAAGAAATGGCAGACTAGTTAAATGAGTACTTTGATTCTGTCTTCAGTAAGGAAGACACAAACAATTTCCCAGAAATATTAGGGGACTGTGGATCTAGTGGGAGGGTGGAACTGAAGTGATTCCACATTAGTCAGGAAATTGTGTTAGGTAAACTGTTGGGACTGAAGGCAGATAAATCCCCAGGGCCTGATGGTCTGCATCCCAGAGTACTCAAGGAGGTGGCCCTAGAAATAGTGGTTGCATTGGTGATCATTTTCCAATGTTCCCTGGACTCTGGATCAGTTCCTGTGCACTGGAGGGTAGCCAATGTAACTCCACTTTTTAAGAAAGGAGGGAGAGAGAAAACTGGGAATTATAGACCAGTTAGCCTTACATCTGTAATGGGGAAGATGCTTGTCGATTATTAAAGATGTTACAACACAACATTTGGAAAGCAGTGCATGATTAGTCAAAGTCAGCATGGATTTATGAAGGGGAAATCATGCTTGACTATTCTTCTGGAATTGTTTGAGGATGTAACAAGTGGAATGGATAAGGGAGAGCCAGTGGATGTGGTATATCTGGACTTTCAAAAAGCCTTTGACAAGGTCCCACACAAGAGATTAGTGTGCAAAATTAGAGCACATGGTATTGGGGTAGGGTATTGACATGGATAGAGAACTGGTTAGCAGACAGAAAGCAAAGATTAGGAATTAACAGGTCCTTTTCAGAATGGCAGGCAGTGAAGTGGGGTGCTGCAAGGCCTGGTGCTGTGAACCCAGTTACTTACAATATATATTAACGATTTAGACGAGGGTATTAAATGTGACATCTCCAAGTTTGTGAAAGACACAAAGCTGGGTAGCAGTGTGAGCTGCAATGAAGATGCTATGAGGCTGCAGGGTGACGTGGATAGGTTGGGTGAGTGGGCAGATGCAGTATAATGTGGATAAATGTGAGGTTATCCACTTTGGTGGCAAGAACAGGAAGGCAGATTATTATCTGAATGGTGTCAGATTAGGAAAAGGGGTGGTTCAACGAGACCTGGGTGTGCTTGTACATCAGTCACTGAAAGTAAGCATGCAGGTACAGAAGCAGTGAAGAAATCTAATGCCATGTTGGCCTTCATTGCAAGAGGATTTGAGTTTAGGAGCAAGGAGGTCCTACTGCAGTTGTACAGGGCCTGGTGAGACCACACCTTGAGTATTGTGTGCAATTTTGGTTTCCTAGTAAGCGAATTTGGTATTCCGACTGCGCATGCCCAGGTCATAGGTCACTGGAGATAAACATTGGATCGAACCGGGTATACCGTGCTGCAAGCACTGTTGAATTGCTACTGGAGTTAGCGACACTAGTTCTCCTTCTCCACTGGTCCATGCAGAAATCTCAGCAGTGACAATCTAATGAATTACGGTCTGGTCGCCCTCAGCCTGGGTGTATGGACTCCATTCTCACTCAGGCTGCCCTCCCGGATTATACAGGGTTATTATACTGGGGCAAATCACGCACCCCTCTCTTGCATAACACCGGAGGCAGATTTCTGAGCGGAGTCTCACTACCGTCCCCGTCCCCTCACGAGTGTCCCATCCCTGTCTGGAGGCGGCCGGACGTGCCAGACCCTGTCTGGTGGTGGCCTTGGACTTGAAGCCCCTCTCCTTTTTCCTAGTCCCTGCCTCCACTCTCCTGCCATCTATCCCTTTGACCGCCGTTCCTTTGCGGGAACCGCTGCTGAGGCCGGAGCTCCGGGTCTGGGGAGAATCGCACCTGGCCTCCCCCGCCGCTGCTCCGGCGCCGTGGGGGCCAACCAACAGCCACTGGAAAAGGCGAGAGGCGCAGCCGACGGTCACCGGCCCATTCACTGTGGGGGAGGGCAGGTGCGATTCTCCTCAGTCCCAGAACTCCGGCCTCAGTCGGTGCAGCGACGGGAATCGCTGAGCAGCGGTTCCCACAAAGGAGCGGCTTTCAAAGGGATAGATGGCAGGAGAGAAGAGGCAGGGACTGGGGAATGGGAGAGGGGCTTTTATTCGACGGGTGTCTACAGGAGAGGTCCACAGTCCTGTCAGTCCGGGGCTGTCGGTTGGCCCGGCAGGGTGGCACTTCTTCCTCACGCTGTCTGTGGGCCTGTGGACCGCCGCTGCTCCAGTCTCTCCCCCTGTCTCCCACTCGCATCTGCCCCCGCTCTCCCGCTACCTGGCACCCCTGTTCCTCAGATTAAATATATTTTTACACATAAATACATTTTACATATATTTTACACATATTTTTACACATAAATAATGAATAAAGATAAGAATTTACATAGAGTTTATGCAGCCAGCGCTTCGTTCGCTTTTTCTTTATAGCGAGTGACCTTTGACAAATCCCATGATTCCTTGCATTTTTCGAAATATCAAACTCGCTTATTTAACGAAGAACATTATTGCTACTGAGGGAGTGCAGCGTAGATTCACCAGGTTAATTCCCTGGATGGCGGGACTGACATATGATGAAAGAATGGATCGAATGGGCTTGTATTCACCAGAATTTAGAAGGATGAAAGGGCATTTTATAGAAACATGTAAAATTCTTAAAGAATTAGGCAGGCTAGATGCAGGAAAAATGTTCCCGATGTTGGGGGAGTCCAGAACACGGGGTCACAGTTTAAGAATAAGGGATAGGCCATTTAGTACTGAGATGAGGAAAAAAGTCTTCACCCAGAAATATGTGAATCTGTGGAATTCTCTGCCACAGAAGGCAGTGGAGGCCATTTCACTATTTAGCTCTTAGTGCTAAAGGAATCAAGGGATATGGGGAAAAAGCCCATATAGGATGCTGATTTTAGATGATCAGCCATGATCATATTGAATGGTGCTGCTGACTCGAAGGGCCGAATGGCCTACTCCAGTACCTGTTTTTCTATGTTTCTATTATTACATAATGTAATAATATCACTGGGATACAAATATATATTGTTAGTCTGCAATAAAACACATATGACCAACACTTTCAGAAAAATAATTGCCTCATCTTAAATAGGAATCCATGGGTTTTTTAACAGTGATCCTCTTGATTACTGTTCTAGATTCACTCTCACCAAATCTATGTGGTCAAAACTCTCAGGATCCCAACCAAATTTCCTCTTGTTCATCTGAATACCAATGGATATAATAGTAAGATTAAACGAGAACTTACCAGTTTGAAGTTTGATCTTTATTTTATGAGGAGTTACGTTGGTGATTACGTGAAGAAGACCCGTCAGGGCGCATGCGCGTCAATCTTCAAAGCAGCGGTATGAAATCACAGACAACACATATTTGAAGTAACATATTAAGATGAGCAACATGAGAATTACCATATGACCTTTTTTATGAGAGAGGGTTGGGCGTGGTGGGCATGTAATCACCAACGTAACTCCTCATAAAATAAAGATCAAACTTCAAACTGGTAAGTTCTCGTTTAATCTTACTATTTTACTTCGGAGTCACATGAGTGACTACGTGAAGGGTTCAAAGCTCTGTGATTTTATGCCGCAGATCCAAATCCCGGCCTCACTGCATTGATTGACTTTCGATGAGAAACAATCAATAATGCGTTAAACATGAAATGTTAATATCATGCAGTAACAATTGATTTGAATAATCAAAACAAACAGTAACCCGTCTATCCCAGGGGAACTAAACAGGACTTAATACTGAATTTGCAAACAGCCTCTCTTCGATCGGCCAATGGTAAAAAATGTTTAAATAATTCATTTGACCACCCGGCACCTATAAAAATATGGCCGCTGTGAACATCCATCGCCCTAGCTGACGACGTTGCTGCTGCACTAGTGGAAAAAGGATATATACACTTCAGTGTTAATACCTGCCTTAATCAACATTTGCTTTAAACCACCTTGAGATAGTCTGCACTGACACTCTCCTGTGTGGCTTCATGTAACTGATAAACAATGCTGTTTCCCCATTTCTTAAGGTCTTTATTGCTTCAATATAATGAAAATAAATGTGCCATTACACATAAACATGGATCAGTAGGTTATGCTGAAACACAATTAACAAACCTGTGACACCTGGCCTGCTCTGCTTAAGCAGGATGCAATTATATAACATAACATTCTCTTCAGCAACTTCCATCCTGTCTAGCAGAAGTTTTTGCAAAATCTGCACTTGCTATGCTGAACCAATGCCAAGAGCATAACCACTTTCATGATTAGTTTGGCAAATTCAGAGACATGACAGGAACCTACTGTTGAAGCATCTTGAGGACCTCACTTACATCCCAGATCGCCATATACCTGGGTTTAGGAGGTTTAGAGTTGAAATTCCTTTCATCAATCCAGCTATGATATGATAAAACTCAATAGGATCTCTCCTGACCCCATCAAAACCATACGATGACAAAGCACTTAAAGCTGTATTAATGGTGCTATAACTGAGCCCCTCGTCATCATAGAGTGTCAACAGGAACTCTAAAATATCTACAATACCTGCAGTATTATAGTCAATATTATTTTGTACACAATATTGCTCCCATTTTTTACATAAGTAATATACCCCTTTTGAGTACTCTTTCTCCAGGCTACAGTGAGCATGTCCACTGTTCACCCTGACAGTCCTTGCTCCACGTATGGCCTTCTTAAAACCTGCAAATTAACAAGTCAATACAATCACATAACAGATGACTTTCCCGTGTTAGCGGATGCTCCAGTCAATTCCTACGCTTGGGAACCACCAAAAAGAGGTTGGATCCCTAACTGTAACATCAAAGGGAAACAATGCTTGATTTCTTGCAGACTCTGACGTATTAGGCAAAATGGTAGGAAAATATATAAAACATACCACCTCAATGTAACGTCAAAGTATCAATTGCAACTGCCACCTGGTCTGGTTCCCATGAAACCTATTTAGGCATCTGATGGTTGAACCTTGATGCAAAACAAATCGATATCTGGCATTCATATACAAGTACTATATTATTGAACACTTCCTGGTTCAACATTCAATCTATGTTGTCATGGAACTTTCGTGACTTGGCGTCTGCTACTATGTAGAATCTACCTGGTAGATAAATAGCTGAAATATCTTTTCCAATGCACCAGGCCCAAATTTGATTAGCCAATCTGTCACAAAATGCCGACTTGATTCCACCGATGTGATTAATATATATGCCACTTGCGTAGTATTGTCAATCTGAAACTGAACATGCAGATTACATTTGTTAGAGCAATAAGCCTTGTCCATAAAAACCTCTTAATAGTTAATTGCCCATGTCTGCAGAAGCAATGCCTCTTGCTCAGTCCATCTGCCTCCACAGCTGAAACTCGTATCCGTGACACCCCACCCGAGTGCACTGACATTCATCTGCAAAATCATGGAAGGCTGGTCAAGCATTACCTTGCTATAACTCCTGGACACATGGTAAATCCACCATTGCAAATCAGAATAGCATTCACTGATAACTGCATAGGTCTATTATAATGACCCGAATGTATCCTTAATGCCTCAATTAGCTTGATACAGCTGTCAATTAGCTCTACCCTTTTTTCCCTGGGCAGAGTCACTTAATTGAATCAATTGTGACCCAAATAGTCAGGTGTTAATTTGGATTTCTCTGGATGGATCAGCAATCAGCGACTGAGCAGCAATTTTAGAGGCAACGCCCACTGCTTTCCCTCATGCATTCAGCATGGGATCCCGGCACGTAGCCATGTTTGGATTCCTGTTTGGAGTTAATCCATACTAACCTTAGACACTCTTTTAGAGTGGGACTTATCGAAGCTGAAGCAGGTATCACCATCCATCTCTTCCATTTGCTTGTACATGCCTCTGTACCAAGCATGTTGTTCGACACCATTCCCCACAATCTTATCACATATGTGTGTGGCTCCATCTTCATCCGCTATACATCCACGTGGAAGGACTTATGCAACCTGCAACAGGAGCTGCCCCAGGCCTGTGTGCATGTATTTTAGCACCATCTCGACCACTACGGAAAACCGAGTGGGAGTAATGGCAACCCTGCAAACAGGTGTTGCTTCAGGCCCATGTGCATACTCCTGTAGCACTCTCTCGACCACTCTGCCATTTGAGTGGGAGAAATTTTGGCAACCCCTTACTAGGCGTCACCTTAGGCATTTGTGCATGTATTTTAGCACTATCTCGACCACTGTGGTGCACCAAGTGGAAGGAATGGCAACCCTGCAAACAGGTGTTGCTTCAGGCACATGTGCATCCTCCTGTAGCACTCTCTCGACCACTCCGACCCTTGAGTGGGAGGAATTTTGCAACCCTTTACTAGGTGTTGCTGCCTGACATGCCTTACGATGGAGCATTGTTGGATTGCAATGAGACGCAATGTTGTCTGACATTGATACCCCTGGCTTGGCACTCACTCTGAGTTGAGGTTATCAGGTCGCTGCCTACAGCAGCCGCCAGGACTAGCCATGCAAATCGATACTCTGTTGGTATCCTCCTTCCCCAAACAGGCTGCACGTGCTAGCGACTCCAAATCGTGCTCCTTCCTGATGCCAACGCCGTCTATAAGGAAGAATTGGAGCGCCTCTGGCCCCTGTACATCAGACATAGTGGGAAATGCTGGAACAAAACTTAACAGTTATTTGTCATAGGCAAAGACATTTATGTGAATAAAGATGCCCATCCCAGTTAAACCTGTGATTTGTTTACTTTTAATATGAGTAATCCGGCGTCTTGGGGAAGAAACCGTGCACAGTCCCTTTTAATGAGCAGAATTACTATGACGCCAACTGGTGTAACTCCCACAGGTGACTGATAATACAGCTCAACAAGGCTTCCCATTTCCTTAATTGAGTAAATGATAATCATCTGTCTCGGTATAATAGTCACAATGTGACCAAGTGGTAACTATAATGTCTACCCTTTTGAACGCTTCCCAAAATTGCGTTCGTCCTTAATTTGGAGGGCATGCGTGAATTGTAAATTCTCCTTGAAGGCCAGCTTGGCCTAGACCTGAAACCTCCACAGAATTAGCAGAAAATGCTACTGGCATAGACACATAGGGTGATAAACCACTAATCTCACTTCCTGAGTTGGGGTTGGAGTCAGCCACACACTGACCCCTTGTACTCCTCTCCACTGAGGAATTGGTAAGCAGCCCTGAGACCTTATTCCTCTCCACTGAGGACATACATATATAACAGAGGGGACCCTCCTGGCCAGGCTCTACATAGTTGAAACTCATATGGGCTGCCAAAGTCGGGGTCCTTGCCTCAATGAGCCGGGTAGTAACCCGACGACCACGCTCAGTCTGCACCCCGAATACCCTCGGGAGTCGCTGACCTTACTGTCAGCGACTCTAACAAGAAGTCCGACTCTAACAAGAAGCTCCTCACTGTACCGCGGACCGTAGCCGGTATCCCCGCGGTCTAGAGAAACCCCGCGGCCCCTATTTAAAACAGATCTCTGGAGTCGCTGACCTGCCTGTCAGCGACTCGAAATAACAAGCCCAACAGCCACCTCTATCATGACCGTAGCTTGCTTAACCCGCGGTCTACAAAAACCCCACGGCCCGAATTAAACCTCGGGAGTCGCGGACCATTCTGTCCGCGACTCAACCAGCAAAACCCACCGGCCGCCTGCTACCGCACTCCTGCGGTCCGAAGCCGGCATCCCCGCGGTCCACAATTTCCCTGCGGTCCACCGGGTTATGCTGAATTTCATGTCCAGCAGGAACCTGCGAGAAAAGATTCCTGCAACGGACAACCTGAAAAGTAAGTTTAAACGTACCTGCAGGATTTTTCAAACTTACCGCTGGAGAACTTTGTTCCTCCCAGCCTGTCTGCGCCAATGCGACCGACGTAATGACGCGCATGCGCCCTGACGGGTCTTCTTCACGTAGTCACTCACGTGCCTCCGAAGTAAAATCTTAGCTTAAATATGAAAGACAATACAGTAGATGGTACGTACTTCAAATACCTGATTCAAATAGTCGATGAATTGCTTAAATACATTTATTTTTTGTTCACGCAAACCCTCCAGCAACAAGCAATAACATTATGAAGAGTCTTTGACCAAAAATGTTACATTTGTTTCTCTCTCCACAGATGGTGCTCTATTTGCTGAATTTTTTTCAGCACCTTGATTTAATTTCAAAATTAATTTGATTTTTGATGACATTCTGTTTGCTTTTATAATTACTTACTATTCCCAACGGCAATCCTATTTAAATGCTCTCAGTGTCTTCTTGAAACTCTTACAGTTAAAATTTAGCAGCACTAAAAGGCTCTCAGACTATCTCCAAATACAACGCAGGCAACTCTCGTGCTACAGCGGTTTAGGAAACAGAAACTTCAACCTTATAGAATTCCCAAATCACTGTCAAAATACCTGGGATACTAAATAAAAATTCACTCATAAAATTAATGTAGAAAAAATAAAAAATAAATTTCAACTTGCAGTTACAGATGCATGCACTGGCATGAGGTTAGGAAAACATTGCGACATGGATGGTTTTCGGGGAATGCTATCTCTATGTATTAAAGTAAACATAAAATGCACTTCCTGTGAAAATATATGTATTAGATGTGTGAACTTTGCAAAACACCAGCGAAGAGCACTCAGAAGGCCATTGTTAACGGAAGGGCAGGAATCAGTGAGTTTTGATGTAAAGGATAACTTACTTTACAGACACAAGCATAAATGATTCACAGGGTTCAAGTACTGATGAACTCCCAATTTCAAAAGGGAAGGAAAAGGGTTCAGTAGCACAGTTGGAAATAAAGAAAGAAAACTTGTCACAGTGGGGTTGTAAGCAGAATGGCTTTATTGAAAACATGGCTGCTCTATCACTCCCAGGACAAGGAGCACACATTTCCATGGAAACATTTCCAAAAACATCAGAAGGTCAATGATATATTTACCAAATTATGCAAAACTGTTACTACATATTGGAATGCAACATATTTCAAGTTCCCCAAGAAAGGGAAAACATGAACCAGATTCCATTTTCAATTAGTTAGCACTGAAACGAACAGTGCCATATCATCAAATTTCCAAGGCATTATTTTATCAGTCATCGGAAGAAAAACTGGCTGAAGACATTAGGCTAAAAAAAATCTTCCATGCTAAAATTGTGGATGGCCCCAAGACAGTGATTTTCCAGTGCTTCGATCGAAAAAAAAATCACCCTGCTTTTCAATGCTTCCATAAACTACCCATCCTTCATTTCCAACCCTGGAATGAACAAACTTGCAAATTATAGTGCGTCGATGACCAATGGTTGTGCACCTGTGAAACATCAACAGTCCCAGAGATCCCATGCCCAGGAATCAATTGATTCTGTTACATGTTTTCCAGCATTTGCACCAAAACATGCACATAAAAATATAACATCTGGAACCAAGACGTCGCTGATATTGCTGAAGAGACCTGTGGTTGAAATTCTAATTGGGGGTTTAATGATGGAATGAGCAATTTACAATGTATGTATTTATTGGACCCGAGGCTTGTTATTGGGACGTCTTGGCAGGTTGGGGGAAGGATGGGTGTATAGTTTAAGATACAAAATCCATGCGAGGGACAGCGGGAGGAGCAGTAGGTTAAAACTGATACGACTTCCATTGGTCCATCTCCTACATTCCTTTGCCTATGTTCTCACTCTCTATCTACACCCACTCATTGACCAGATAACCTTCTCTACACTTTATCCACACTGAGCCACCCCAGTTTTACCTTATCAGAGGTATCCTCCCTTCCTCATCCACCCTGCAGTTTTTTTTACAAATTTGATGTGTTCCTTCCCAGTTCTGATGAATGATCATTGTCCTGAAATTTAAACTCAGTGTCTTTTCCAACAGATACTGCCTGACCTGCTGAGTACTTACATAATTTTCTGTTTTTATTTTAGATTTCAAGAATCTGGAGGGTTTTTTGATTCTTGTTAATTTAGTAGTCATCTTTTTCATGAATAACCACAAAAATCATGCTGAGGCATGCATCAGTGTCCCTAGTCATGGTCCAAAAAGAACATTGCATTGAAACAGGACAGTAGACAAAAATGCTGGAGAAACTTAGCGGGTGAGGCAGCATCTATGGAGCGAAGGAAATAGGCAACATTTCGGGTCGAGACCCTTCTTCAGACTGATGTGAGGGTGGGGGGGGCGGTAAGAAGAAAGGAAGAGGCGGAGACAGTGGGCTGAGGGAGAGCTGGGAATGGGAGGAGAAAGCCGGGACTACCTGAAATCAGAGGTCAATGTTCATACCGCTGGAGTGTAAACATCCCAAGCGAAATATGAGGTGCTGCTCCTCCAATTTATGGTGGGCCTCACTCTGGCCATGGAGGAGACCCAGGCCAGAAAGGTCGGATTTGGAATGGGAGGGGGAGTTGAAGTGCGGAGCCTCTGGGAGATCAGGTTGGTTATTGCGAACCGAGCGGAGGTGTTGGGCGAAGCGATCGCCAAGCCTACGCTTGGTCTCACCGATGTAGAGCAGCTGACATCTAGAGCAGCAGGTGCAATAGATGAGGTTGGAGGAGGTGCAGGTGAACCTCTGCCGCACCTGGAAAGTCTGCTTGGGTCCTTGAATGGAGTCAAAGGGTGGGGGGATAAAGCGACAAGTGTAGCATTTCCTGCGGATGCCAGGGAAAGTGCCAGGAGAGGGGGTGGTTTGGGTGGGAGGGGACAAATTGACCAGGGACTTACGGAGGGAGCGGTCTCTGCGGAAAGCAGACAGGGGAGGAGATGGGAAGATGTGGCCAGTGGTGGGATCTCTTTGGCGGTGGCAAAAATGTCAGAGGATTATTTGTTGTATGTGACGGCTGGGAGGGTGGAAGGTTAGGACAAGGGGGACTCTGCCCTTGTTACGAGTGGGGGGATGGGGAGTGAGAGCAGAGTTATCGGTATTGCATTGAAACAAAGTCAGTTGTTGCTTATCTCAGGTAGAATACAGAGTGACCTGAAAATAGCCATATCCTAACCACTTCAGGATGTCCATTATTAATTATACTGAAATAAACAGCGCTTCTCAATATAATATACAGTTGCATTTATTTAACAGCATGCTGATGCAAAGATTATTTGAGGGGTGGTGCTTGTATCTGCAATCTACATATAGCACATTCCCATTCTCGGAAAATCCTATGGGGATGTATGAATGAAAGATAAAATATTATCGAGGTGCAGGATTCCCTGAATTGTGCAACAAATTCAAAATGCTCAAGTCTAATATGGATTGATACCCAAGAGAAAGTCAACTCTAGCTAAGGAGGGATTAAAAACTATCCTGATCAATACATTCCTTAGAAGTTTCTTTTTCATGTCAGTACAAATTCCAGCATCACAACTAAATATTCAAAAATAATTAATTCAATTCTTCATGGTCAGTGAATACACTTAACAAGTCCTCTTGATATTTCAGAAATTTGATACAACTCATAGTACAAGTCCTAATACATTATAGAGGTAGTCAGGATTATTATACAAATGAATGCAGTGCTTCAAATCAGAACAGTCTCCCTGTGGGCTTCTAATGGGAAGCTTGACCTCTAAAACATTCGTATGGTTACTGCATTTCATTTAATTATCTTTAAACTTCAGAAGAAATTTGGAAACTTGTTTGATCACAAGATTTTTCAGTAACACATTCTTCACTTATCACATGTAATTATAGATTTGAATCTAGAATATACTAACATAACATGTACAAAATCAAGTATAATCTGTGTATTACTAAATTCAAAATAAAGCAATTCCTTGTAATACTCTTGTACTAATTATGCAAATAAAATGATAAAGTTGCTCACTTCAGAGCCTTTAATGCACACTGCTCAGCCTCAATGCACAGGGGTCCAAAGGTACAGGGAATAAACAGATCCTATTTAAATGAAATTTAAACTGGATATGGCATAAAAGTTCTTAGAAGAGGCAAAGGGGAATTAAAACCAATAGCACAATCTTAGGATTTGGATAATGTGTGCAAATTGTTTAGCTTCAGCTCTCACAGGAACAAGAGTGAATTTTATTTAAACCACTTGATAATACTCCAACCTTTGACAATATTAAAAGGAATTAGACCATGATTAGTAAATGGGTTTGGAAAAGATGTTGAAAATCACTGCAAACACACAGCAGCATGATGGTTGAAGAATTACACAGAATGCATAAAGCATGACAAACTCCCCAACAAATATTAAAAAACAAATACTCAGTCTCATTCCCAACAATTGATTCCAATTATTAGTAACAATAGTAAGATTAAACGAGAACTTACCAGTTTGATGTTTGATCTTTATTTTATGAGGAGTTATGATGAGCGATTACGTGAAGAAGGGCGTCAGCCCGCATGCGCGTCAATCTTCAAAGCAGCCGTGTGAAATCACAGATAACAGTAGTTGACCTGAACATAGTAAGATTGGAGAGAACTAGAACTACCAGATGACCTTTATAATATGAGGGTTGGGAGCGGTGGGCACGTAAGCGCTCATCGTAACTCCTCATAAAATAAAGATCAAACTTCAAACTAGTAAGTTCTCGTTTAATCTTACTATTTTACTTCGGAGTCACGTAAGTGACTACGTGAAGACTTCAAAGCTCTGTGTTTTCATGCCGGATACGAGTCCAGGCATCACACACTGCATCAATTGACCATGGATGAGTGAAAAAGATTAACGCATTCAGCCATGACGTAGTTTGTTAAAAATGCTGATGCTTTAATCATCAAAGGAAAATAATAGTGACCCCTCCCATCCTGGGGGAAATTATGAAACAAAACATAAATGGAATTTGGCAAATACCCCCGGTCTGGCAATGGGTTATTATAAAATGTTGGAAAGTTCGTTCGTTTGACCATCCTGCAGCCGCTAGGATGTGGTCCAGTGGAACGTACATAACCCTTGCTGCTAATGTTGTAGCAGCCCTAGTGGAGTGAGATTTAGAAAATATTAGTATCTACTCCTGCATAAGCCAAAACCCGTATGACCACCTGGAGATGGTCTGGATTGATACCTTTTATGAGTTTTTTAGTAACTAACAAACATTGCTAGTGCAGAGCCTCTAAGGCTCTTGGTGACCTTGACCTATTGTTGTAAATGTGTGATCACAGACAACCAAAGGTCCATGGGCTATGCCATGAAAAATTGTTTGGGACCTGACGCCCCTGGTCTGCTCTGCTCTCTACATCATAAACATAAAATATTATATTATTAGCAGATGTAACCATCCTGTCCAGTCACAATTTAAGAAGTGGCTGGACCCGTTGCGCTGAGACTAGCGCCATGAGCATAACCACTTTGTAAGTGAGTTTGACCAGGGATAGAGATGTAGCTGGGCCCCACTGGCAAAGCAGTTTTAGAACAATGCTAACATCCCATATCTCCAAGTACCTGGGCCTGGGAGAATTTACGTTAAAGATATCCTTTATAAATCTGGATATCAGAGGGTGAGACCCGACAGCGTGGGTCCTGATCGCTGCAGCAACTATGATGAGAAAGCACGTTGGCACAGTTAATGGTACTATAACTTAATTAATTAAGTTCGGTCTGGCAACCCGAGCCGCCGGAACGGTCTTCTCAGAGTCTGCAAGTCTATAAATTGATTTGTCATGCAGAGGATGGTTTCCCGAGTCACGGGGTGAACCGCCACATTTTTATGTTATATGATAACCATATAAGGTCCTATTATCGTTCCCAACATTAAGCGGGAACCATGGCTGCATAGGCCAGTCAGACAGTACAAAATGCCTGAGGCGAGATCTTGCTGGATTTTGTGCAAGACCCGACTGATGCGGCAAAATGGAGGAAAGACATAAAGAACATTCCTCCTCAGCGTAGCGAGAATACATCTGTTGCCACTGTGACACATATTTTGCAATGGTGATTTTACGTGATGATACACCAGCGCCAAAGGAGGTTAGGTAAATTATCACAGGATATTTAACTTGACTGCACCCATCTGATTAACATATGCCACCACCATAGTGTATCAACTTGGAGTTGAGCATGCAGATTATGCATATTCGCACAATAAACTTTTAACCCATAAAATACACCTAGTGTCTTATTGGTAGTTGATACCATATAACTGAAAAATAGGTAACTTATGCAAAGCCCATCCGCCTCCGTAACTAGAGATGGTATTCGTAATTTTTCATCTTTGAGTACTAGCATCAGTTTGTAATATAACTGAAGAGTTACTGAGCAAAAGTTACAGGAGCAATGTTGAATTTGGTTAAGAAGATTCAATTGTTGGGTATTAATGGTGGAGTAGCAAGATGGATTCAACAGTGGCTGAATGGGAGATGCCAGAGAGTAATGGTGGATGGCTGTTTGTCAGGTTGGAGGCCGGTGACTAGTGGGGTGCCTCAGGGGTCTGTGTTGGGTCCACTGTTGTTTGTCATGTACATCAATGATCTGGATGAAGGTGTGGAAAATTGGATTAGTAAGTATGCAGATGATACTAAGATAGGTGGTGTTGTGGATAATTAAGTAGATTTTCAAAGTCTACAGAGAGATTTAGGCCATTTGGAAGAGTGGGCTGAAAGATGGCAGATGGAGTTTAATGCTGACAAATGTGAGGTGCTATATCTCGGCAGGACAAATCAAAATAGGACGTACACGGTAAATGGTAGCGAATTGAGGAATGCAGTTGAACAGAGGGATCTAGGAATAACTGTGCATAGTTCCCTGAAGGTGGAATCTCATGTAGATAGGGTGGTAAAGAAAGCTTTTGGTGTGCTGGCCTTTATAAATCAGAGCATTGAATATAGAAGTTGGGATGTAATGTTAAAATTGTACAAGGCATTGGTGAGGCCAATTCTGGAGTATGGAGTACAATTTTGGTCGCCTAATTATAGGAAGAATGTCAACAAAATAGAGAGAGTACAGAGGAGATTTACTAGAATGTTGCCTGGGTTTCAGCAACTAAGTTACAGAGAATGGTTGAACAAGTTAGGTCTTTATTCTTTGGAGCGCAGAAGGTTAAGAGGGGACTTGATAGAGGTCTTTAAAATTATGAGCGGGTTAGACAGAGTGGACGTGGATAAGCTTTTCCCATTGAGAGTAGGGAAGATTCAAACAAGGGGACATGACTTGAGAATTAAGGGACAGAAGTTTAGGGGGAACATTAGGGGAAACTTCTTTACTCAGAGAGTGGTAGCTGTGTGGAATGAGCTTCCAGTGGAAGTGGTGGAGGCAGGTTCGATGTTATCCTTTAAAAATAGATTGGATGGGTATATGGACGGGAAAGGAATGGAGGGTTATGGTCTGAGTGCAGGTAGATGGGACTAGGGGGAAGTATTTTATTTTTAATTAAAAAAAAAAAAAAAAAATAATAATAATAATAATTTGAAGGGCCGAGATGGCCTGTTTCCATGCTGTTATGGTTATATGGTTATATGGTTATATGGTTATATGGAATATTGTTCGTCCACCATTGTGACTTTGATAGCTTCAGCTGGTAAAAGCATAGGTCTGTTAATAATGACCTACATGGCATTGAAGAGGTTACTCCTTTGCACATTGTAAGTTCTGATAATGCAAAGGTCCAAATGCACAGCTGAAAACACAGCCACTATATTGCCAATTACACTTGATGAATAGAAGCTGCTTCATAACAACAAGGTTATTATTAATTCCAATTTCTTGCCACAGGGCAGTCACAGCAAATAAATAGAGTTAATGGTAAATCCCAATAATCAATAATTCTAGTCGGTATCAACTCAAATTTAACTGGATGGATGAGAAAACCCAATTTCTATAATATAGTGTGCGGCCAAAACACTTCATTTAGCATAATACAGCGTTTAGAATATCATGTAGCTAGGCCATAACAAGTGTTTTTGAGCTCTAAGCATCCCAAGCACCGGTTTTGGTCATTTGGTAAATAGCCTGGGAACGGAAGTTAGCATATTTTGCAACGCTTTAACTGTTATCATTGCCCC
This sequence comes from Malacoraja senta, assembly GCA_038087875.1. Lineage (NCBI taxonomy): Eukaryota > Metazoa > Chordata > Chondrichthyes > Rajiformes > Rajidae > Malacoraja > Malacoraja senta. The sequence goes on from CM075983.1 coordinate 28,184,226, forward strand.
ATCCAGCTAAATTTCAAATATCTCTGGTGATCCCTGTGAATGAGAACTGAACAGTATGCATCTTTGAGATCAATGCATGCCATAAAGATGCTATGGAAATCAGTTGTTAGACAGAAACGAAGTTTGCTATGCTGAAATGTCTATACTGCACACGCGAGTAAATCAAGAATGAACTGACATCCTGCATCTTACATAATGATCAGGCCATGCCTGCCATAGTTTTGAGCCTGTCTCAAAAGGCAAACATGGCCATTATACTGAGCCTGCTTCGAAAATACAACTCTGGCCACAATTCCAAGCCTGCTTGGAATCCTTGTATACTGTGCAGTATAAACTAATCACATGTTCACTTTGTCATTTGTACAAAAATAAGTGTAAATATTACCAACTTGTAAACGGTCCACATATCCCATGTTTCGGAAAGAACCAGACCCACCTACCTTCATGGTTACCGGTGGTCTTATGGTAAGCCCAAAGGCCACTGATGCGGGTTCTATTTCCGTCCTTGATTGGAGAGTAGGACTGGTAGGGTACGTGGATTCCATATTTTTCCTGAGACCGCTTGGGCCTTGGCCTAAAAGACCTCTGCCCAGCTTACTGGCTGCCACCAGCTTCAGTGAACCGCTTACTGCCGATGGAGGCGTGGGGTGTGTTGTCGCCGAAACGATGAGGCTGTAGTTCGACAGCTATTGCTCCCTCATGCAGGTCTCACCTGTTGAATAGGCTTACCTGAAGAGAAGATTCGGCGGCTGGTTTCATTTCCTGGGTTTCCATGCCCCTCCAATGTCACCCCTTATAGTGCTGTTCACTGCCGGCACTTTCAGGAACAATTTACAGGTGCATGGTATCTCACAGCCGTCACCTGTTCCTGTTATGACGTGACATGAGGTTTTTCTGCCAACAGCTGGAACCAACTCTTCCTGCAGCACTCCTTCGTTTGCGAGGATGTCGCAACCCTGGATGCCATGACAGACAATTCTTGTACCTCACACACGTACTCCAGTATGTTCCATGGACATACTTCTGAGTTTGTAGTCAGTTACACACTGACCCCTCGCACTCCTCTCCATAGCGAGGGCGATAGTAAGCAGCCCTGAAACAGGTGCTGCAGCAGGCCCCCGAGGAGACCTGCGCTGATATGGCCCCTCCACGGACCATATCCTTCGTGCCTCGTGGTATGCTCCCTGGCTATACCTCCGAACTCCGAGTCAGCCAGAATTGACCCCGAATGCTCCCCTCCTCAGAGAGGGAGACACTGTGCAGCCCTGTAACTGGTGCCGCTGCCGTGGGCCCCCGAGGAGACCCGCGGTGATATAACTCCCTCCTTGGATCATATCATTGTGGAGCACCTCTCCATCAGGTGCTCCATGTGGGTTAGACGTCCAAAGACGCTACCCATTGAAGGAGGGGATCCTCTCCGTTAGGAATCCTCCTGACCCGACTCGTTTGAGTGAACGGGCCGTACAGACTTTCTTCATGGCTACCCTCCAAGCGGGTTTGCCAAGGTGCTACAGGCACCAGTCTGAAGCCGCTGGCTCCACCGCCAGCGACTCGTAAGGCAAATTCGACCGCCGCCCGCTCCCTGCACTTCCGCGGTCTCCGTAGCCGGGTCCCACGGTCCGTGGCCGGGATTCCCCGAGGTCGTGACCGGGATTCCCCGAGGTCCATAAAGGTTTCCCCGCGGCCCGGCCCGACTTTGCCCCGAAATCCAGCAGGAAAACTCTGTGAAAAGAGATTCCTGCAATAGAAAACATAACCTGGAAAGTTTAAAACTTACCTGCAGGTTTAAACTTACCGCTGGCAGGATCTGCGCGCCTGCCAGACAGCCGTTGTGCAATGCGCTAGACGTAATGACTCCGAAGTAAAATAGTAGATATTTAGAGCATACCCCAAGATAATGTGCTTCAATCCTGCGGATTCCACTGATGAACTAAATTTTGAATACTTTTCAATTTCCAACTCCAGACTTACATAACCAAACTAAATTGTTGGAGAAGATCCTGAGAATAATAATTCTAGGATTTAAACATTTAGCTCATATTAATAGCCTGACAAAATTAAGCTATTGTTGAATGGAGTAATGCAGGTTGGGGATCATGATTTTGCATAACAGAAAATGAAAAGGATTACAAAAAGAAATAATTGCATTAACAGAGAGGCAAAACCATTACATACTTTCATCTTACGGAATTGCTTGAGGAGCAAATCTTATGGATATAACTGCCCGCATGGTAACACATGGTATCTCAAGAATAGCAGTTATTTTTGCACTTAATGGGATTTTTCTATTCCAATTACTTATATGAGCAATTCCCAAATGCCTAGTTTGCATTATCACGATGCCACTCAGTTTATAATTGTTTTGATAATTCAATATCATTTGGTTGTGGTAACCTCTCTCTTTAATTTGACACTCATGTGTCAGTTTTAAAAACAAAACACTTTGCCCCATAATTGACCTGCAATGATGCTCAATATTGGTAGAATAAAAATTAGATGAAGTTACAGACAACAAACTGATAGACAAAGTAATCAATAGGAAGCATTTACTTACCACAAAAGTTAGTTATTTGGTTTCATGGAGCATTGGCACAATTACAATGAAGCTCGAACTTTTGACAATAGTCACTGAAACTAACATTGTATGCACTCTATACTCGTTCAAAAGAGCAAAGGGATTAAAATTAGCTACTCAAAATGAAAAGCTTATTCGATGATTACTATAACATTTTCTGATGATTTCCTTGCTAAGATTGGCTGGTAGTTATTTGTGACATCACACACATTGGTTTGATTTAAAACAGTTTAATTTCCACTCAAAAGCATAGGTGACAAATAAAGGACAAGTGTGCTTATGGGCCTGTCCCACTTACACAACTTTTTTGGTGACTGCCGGCACCCGTCATAGGTCATTGCAGGTTGGCGAAAATTTTCAACATGTAGAAAATTCAGCGGCGATCAGAAAGACCCTACGACTCTTTGGGCGACTGAGGAGACTACTCACGACCATACAGGCGACACCCTGGCAACATGTCGTGGGGTGATGCCTGTATGGTCATGAGTAGTCGCCCAGAGAGTCGTACCTTGATCTGGTCGCCGCTGGATTTTCAACGTTGAAAATTTTCGGAGACCTGTAACGACCTAGGACGGGTGCCGGCAGTCGCCGAAAAATTCGCGTAAGTGGGACAGGCCATATAAGTATTCCCCCACTTCTTCAATGTTCTTCTAAAGTGCCACATAATTGCAGTAATTGCACCTGGTGTCTTTCTTTGGGCTAGGAGCATGCTATGTTACGGCAAAGCATTAAAAGTAGAAAAATGTTTTTAGGCATTCTGAATCTATTGTAAATGCAACATTTTTCATTTCATTTATAAATGTACTCACAAACCTATCGTTTATATATTTTTCCCAGTGAATTACTTCAACAATTATCAGAGAATGAAGAGCAATACTGTGATGGTCAAGGTTATTTGACAAATCAATCAATAATTACAATCATTTATTAATCGTATCACAAGATGATGCATTCTGCAAATAACATTAGCAAGTCATGAAGTGCCTCAAGGAAACATTGATGGTCGAACGTAATCCTGTCGATACCATGTTTGTTAGTGATGTTAGAGCCATTGACTTTTGATAGGAAATAGTTTCTCAATGAAAATGCAGTAATCTTTATTGCGTGCTCTGATCTTTTCAATTTCTATAGTTCAGCTTCACATTACGACATCGGTCCAAGCTATAAAAAGCTAAGGCAAATTTATTTTTAACCTGAAGCTTGCCAACCCCAAATCTGCAATCTTCCTCAAAATACTGGTTTTGCTATATAATCACTGAACATAAAGCCAACATTGCTAATCAGAGATAAACAAACATTCATGCTAAACTAGAAAACTGTAGTCTGGCCCATTCTCCTGTACTTGCTATGAGCAATGACACAGAAATCAATATGTATTTTCTTCTAAAAATGTCTTGTGTTTAGATAACAATCTGCAAAATGAACACATGTTCTTTGCTATAACATGGGGTGGAAGATTGCAACCTTCACGTGGTCCGCCCTGTTTCGACGAATGCAATCAACCCGGCGTGCACAATCAAATAAGATCAAATAGAACAAGTTGTCCTACAACTTTAGGCTGTGCACGCCATACGCAAGAAGAAGAAGCTATAACAGAAGAATTAATTTACTTCTTACGACTGTGATTGCACAATATTAACTCAATCGTCTTGGTTAGAAATAGATTGAAGTAATTGAATTGAAGAGAACAAGTACAAATTAGTCACTTGAATGTTTGGGTTAGTTCCTTTGATGGTCAAGAGTTCAGCTGAGAAAACTTCCTGGTGGAAGACCTGAGACCTCATTCAATTTGACAGGATGCCAAAGACCACAAATTAGGAAGCAAAGGAGAAGGTTACTCTGTCATCATAAAACATATAACATTAGACTTTAGACATACAGATACAGATAGAGAACCAGACCCATCAGCCCATCGAGGCCGCGCCGACCAGTGATCACTCTGTATGCTAGTACTATCCTACACACTAGGGACAATTTACAATTTTTATCAAAGCCAACTAACCTACAAACCTGTATGTCTTTGGAGTTATTAATCCAATAATGGAACTAATTAATTAAAAAAACAGTAAATAATTTGATGTATGTGATTCAGTTTATTGCTTGCAAACTGTTTTTATTTTAAATATTTACTTCAAAAGCTTTTGTGTTATTTCATGTTCAGCATTATGTTTGTTACTTCATGCTTGGTGACTCATGTTTGGCAGAGACATTGTGGGCTAATGGGCCTGTTCCCGTGCTCTGCTGCTCTATGTTCCATGTTCTATGTTTATTGTGGGGGCAAAGCCCACCACTTGGTGCCTGACCTGTGGTGTCGTCACTAATTGAACATTACCACCCAACTCAAGGGTGCAGAGGGCAAGATCAGACCTTACGTTCTCCGTGCATATGACAATTACATGCTCTTACCTGGACTCTTGACCTCAGGACTATGTAAAATTGGATGCATGATAATAACAGAGAAGAATTATAGAGATACAGCACAGTAACAGACCCTTTGATAGGTCCGTGCAAACAACAATTAGTGTAAAACTAAATTTTACACTGAACCACTTGCCCATCACTGTTCACCCCCAGATACCATAACTCAAACACTACAGGCAACTTTCAGTGGCCAATTAATCTAACAACCTACACATTTTAGGGATGTGGGACAAAGCTGGGGGACTGAAGTAACATGTGTAGCGATAAAGAAAACTCAATACATATACAGACTGCAAATCAGGAATGAGAGCGAGTTGTGGAGCTCATCCAGCTGCATCACTGTATCATCTTTAGGACAAAAAATAGAGTCTGGTCAGCAGGCCAGGTATACAATCTGATATATTTATGCAGATTCTTGTTGAAGGCTTTGTCCTAACCAATTCGATTAATACAATACAATACAATACAATACACAAATAGAGAAAGCTAGTAGACAGTGTGCGAGGCAGGAGGCAGAGAAGGGAAGCACTCAGACCCAACTTGTAGGGGGGAAAGAAGAATATGATAATAAACAGAGAATAAGAGGTGGTGGGTTTCTTAAATGTGTGAGCAGAGAGACAGAGGGGTGTAAAATGAGGGTAGAAGCAATAGGTAGCAAGGTGAAAAGTAAAAGTGGTAGGCAGACAAATCCAGGGCAAAAATCAAAAATGGCCATTTTTCAACATAATTATATAAGGGGTAAGAGTGTTGTAAAAACAAGCCTGAAGGCTTTGTGTCTCAATGCAAGGAGCATTCATAATAAGGTGGATGAGTTGAATGTGCAGATAGCTATTAATGACTATGATATAGTAGGGATCACGGAGATATGGCTCCAGGGTGACCAAGGCTGGAAGCTGAACATTCAAGGATATTCAATATTCAGGAGGGATAGACAGAAAGGAAAAGGAGGTGGGGTAGCGTTGCTGATTAGAGAGGAGATTAACGCAATAGAAAGGAAGGACATTAGCTTGGAGGATGTGGAATTGATATGGGTAGAGCTGCGAAACACTAAGGGGCAGAAAACACTAGTGGGGGTTGTGTACAGGCCACCTAACAGTAGTAGTGGAGTGGGGGATGGCATCAAACAGGAAATTAGAAATGAGCGCAACAAAGGTAAAACAGTTATAATGGGTGACTTCGATCTACATATAGATTGGGTGAATCAAATTGGCAGGGGTGCTGAGGAAGAGGATTTCTGGGAATGTATGCGGGATAGTTTTCTAAATCAACATGTAGAGGAACCAACAAGAGAGCAGGCTATTCTAGACTGGGTATTGAGTAATGAGGAAGGGTTAGTTAGCAGTCTTGTTGTGCGTGGCCCCTTGGGCAAGAGTGACCATAATATGGTTGAGTTCTTCATTAGGATGGAGAGTGACATAATTAATTCAGAAACAAGGGTTCTGAACTTAAAGAAAGGTAACTTTGAGGGTATGAAATGTGAATTGGCCAAGATAGACTAGCAATTGATTCTTAAAGGGTTGATGGTGGATATGCAATGGAAGGCATTTAAAGGCTGCATGGATGAACTACAACAATTGTTCATCCCAGTTTGGAAAAATAATAAATCAGGGAAGGTAGTGCATCCGTGGATAACAAGGGAAATCAGGGATAGTATCAAAACAAAAGATGAAGCATACAAATTAGCCAGAAAAAGCAGCCTACCAGAGGACTGGGAGAAATTCAGTCCAGCAGAGGAGGACAAAGGGTGTAATTAGCAAAGGGAAAATAGATTATGAAAGAAAACTGGCAGGGAACATAAAAACTGACTGCAAAAGTTTTTATAGATATGTGAAGAGAAAAAGATTAGTTAAAACAAATGTAGGTCCCTTGCAGTCAGAAACAGGTGAATTGATAATGGGGAACAAGGACATGGCAGACCAATTGAATATCTACTTTGGTTCTGTCTTCACTAAGGAAGACTTAATTAATCTGCCGGAAATAGCAGGGGACCGCGCTTCAAATGAGATGGAGGAACTGAGTGAAATCCAGGTTAGCCGGGAAGTGGTGTTAGGTAAATTGAATGGATTAAAGGCCGATAAATCCCCTGGGCCAGATAGGCTGCATCCCAGAGTACTTAAGGAAGTAGCCCCAGAATTAGTGGATGCATTAGTGATAATTTTTCAAAACTCTTTAGATTCTGGAGTAGTTCCTGAGGATTGGAGGGTAGCTAATGTATCCCCACTTTTTAAAAAGGGAGGGAGAGAGAAAACGGGGAATTACAGACCAGTAGTCTAACATCTGTAGTGGGTGAAACTGCTAGAGTCAGTTATTAAAGATGGGATAGCAGCACATTTGGAAAATGGTGAAATCATTGGACAATATCAGCATAGATTTATGAAAGGTAAATCATGTCTGACGAATCTTATAGAATTTTTCGAGGATGTAACTAGTAGAGTGGATAAGGGAGAACCAGTGGATGTGTTATATCTGGACTTTCAGAAGGCTTTCGACAAGGTCCCACATAAGAGATTAATATACAAATTAAAACTCATGGTATTGGGGTTCAGTATTGATGTGGATAGAGAACTGGCTGGCATACAGGAAGCAAAGAGTAGGAGTAAACGGGTCCTTTTCAGAATGGCAGGCTGTGACTAATGGGGTACCGCAAGGCTCAGTGCTGGGACCCCAGCTATTTACAATAAATATTAATGATTTGGACGAGGGAATTGAATGCAACATCTCCAAGTTTGCAGATGACATGAACCTGGGGGGCAGTGTTAGCTGTGAGGAGGGTGCTAGGAGGCTGCAAGATGACTTGGATAGGCTGGGTGAGTGGGCAAATGCATGGCAGATGCAGTATAATGTGGATAAATGTGAGGTTATCCACTTTGGTGGCAAAAACAGGAAAGTAGACTATTACCTGAATGGTGGCCGATTAGGAAATGGGGAGATGCAACGAGACCTGGGTGTCATGGTACACCAGTCATTTAAAGTGGGCATGCAGGTGCAGCAGGCAGTGAAGAAAACAAATGGTATGTTAGCATTCACAGCAAAAGGATTTGAGTATAGGAGCAGGGACGTTCTACTGCAGTTGTACAGGGTCTAGGTGAGACCACACCTGGAGTATTGCGTACAGTTTTGGTCCCCTAATCTGAGGAAGGACATTCTTGCCATAGAGGGAGTACAGAGAAGGTTCACCAGACTGATTCCTGGGATGTCAGGACTTTCATATGTGGAAAGACTGGATAGACTCAGCTTGTACTCGCTGGAATTTAGAAGATTGAGGGGGGATCTTATAGAAACTTACAAAATTCTTAAGGGGTTGGACAGGCTAGATGCAGGAAGATTGTTCCTAATGTTGGGGAAGTCCAGAACAAGGGGTCACAGTTTAAGGATAAAGGGGAAATCTTTTAGGACTGAGATGAGAAAAAACATTTTTACACAGATAGTGGTGAATCTCTGGAATTCTCTACCACAGAATGTAGTTGAGGCCAGTTCATTGGCTATATTTAAGAGGGAGTTAGATGTGGCCCTTGTGGCTAAAGGAATCAGGGGGTATGGAGAGAAAGCAGGTACAGGATACTGAGTTGGATGATCAGCCATGATCATATTGAATGGCAGTGCAGGCTCGAAGGGCCGAATGGCCTACTCCAGCACTTATTTTCTATGTTTCTATGTTTCTAATACAATACAATACAATACAATACAATACAATAATACTTTATTTGCCAGTATGTTTTGCAACATACGAGGAATTTCATTTGCCAAGTCAGTCATACAAATAAAACTCAACAGAACACATAAAAAAATTTCAACATAAACATCCACCACAGTCCTCACAGTGATGGAAGGCAAAAACAAAGTTAAATCTCATCCCTTCTTTGTCCTCCAGAGGTCGGGGTCCTCGAGCCTCCCGTTGACGGGCGACAATACTCCCAAAGCCGGCGGTGGGCCTCCTCGTCGGAGCAATCAGCTCCTGCATCGGGGGGGGGGGGGGAGAATCTCAGGTCCCCAGGCCGGGCGGCATCCGGTGCTCCCGACTCAGTCTCTCCCGAGACAGCGAGCACTTTATGGTAAAATCCGCAGGAGCGATCTCAGGCAAGGAATCGGCCCCGATGGTAAGTCCATGCCCCGCGGTGGGGTTCAAAGTCAGTCCCAAGCAAGGCCTCCAACTCCATGATGTTAGGCTGCAGAGCGAGCGGAGATACGACCCGAAAAACAACCGCATCTCCCCCACCCCCACATAAAACAAACCAGAGAACATTAACACAAACGCACTAAAAATAACAAAAAAAGACAAAAAACGGACAGACTTTTGGCGAGGCTGCCAATCGTTAACGAACTTCATTTTTCCTCACACCTATCCACCAAATGCAGTTAACTTTATTTTAAGGGGGTGATTGTAAAGCTCATGAGTTAGCCTTCACAAAATCTCAAATTGTGTAATGATTGTGCAAGACATCTGGACAGGTTTTAGTGTTTGGTATTTCAAAGTGTGACCCTATAATTTGCCTCTGCTGTGAATCAAGGAGGCAGAATTAAAAAAAGACATCAATAAGAGCTTGCATTTCTGATCAGCGTTCTGTAAATCCCATTTCAATATGCAAATATTTGAAGACAACAACTATTTGAAGATGACAAAATATAAGACGTAGCCAGCCAGCATGCTTTGAGCACAAGAAAAATAATCACTTACTGTTAAGGGCTCACACTGATCACCGTGCAAAGCAATGCTCAGTATCCTTGGAACCTGCATCAACAAAGAAGCAGCGATGGCAAGAAAGGAAGTAGGAATATAAAACAGAAATTTGGCATAGGTATGGCATATGTCCTGGTTCTTCAAATACAGTGGCTTGCAAAAGTATTCATACCCCTTGAACTTTTCCACATTTTGTCACATTACAACCACAAACGTAAATGTATTTTATTGGGATTTTATGTGATAGACCAACACAAAGTGGCGCATAATTGTGAAGTGGAAGGAAAATGATACATGGTTTTCAAATTTTTTTACAAATAAAAAACTGAAAAGTGTTGTGTGCAAAAGTATTCAGCCCCCTTTACTCTGATACCCCTAAATAAAATCCAGTGCAACCAATTGCTTCCAGAAGTCACCTAATTAGTAAATAGAGTCCACTTGTGTGTAATCTAATCTCAGTATAATACAGCTGTTCTGTGAAGGCCTCAGAGGTTTGTTAGAGAACATTAGTGAACAAACAGCATCATGAAGCCCAAGGAACACACCAGACAGGTCAGGGATAAAGTTGTGGAGAAGTTTAAAGCAGGGTTAGGTTATAAAAAAATATCCCAAGCTTTGAACATCTCACGGAGCACTGTTCAATCCATCATCCGAAAATGGAAAGAGTATGGCACAACTGCAAATCTACCAAGACATGGCAGTCCACCTAAACTGACAGGCCGGGCAAGGAGAGCATTGATCAGAGAAGCAGCCAAGAGGCCCATGGTAACTCTGGACGAGCTGCAGAGATCCACAGCTCAGGTGGGAGAATCTGTCCACAGGACAACTATTAGTCGTGCACTCCACAAATCGGGCCTTTATGGAAGAGTGGCAAGAAGAAAGCCATTGTTGAATAAAAGCCATAGGAAGTCCCGTTTGCAGTTTGCCACAAGCCATGTGGGGGACACACCAAACATGTGGAGGAAGGTGCTCTGGTCAGATGAGACCAAAATTGAAGTTTTTGGCCTAAATGCAAAACGCTATGTGTGGCGGAAACCTAACACTGCACATCACCCTGAACACACCATCCCCACTGTGAAACATGGTGGTGGCAGCATCATGCTGTGGGGATGCTTTTCTTCAGCAGGGACAGGGAAGCTGGTCAGAGTTGATGGGAAGATGGATGGAGCCAAATACAGGGCAATCTTGGAAGAAAACCTGTTAGAGTCTGCAAAAGACTTGAGACTGGGGCGGAGGTTCACCTTCCAGCAGGACAACGACCCTAAACATACAGCCAGAGCTACAATGGAATGGTTTAGATCAAAGCATATTCATGTGTTAGAATGGCCCAGTCAAAGTCCAGACCTAAATCCAATCGCTCTCCATCCAATCTGACTGAGCTTGAGCTATTTTGCAAAGAAGAATGGGCAAAAATTTCAGTCTCTGGATGTGCAAAGCTGGTAGAGACATACCCCAAAGACTTGCAGCTGTAATTGCAGCGAAAGGTGGTTCTACAAAGTATTGACTCAGGCGGGCTGAATACTTTTGCACGTGACACTTTTCAGTTTTTTATTTGTAAAAAAATTTGAAAACCATGTATCATTTTCCTTCCACTTCACAATTATGCACCACTTTGTGTTGGTCTATCACATAAAATCCCAATAAAATACATTTACATTTGTGGTTGTAACGTGACAAAATGTGGAAAAGTTCAAGGGGTATGAAAACTTTTGCAAGCCACTGTATATCTTAAAAAATTATATTGAATTGTTTTACTTATCCATCATGGATTCAAATACTGCACATGATAAGCTAGAGCACTGAATGGATAATAGTGTCTTGCATGGTAGTAATCTAAACAAACTGACCTGATGATATTATAAATCCTATGAGCAGGAGCTGAAAGTTTGAGGAATAGTTTATTTAATAAACAGGGCAGAATAGTCTTTAATTGTTTGCAATCTATTTTAAATAACGTTTGCTCTTTATATTTATGATATAAAGAAATGTAAACAATAGTGATTTAAGGGACAGTGTATGTTTGATCTTCAATAGTACAGCTACTTTTAAAATGATACTAATGTTCTTAATGGTGGATTGCATGCACTAAATACCTAAACTACCAAGGATATAAATCACCAGTGACACATGATTAGATATTTTGCGTATAAAGTTGTGCATTAATAGGTTCCATTTGTCAAACACTAAATTTCAAATAAAACTAAGAATCCATGAAACCATTGATGTTTTAAGTATCAAAACAGAAGCAAGCAAATGTTTCATTTAACAGCAGCAGCTCCCATTCCTCATTCTTTAATCATAGGGGCAGTGGTTAGCAACGTTAATAAGATCTATGCTTGGGGACTCATCTCTGCTTTAAGGTTCAAAAATCCCCTAAAATCATTATCTTATTGACAAACTAGAGCAGCTGGAGCTTTAAACACAACAATATTGAGAAATACAACACATAATAACTAGTTAATGATAAAACGGTATTCCTTTTAAGCTGAACCTTTGCCTACCATGTTGGGACTGAATGCAATCTGGCTAAGATTTCCTCAGTACTCCACTGGAATCCTGAATATTTCTTTGGCGATAAATCCATCTGCTTGTTTGAGTAATTTAGAAAAAAACACAGGAGATCTCTTGGCATGATTAGAAGAGCACAGGTTAGAATTTTAAATGTTAAATAGGAGCATGAAACCAGAGCTACAGAGAGAAAATGAGTCTGTTCATGCCGGGAGCAGTTTTCATTCACGTGTCCTGGTGTGAAAATGTATGGACATTTTCAGCACAGAATGCATCATTTAGCTTGTTACTGTGCAGTAAGTATGTATCTGGATTCAAATGCTGTGCACTGCCAATCCTGTTCTTTTCAGAAAACCAGAAAGAAGACGTTGAAGCAAGCAAATATGGAATATGCTGGGAACATTCAACAAGTCCGACAGCATCTATGTAAATAGATTTTACCCTTTCAGGCCAAAAGATCTTAGTCAGAACTGGGTAAGAAAAATCAACTTGTTTCAAGTTGCAGGAAAGAGTAAGGATGGCAGTGTGGTGATACGATGCTGATGAAGCTGTCTGAATGTTAAGTTAATCAAGAAGGTTGAAAAGTGAACAGGAGGGAACAAAAAAAAGGATCGTGCAAAGAACTGTAAACTGTAAAACTGAAGAGCTAGAGGAAACCAAGTCAAGTCAAGTCAAGTCAAGAGAGTTTATTATAGAGAGTGTGTCCATATACCATAGAATATATATATACATATACCATAGAATATATATATATACATACATAAATAAACAGATAAAGTGCAATAGGCTATAGTTCAGAGTTTGTTTGAAGTTGTGTTTAATAGTCTTATCATGTTCTGAGAGAGAAATACTGTCTTAATATTACAGGTGAATAATTTACAGCAGAGCAGCCCAATTCTAATGCAAGCAGTAATAATGAGTTCCCAGGCTTTTCTGTATTTGTTTCAGATTTCCAGTATCTGCATCTTCCCCGAATAATCTCAGTGACACTGACTTTCTCTCCAGCTCATGCAGAAAGGGGCCTACAGCTGGATCTCCCTCCAAAAAGATTATCCATCTTAGCTTAGTCACTGGATCATCGTTCCACTGACAACCCTGTTTTTCCTGTATTCCTGTGAATTCTTAGGAGGTAGGTTCAATAGCATCAGCCCTTCTTCCCCTCCTCCTCATGAGTTATCAGGCTTACACTCCCTGCCTTTGCTTCCAGTCTCTGCTTTGTACCTTCAACTCACACCGGGTACCAGGGGGAACAACTCAGAAACATGGCAAAGATGTAATAAATGGAGCAGTGATGTTGCCTGACTATGCAGTAGTGGCTACCTCTTGTTACCTTCTGTGATGCCTGGTAGCTTTCAAACTGCTGCAGAGCAGACAGAAGCACAAAGTGAATTGTGCCTTGAAGGACATCGTAGGTCCTGTTCCTATTGAATGCTTCATGTTTCCAAAGCAGGAAATTTCAGCCGCTCCAATTTTAGCTCTTACAGCTCAAGATAAGTGCTGCACCAAAGTAACGTCATTCCTTTTGTAGACCCAACAAAGACTGAATGTGCATTCATGGAGATTATATACAGAAATGACTGGCAAAATGTTATTAATTCTGCACACAATTCCTGCAGGGTTATCATGGATTAACAATTTAAACAATAAAGCAATGAGATTTACCTATTTTACACACTAAAACACAATGCTATGTGACTGTATTATAGGCTTACAATAACACTATGCCTGGGTTCCTTTAACCCATACAATCAAAACAAATTAATTGTTTTAATAATTTGAAGTTTTTCTTGGCAGTACAGATAGATATACTGCAGTCAGGAGTGTGGATTCCAGCTCTTATTCACAGTCTGAGTAAGTCTGACATTTCTGTGCACTGTTGAGGGAGAAGAGTGCTTTGGATAAGATATTATACTGAGACTTCATCACCTGCTTATGTGCATGAGGTTTCCCAAAGCACTAACTTAGGAGAAGGATGGAAGTTGTCTGGGTATCTAGATAATATTTATTTCTAATCAGCAACTGTAAATGCCAAATTGAAGCATTAATTTCACTTTTTGTTGGGAGAGGTTGCCTTGTAAAAGACTTGCTGTTGCATTTGCTTACATAACACCAATGAGTATATGTTGAAACCTTGTAGAACATAGAACACAGAACAGTATGGCACAGGAACCTACCCTTCAGCCACAATGTCTATGCTGAACATAATGCTAAGATAAACTAACATCCTCTGCTTGCATGTGATCTATGTCGCTCCATTCCGTGCATATCTATGTGCCTATCTAGAAACCTCTTAAACATCACTATCGTATCTGCCTCCATCACCTCCATGTTCAGTTGACCATAGTGCATTGTATAAAGGTACTTGCATCCTCATTGCTGCATAGGAAACCTAATTACTTGGAAATATTAAAGACACAGGAATGCCATCACCATCCCAGCAGCATGTTCCTGGCACCCATCACCCTCTGTGTATAAAACACTGTGCTACACATCACCTTTAAACTTTGCCCTCTCACATTGAAGCCATGGCTTCCTGTCTTTAACATTTCCAAGTAATTAGGTTCCCTGTGCAGCATTGAGGCTGTAAGTACCTTCTTACAATGCGCAATGGTCATCTGAGCACAGAGGTGTCAGCTGTTGTTTTGTTAGGAGCACTCCTGGTTGGCTTAAAGATTCAAATGCCAATGTAGAAATCTAAGTTGACAATCCAGTGTAGCCAGAGAATGTGCAATACAGCTGTAGGTGTTGCCATTTGGATGAGACATTGAGCTGATTGTATGCATCTTTAGTTGGCGGTACCACTGGTTAACTGTTGCTAGGCGTTCAGTTGCGCCTATTCATTGAAACGCAGAAGCCAGGTGTGTGCCAAGTGCAGATGTCAGGTTAGTTGAGATCCTTAAGATGAACTTGTCATTGATGAGACTGGAACATTAACAACATGATCACAAGGGCCACTCTGCATCGAACCCTCCCACTTTACACAAGGAATGTTTGGATGGTGTGGGGTGAGGGGGTGGGGGGAGAATTTACTTGTGATTTATTTGCTTTTCCTATTTCAAGATTACATTTGTTTTCAGTTAAATTAAATGTTTTGGTGCATTGGTACACGTTTTAATGAATTAAACCCATTTGAACAACTTGTTAAACATGAATTTGATTATCAGAGTCAATTAAAAATGGTTCAAAGACTTCATTTAGCAGCAAGTGATCAAAAACATACCAGGGTCCTTTTGCATAGTTATTTTGCATAGCCTGCTTCACACTGCAAAGGCTCTCTGATCAGAGTTAGCCCTCTCTATCTGAATCTAATTAGCATGGATGGCAAATTAGGGTAGAAACCGAAGGAATACATGGTATCATCTTTCCTCATTATGTTGATGCTTCGCACCAATGTCTTTGAGCTTTTTCCTTCTTTGAATTTAAAAACAGAGGTTAATTTGGTGTTGGGGGTGGCTGATCTAACATGTTATACATGTTATAAATTCAGTTACACTAGCATGTTATTGTACAGCATTGTTGAGAGTATTCAAAGAGTCAAGAACACAACATTTCGAGGTGGATCAAGAAGGATCAAGAAGGATTGTCCATTATTTCACAGGTCAAACAGGCCAGATTTTATTTTTTATCCAGGAAGGATCTCTGAAGTAGAATCAATCTTCTGGTAGTTTTTAAATTTCCCTAACAAAGTACCCTGAGATCAACCGTAGTCATGTTCTAGCTTTCATGTTGCAATCACATAAGTCAGTAGCAACTAGGAATTTTACTTCGGAGTCACGTGAGTGACTACGTGAAGAAGCCCCGTCCAGCCGCACACGCTTCATTATCGATCAGATCGCATAGCGTTCATGACCGTGTGTGGAGGAGCAGCAGCTCCTCCAGGCGGTGAGTAAAGCAAATTTAAAGTAAAAATCGGACAAGGTAAGTGGTTTCGTTTTTACTTACAGGGCGCTTTTCTTCCCGCTCAGATGTGTTGGCAGAGGTCCACACAAACCCAGAATGGAGAAGAGCGTAGGGGAAGGAGAGGCCAGGGACGCACCGCAGGTAAAACCCCTGATGCTAAGGGTAGCGGGCATCAGTAAGAGGAGGCAGTGGCATCGAAGCCATCAACTCCCGTTACGGTCGAATGTGCCGTTAAACCGCCGGCGGCGGGGCGCAAGGCTGGACAAAAGTCGGCCCGACCTGTAGACTCGGAAGAGTCAGACCCGGAGGTATACCCTCCTGCAGCAGAAAATGTTATGGCTGCAAGGGTCGCCAGTTTAGAGCTCCTGATTGGGATTTACAAAGAACCCCCACAGGAGGAATCAGGTCGGTGTTGGGCAATGGAGGATACAGCACAAGGTGTGCCTTGGTTGGGACAGGCACAAGGGTGGCCTACAGGAGAGCCATCAGAAATGACTGTGCAAAGGTATTACAGTGGTTGGCCTACAGGAGAGCCAGAAATGCCTGAAAAAGGCAGTATATGTGCTGGCTTACTGAAGAGCCAGTACCAGAAATGTCTCAAAAAAGACAGTACAAACGTACTTATGTGCCAGCACCGAAAGTTCCTAAAGGGAAAATTATGAAGCGTTGGCCTAGAGTTGAGCCAGCGCCAGCAGCACCTGAAACAGGGCTGTCTATCCGTGGGCCTATAAGAGAGCACGCGCAGTGGGAATCTGGCATAGACTTACCTGAAACAGGGCAGCCAGAATTTACCAAACCTGAATAGGAACATCTAGATTCAGAAGATGAATTCTATGAGGATGAGAGCCCATTATCAGAGCTGAAAGTTCCTGGACTAGCACAAAAGTTTGCTGTTCCTAGAATAAAGGGGGAACCTTTGAGGGAGGAAATAGCAATGACTATAAACTATCTACTCTCCCATCAGCTCCAGGAAGTAACTATGGATGAGACTATGAAACAGTACGAGGCCCCAGAATTGCTGACAGTTCCAGCAGTAAATAACTTGATTTGGGGTTATTTGAGCATTGGTTTACGCTCACAAGAATTGAAATTGCAACGTGTATTGAAATTGCTGGGGTCAGGCATCACGGCATTTGCCAGAGGTTTGGATGATGATTATGTATCAGATTCACAACAAGATGCTCTAGCACATTTTGTTGTGAATTATATTCATAAAAATGCAATAAAACCAAATATTCATCCTAAGTATGCAGGGCTCTGCAAACCAACCAACATACAAATGCCTAAGCTGCTGTTTGGAGAAAATCTAGCAAAGAAGCTAAAAGGACTTGAATGAAGAGTCAAGAACCTTGAGTGGCATGATGATGAAACCACCGATGATGAGCAGAGCGGTGCGCATGCAGTATCCCTACAGGCGGAATACTGGTGCTGGAGAAGGAACAAGCCGATCATTCTCGTATACACGTTGGCGTGCTGCACTGGGGATACGTGGAGGTTACAATGTGCCTACCAGAAGCGGACAATTGCCGGTGGCAAACCCGAGGTAGGGGGTCCTGGTCTGGTAAGGAATACAATAAATGATTCACATTCACAAGTAGGGGGAAGGTTACGATTCTTCCTAAAAGAAATAATTCATTTATTCTAAATAGCATTGTAGGATTCAAAATTGAGTTTCTATCCACATTTGGATCCTCCAAGGCAAGGAAATTCAAACTGGTCACGAATTTTCTCAAAAGAAGAGAATGTTGATCAAAGGAGAATTAGAAACTTTAACCAAAAAGGGGGTAATAGAGAGTAGAACAACACCATCAGTTTGTATCAAATATTTTTCCAAGAACAAAAAAGGATGGTGGATGTAGAATCATATTGGATCTGACAAATCTTAACCTTTATGTACAATACAAACATTTCAAAATGGAAACATTTACCAATGCAATTCAGCTAATCACAGAAAGTTGCAACATGGCAAGCATAGATCTGCAAGATGCATATTATTCCGTGGCAATGCATGGTAATGATCAAAGATATTTGAAATTTAGATGGATGAGTCAGTTATGGCAATTTAAAGCATTGCCCAATGGTCTGATTTCAGCGCCAAGATTATTCACTAAATTGCTCAAACCAATTTTAGTTCTGTTAAGAGCTGAGCGCCATGTATTAATGGCTTATTTAGAGGATATCCTCATTGTAGGGGACACTTTGGCTGCTGCTAAATTGTCAGTATCCAGAGTCAAATACATTTTTGAGAAATTAGGTTTCATTATTCACCTACAAAAATCTAAATTGTTACCAAGCAAAAAGATTGATTACCTAGGGTTCACAATTAACTCCGAACACATGGTAATCACTTTGCCAAAAGATAAAAGCTGCAGTTAATTGAAGGTTGCATAAAACTCATTAACGAGGACACACCTTCAATTAGAGGTGGCAAGCTTGCTAGGCAAATTAATTGCAGGGTTTCCAGCGGTCACGTTTGGACCATTGCATTATCAATGTTTACAGAGAGCTAAGGTACAAGCGTTAAAAATGAATAGAGGGCATTTTGACAGGCCCATGAAATTAATAATTTAATCCATTACAGAAATAGAATGGTGGACTAACAATGTTTCTAATGCTTCCAGAAAAGTTCTGGTAGAAACACCTTCCGTCACTCTACAGACTGATGTAAGTGCGCTGAGTTGGGGCGCTACTAACATGATTTCCAGCTGTGGAGGTAGGTGGAATGTGAATGAAGTACCTTTGCTGGAAAATCTGGGAATCAATTACCTAGAGCTATTAGGCGCATTTTACGGCCTTAGAGCTTATTGCACTGATATGGGAAATGTGCATGTTCAGGTACAGGTTGACAATACTACAGCTGTAGCATACATAAATCACATGGGTGGTATAAAATCAGAATCATGTGCTAAATTAGCGAATGAAATTTGGACCTGGTGTATTGCCAGGAAAATTTGGCTGTCAGCAATATATTTACCAGGTAAATTTAATACAATTACAGACAAAAGATCACGTAAATTTTATGATAATACAGAATGGATGTTAAGTCGGAAAATATTCACACAAATTATCACACAATTTGTAATGCCAGAAATTGATCTGTTTGCATCAAGATTGAACCACCAGTTTGCCTAAGTATGTGTCATGGGAACCTGATCCTGGAGCAGTAGCGGTGGATGCTTTCTCGCTAGATTGGGGTGGTATGTTTCTGTATGCGTTTCTGCCATTTTGTTTAATCCACAGATGCATACAAAAAATTAAACAAGTTTCAGCCTCAGGGATTTTGGTAGTACCAGATTGGTCTAAACAGCTATGGTACCCACTGGTGTTAAAAAAAAAAACTTTAAAAAAAACCCTTATGGTTATTCCAAAGCAGATTAAACTGCTTGTGCACCCTGTGGCTGATGAACATCATCCTTTACATGATCATATTGGTTTGTTGATTTGCAGATTCTAAGAAGGCCATATCTTGGAAAAGGATTATCAGACCGAATGGTGGATGTTATAACAACAGCCTGGAGGAATAGTACCCAGAAGCAGTACATCTCCTATATAAAGAAATGGGAGGAGTTTTGTTCAGGGAAACATATTGCATATAACACAGCAGAAATTTCAGATGTAATAGAGTTCCTTTCTACTCTATACTATGAATTCAAATTAAATTATAGTGCAATTAATACTGCACGAAGTACACACTCTGCATATTTAAGCAGTGAATCAGAACAAACTCCAATAGGAGCACATCCTTGGGTCTGTAGGTTTATGAAAGGAATTTTCAACTCTAATCCTTCCAGACCTAGGTATACAGAAATTGGAATGTAAAAGATATACTGATGTTGCTAAGGAATTGGAATCCAGTTGAAACTCTGTCATTATCCAAAATCACCATGAAATTGGTTATGCTCATGGCATTAGTTTCAGCTCAGAGAGTTCAAACATTACAGAAACTCAGAATTGATAGAATGAAAGTAGGACCAAATGCTGTGACATTTTATTTCTATGATTTACTGAAGCAAAGTAGACTAGGTTCACAGGATGCAAGTTGGAAATTTTAGCATATCCTACAGATCCACGACTGTGTGTAGTAACATATGTGAAATGTTACATAGAAACAACAAAAGTTTTAAGAGGCACCGAATTGGCATTTTTTATTGGTCATAAAAAGCCTCATAAGAAAGTGTCAACACAAACAATTTCACGATGGTTGAAACAGGTGTTGAGATATTCAGGTATTGATACTGATAAATTTAAATCTCATTCCACCAGGGCGGCATCAACATCAGCGGCCAGGGATTCAGACAATAGACCTTATTCTCGCGGCCGCAGGATGGGCAAGTGAACAGATGTTTCACAAGTATTACCATAAGGAGATTAAAGATCTCAGAGGGTTTGGTGATGCCGTGCTGGATACAGTATTAAATCCCCCATTATAATAAATGGGCCTAATTTTGTTACTTTTATTAAAATAAATAAAACCATTAACTGATTACATTCAAATGTTGTGGTTATGCATTGTTGATTGTGCTTACTCAAATAGAGTCAATCGATGCAGTGAACACCTGGATTTGAATCCACGGTGTGAAATCACAGAGCTTTGAAATCTTCACGTAGTCACTTACGTGACTCCAAAGTAAAATAGTAAGATTAAATGAGAACTTACCAAATTTGAAGTTTGATCTTTATTTTATGAGTAACGTTGAGGGATTACGTGCCCTCCGCTCCCACCCTCATAAAAGGATCAAGCTGGTAGTTCTAAGTCTTTATGCATCTTACTATCATACTTCAGTAATTATCGTCTGTGATTGTCACTCCACTGCTTTGAAAGATTGACGCGTGTGCGGCTGGACGGGGCTTCTTCACGTAATCCCTCAACGTTACTCCTCATAAAATAAAGATCAAACTTCAAACTTGGTAAGTTCTCGTTTAATCTTACTATCAAACTTTATACTTTCTAGGTGCGCAAGCTTACATTCCGCTGAATGAATGAAGTGAGGCTTGTGAGGATGACATTTACCCCTTTAGTTGCTTGCAAATTCAAGATTTCTGAACAAGGAGTTCAGTATAAGAGATCAAGTGTTGGAAACAGAGAAAATCGTCGAAAAACAGGCGGCAAGTCATATACCTGACCATTGACTTTTGCAGTTTTGCAGCATCTGCAGTTCCTTCTTAAATATTGACTTTTGGTCCATTACTTTCAATAGAAGGGTGAAGAAACGTTTTTTTTTAAGTGTTCAAGTTAACTGTTGCATTTTAATTTTTAATTCAATAGCAAAATCAATTAGTGCTAGTTTTTTATTATGTGTGAGGAAGGGGTTAATAGGTATGTTGATTTAGACAAGAACCCTTTGTATAGTAGGGAGTATAGTAGGGAGGATAGGGGGAGTGAAGAACGAGTACAGATGGTGACTTTTTCAAGGATGAGAACAGAGAAGATAAGGAGACCGTCCAGGATAGAACTAGGGTAAGAGTCAGGAGAAACATTCTGTGCGCATGGGCAATGAACTTACATGAATATGTGCACACACCCACTATGACAAGATGTCTCATTTAAATGCACATGCGATGCATGATATGGGAGGTGTCTTTGACGTCGGGTGGACGTTCCAGGACGTTCTCGTGGGAATGTGGGCTTTATGTTATGATTGGAAGAAGCACAATGGGGAGGGATGAGGGTGTGACAATGATACCCATGAAATGTATAAAGATAGAAGACATCCCGATCCTCGGTGTGCCTCTAGGGGACATCAGAGGAGAGGCACCTATTCTGCAGAATATGATTTGAATAAAAAGCTTCTTTGCCGACTTTGTCTCTAAAAACGTTTGTGATTTTGAATCTCACATTATGTCTGAAGGCTAGACACATTTTGTGTTTTAATAATTTTGTGTCTGAAGAAGGGTCTTGACCTGAAACATAGCCCATTCCTTCTTTCCAGAGATGCTGCCTGTTCCGCTGAGTTACTCCAGCAATTTGTGTCTACCCTATGTTTTAATAACTTTGACAGCTGATGAAGGCTGGTTGATAGTGCTTTCACAGTGGTGGGTTTGAAAGTAGTTAAGGAGGAAAAAAGTCATTTTTCAGAAAAGTCTGGATGTTTTTTTGAATTGAGAAGTTTTGCTGTACTGTTGGTGAGGCCACACCTGGAACACAGAGCACAGATTTTGTTCCCTTACCGAAAAATGTTATACCTATATTGAAAGCAGTCCAAAGGAGGTTCATTAGGCTAATTACTGGGATAAAAAGAAATAGTAAAATACCCTTCAAACATTCAGAGCAGCCTCCAGGTGAGGGTGTAATTCCCATTGGCTCCTGATTGTGCATGTCCACTGCATTTCATGGAAGGCCCTTACAACATGATGGTTTTCATGAGAGAGTTAGATTTAGCTCTTAGGGCTAAAGGAATCAAGGGATATGGGGAAACAGCAGGAATGGATACTGATTTTGGATGATCAGCCATGATCATATTGAATGGTGGTGCTGGCTTGAAGGGCTGAATGGCCTACTCTTACACCTATTTTATGTTTCTGTGGTAGTGAATTGAGAGATGTACACAGATGGTGAGGTAATGGTGATGAAACCTAGCCTTGGATCAGCGTAATCTGGCCCGCAGTTTATAACTATTACAATTTTGTTTTTCAGTCAACTCTGTGCTTACCCTCCAGATAAATGTAACCATTGTTACATTGGTTATATCTCTTTTACCACCTATAAATGCAATTAGTCAGTTACCACCCTTCTCTTGAAGCCACATTGAAGTTTTAGGTCCATGGATAGCTGCTCGCTTCCGATTGTGGGGAACCTTGCAACAAGGGGTTCATTATCCAAAACCTATAGGAAGTTGTGGGGCAGAATGGAACTGTATATTTTCAAATGGCAGCTTATTAAACTGCCTTAATCTCCAAATCAACCAAAACATGAAATGAACTGAATATAGACCTTCATATGAAACTGGCATCAGTCAATCAATAATTGACAGGCATCAGTCAATGAATAATCTTAACACTTGTATTTTAACCATGTGCTCAGTGACCAGATTGAATCTTGTAAATAAACCAGCATAAGAAAAGCTACTTCATTTTGTTGGCATAGTATCCACAATTTGATCATCTTCACCATTAAAAAAATCTGTTTCCCAATAGATCTATCCTTCCCTCTTATTAAGATCTGTGCATGCAGAAAACGAGAGCATTATAAAAACAAATCTTTATATGTTGTATATTCTGTTGCTATAGATTTAAAGAAGATTTAATATTGTACCTGCAATCTTCTCTGTCTGTCTGTCTGTCTGTCTGTCTGTCTGTCTGTCTGTCTGTCTGTCTGTCTGTCTGTCTGTCTGTCCGTCCGTCTGTCTGTCTGTCTGTCTGTCGGCCGACCTATCTATCTATCTATCTATCTATCTATCGACCTACCTACCTACCGACCTACCCACCTGTCTATCTGTCTATCTGTCTATCTATCTGTCTATCTGTCTATCTGTCTATCTGTCTATCTGTCTATCTGTCTATCTGTCTATCTGTCTATCTGTCTATCTGTCTATCTGTCTATCTACCTATACTATTACTAAAACTCTCATCTTGTCCTCTTCTGGTTTGCGTTGTTTTTAAGCTGAGAGTCGGCCAGCTTCCCTGCCCGAGAGCCACCCAGCCACCCAGCCCGAGAGCCACCCAGGTGCCAAGCCCGAGAACCACCCAGCCGCACAGCTATAGAGCCACCCAGCCCAAGAGTGGCCCAGCCTGAGAGCCGCCCAGCCTGAGAAGCGCCCAGCCTGAGAGCCACCAAGCCCAAGAGCTGCCCAGACCAAGAGCTGCCCAGCTCCCCAGCACGAGAGCCCCCCACACAACCCCTCCCCCCCATACAACCCCTCCCCCGCACACAACCCCTCCCCCCACAACACCTCCCACCACAATCCCTCCCTTCCACAAACTCTCCCCCCATAATCCTTCCCCACCACAACCCCTCCACCACCACAAACCATTCCCCCCACAACCCCACCCCCCACAACCCCTGGTCCCCACAATGGGTTGCATTGGGGGACCAGGCCTCCCATGTGACTGGGACCCACTTAGTCTAGTTGTTTATATATCACAATCCTTTTCCTAATGAAACAATGTTTTGTAATCTTGGTAATCAGATTACTGCATCTGAGATATTGTATTACTTCCCCTTCACTCTCCTAGGTTACACCTAAATAGGAATACCAATTTCATGATTGCATGCTGAAAACTTAACCAGTGTAACATGTAAGAACTCAAGAGTTTGCTGAATACCATTGTTTGAATTAATGGTCAATCATCATTGACTATTAGTATCTCAGGATTGGTAAAGAATGAATCAACCAGGACTTTTCTATTTTTGACCAACATCTTGGAAGTTCCCAATTAAGCAAATACTTGAATGACCGCAGACAAATGGCAACAATGAGGGTCACATTTAATATGTTTACAATAATACTAGCCCTGATTCTATAGGGTCACACATTAATGGCATCTGGAGAGGACTTTATTTATGGGGAGAGATAGGATAAACTAGCTTTATTTTCTCTGGAGCAAAGTAAGTCTGGGTGAGGGGTGGGAGAGGTGAGGAATGGATGGAGGAGGGTGGCATGATCTGATTGAGGTATATACAATTATAAAACTAATTGATAGGTTAGTTTGTCAGAATCTTTTTCTTATGTCAAAAATAAATAATCCATCAAAGTATATATAAAGAAATACAAAAAAAAACATGGCGTTCTTAATGGAATGAGCTCCGAGATGAATTGTACATTTGCTGTAGGGTAGTGGTATTATACAGTGGGGTGGGTTGGTAGCACATGGCTTTGGGAATAATCCACAGATTCCCACCCTTGAGATCCTACTTTTTAACTCCCTATATTTGCACTGCTGTACATCATTCTTTTTTCTTATTAAGATGCTGGTATCAAATTGGATAATGACCCCAGGCTGCTCATCCTTGTCCCTGTTCTGCAAATGCTTGGAGATATCCTTGACCTTAGCAAACTGGAGGCAACACACCATCTTGGTGTTTCATTTGCAGCAACAGAATGTCCTCTATGTCTCCCTAACGATTGAGTCTCCTATCATTACAGCTCTCCTTGACTCACCTCTCCCCTGCTGTCCATTAGTGCCAGTCATTGTGCCACAGACAGGCTGCTGCTGTCTGCTGAAATGCTGCCACCACCACCACCAGTATCCAAAATGATATCCTTACATGCTACTTCATGTAACAAATACTTAAACCAGTATTTCAAATGCAAGGTGTGAAAAGATATGGACCTAAGATGGAACTGTTGTGCATGGGCTTGTGGGACGAAGGGCCTGTTTTTCCACTGCACAACTTGATGACAGCAAGGTCATAAGGCCATAAGTGATAATAGCAGAATTAGGCATTTCGGCTAATCAAGTCTACTCCGCCATTCAATCATAGCTGATCTATCTCTCCCTTCTAATCCTATTCTCCTGCCTTCTCCCCATAACCTCTGACACCCATACTAATCAAAAATCTATCTCTGCATTAAGAATATCCATTGACTTGGCCTCCAAAGCATTCTGTGGCAAAGAATTCCACAGATTCACCACACTCTGAAGAAATTCCTCGTCATCTCCTTCCAAAAAGAACGTCCTTTAATTCTGAGGCTATAACCTCTGGTCCTAGACTCTTATCAGGTCTGCAAAATTGTTTAGAATTGGTGGTTAGCAACACATCGGGAGAAGAATAATGTCTCTGAAAAATAATAACAAGAATAAAAGTGCTGATTTATTTTGTAAATAAAGTTAAAGAAGAATAAGTTCCCCAAAAACAATCTAGTTGGCTACGAAACAAAAACAAACCAAGGCAATTTGCTATTACCTTAAAATTATTGGATTGATGAAAATTGATACATTTAAAGACATTTTGCTAATTTTAAAAAGCATGCATGAAATAGTCACCAAAGTTTAACCATAGGTGTGATTAGCTACAATTACTAAACAGAGATTTTGTACCAGCTTTAAATAAAATGGCTAATATTGTTGCCCAGAAAATCAAAACTTTTCAAGTACATTTTTGACTTGAAATTCAGTGCAGATCTTGTACAAGAGATGTATTTGATGTTTGTTTTATTGCTGTTTACAAAATATAATGAAAAACCTTGAAGCAAGCACCAGTCTGGATGAAGTAATGATTTGACTGTAGAACGTTACACAGATTACATCTAATGAAAGAGAACAACATTAGCCAAGTTACAGCCCTTCATCTCAAGCAGCTCATCCCATCACCTGGATCCGTGCTTAAAGCTGAAATCCACTGTCCAGTTTCATTTTGGTCCCTGTTGTATGTTCACCCCACATCAGTAATCCTATACACAGAATCTGCCAAAATCTTTGGAATGCTTCAGGGGATGCCAAATTCACTGAATTAAATGGTAGTCTATTTAATAAATGAACAATTCAACTGTCTAGTTCACTCTGCGTCTGTCTGTCTGTCTGTCTGTCCGTCCGTCCGTCCGTCCGTCCGTCCGTCCGTCCGTCCGTTCGTTAACTAAAACTCTCATCTTGTCCTCTTCCAGTTTGCTTTTTTTTAAAGATCTGCACAAAAACAGTTCCCTATATCGCTAGGATTTTTTTGCCACCTTACTCACCGTTCTCCTCTGCTCCAAGCGCACCATGTTTTGTTCCGACCGGTGGAAGATTACAAAAGTTATGAAGGTTTAAAACATCATGAGATCAGCAGATTGGTCTTCTCGCCTGTCAGTCACCATGAATGTAACGCCCCTTCCGGCACCCGCTGTTAATCACCGGGCGGGGTGAGGAGAATAAAGCCCTGGAGGTGGGGTGAGTCCACAAGCTGTGCTGATTGAGTCCGGAGCCGTGCGGAGGAGAACGACCAGCGAAGTGGCCAGCGAAGCGACCAGCTCCCGCTGTGAGTTCCCAACGCAACCTCAACCCTTTCCCCACTGGTCTCCCTTGCTGACTCCTGCCCCCCTCCCCCGTAATACCGCACTCTCCCCTCATGGCTCTTCCCCGTTCTCTGAGCTCTCTCTCCCCTGCCTCCACACCCCTCCCCCCCACACCCCAACCCCTCACACACCCTTCCCTCCCACACACCCCTCCCTTCCACATATCCCTCACAAACCCCCTCCTGCCCACACACAGCCCTGTCCCACACACCCTTCTCCCCCCAAACCCCCCTGCCCACACATACCCCCTACACACACCCCTCGCCCTCCACAAACCGTCTGCCCAAACATAACCCCTCCCACACAACCCTCCCTCCCATAACCCCTCCCCCGCACAACCCATCCCCCCACAACCCCTCCCTGCCCACACACTCCCCTCCCCCCACAACCCCCACCACAACCCACCCGACAAACACCACACTCCCCCATGCACCAGCCCCACAATGCCCCCCCCACAATGCCGCACCCCCCTGCCCGCACACCCCTCCACCCCACAAACAACCCACCCACACACCCCTCTCCCCCACAACACCCCTCCCCACAATCCCCCCTCTCACCCACAACCCCCCACACAACCCCCTCACCCACAAACTCCACCTCCACAACACCCCCCTGCCCACAACTCCCCCATGCCAACTACCTCCCTCCCCCCACAACCACCCCCGCCCACACATAACCCTTGCCCACACACCCCTTGCCCACACACCCCTCCCCTCCCCTCCACATACCCCTCACCCACACACACTTCTCCTCCAAACCACCCCCTCCCCCTCCCACATCCTCCCTCCCCCCACACCACACCCCCTCCCCCCCACATCCCTCATCCTCCCCCCTTGCAAACCCCTTGAGCTCACATACACACTTCCTCTCCCACCCCACATCCCCCACACACACCCACCAACTTCCCTACCACGCCCCTACCACACCTCCCTACCACCCCCCACCACCATGCCATTGCATCAATGCTGGGGATATGAATAAATAAATAGTTATGTTAATTTAGCCCTCATTCAAACCCACATGATGAGACCAGGGAAGGCATTAAGTGGCAATCTCCTGTATTTACACATCGCTAAGGAGATATCCTGCCACTCAACACAGTTCGGAACATGTCTGCTTTGTTAATTAATACTTTGGTTGTATATCTGGGGAACAAACTTAATACTATAATAAAAGTAATACTATTGGATGTCTGGTGGTTTGTGCTCAGAACCCTGCGGAACAGTTACTGGTGTTTGAATATTCAAAAGGTTTCAGTCAGTTGGGATGTGTTCCCTTTGTAAAAATTGTAATTTGAGTAAATTATCTGTCTGCACTCAAAATATTAAAGTATGTAATTTTAGCCATTGGGACTGTAGTTAATCATTTATTGTTACTGTTGTGTTTAAAAAGTACAAAATGTATTGTGAAATGTCAGGAAAGGAGAAACAGATTCTCCAGAAACACTGCACCTACTGAATGAAATACAATATGTTTAATATTGACCAGTTTAAGTCTTCAGTGGATTATATCATATTTTGAACAATTTAATTTTAATCAAAGGTAAATATCTTACTTTATTCATCCACAAGTATATAAAATGTGAGTGCTTTCACATAACCACGTATTCAGAGGCAGATCAACCGGCTGTATACATCAAATCATTTCTGTCTTTTCAGCTCTTTATACCTCGACAACCTTGATGAGATTTTCTTGCTCCTGCAGAATCCTGTATTTTTTCCACATAGTCATGTCTACATAAATGATTTTTGTTAGCTTGGTCAGGGTCCACTGCAGTCATCCTTTATACATAGACTGCAAATAAATGGATGATAAATACCGCCTTTTGTGCAAGCAATCAAAATATACATATTTTATTGTGGTAATCTCAAAAATTCTCTCCAAAATATTATATCTTGACTCACTGCTTGGATATTGCAATAGTATCCAGAACTTCCACCATTCCTAGTTCTATAATTAGAAAATTGCTTTCAATGAAGAGATTTATATTTTAAATGGACAATAGAAAAGTAATACATTTGAAAACTTAATCAGATTTAATTGTTAGATGTAAATATACTAATATTGTGAAATGCAAGTTCATGGTGAGATTAATAATGTATTACTGAAAAAGGGCACACAACGATTCAATTTAACAACCAAAACCAGATGGTTGTTGATTCAAATCTCACTCTCGGAATCGAATCAAGACTGTTATTCCAATAAATATCGAGAACTTAAGTCAGGCATTCAACCTATTGTCATTCTGGTGAAGGCTTGATATGACAGGCACTACTCCATGCTCTCTTGGTCTCTCCTCAACATAGCCAGCCAAAGTTAAGATTGTCATATTTCATTGTACTTACATTTGCTGCAACTGTGTTGTAAGTAACAACTCGATAATCATTGATTGAATGAAGTGCCTTAAAATATTTAGTAAGTCCCTTAGAACTCTATGACTCTATAAAAGCTTATGTCTTTCCACTAAAACATTTGTAAACCTAAAGAGTCTGGATACCAAAACCAAGGAACAACTGTTCACCAAATGTCTTCCTGATGAAAACATGTTGGGCTACCAAGCTGCAAAAATAAGTAATAGGAATAGTAGCAGAGCAAACAGTCCTGACAAGCCCATGTGCAATGCATAATTAGGAGACTTGTGTGACATTCGATCAGATTATTCCACATACAATTATTCTTGCAGTTTGCTTATTCAGAATTTTCCCAGGATGCTGTCTAGCTTCATTATTAACAGATATCAGCTGATATTGATGTTTAAGAAAGAACTGCAGATGCTGGAAAAATCGAAGGTAGACAAAAATGTTGGATGTCTGAAGAAGGGTCTCGACCCGAAACATCACCTATTCCTTCGCTCCATAGATGCTGCCTCACCCGCTGGGTTTCTCCAGAATTTTTGTCTAACTTCAGCTGATATTGATCTCACTTTACGGTGCTATGTGAATCCAAATGCCATGGTAATAAGGAATTGCAGGCATTCCATTTCTCATGAATTGCAGGCATTACATTTCTTATTCATTCCAGTTTTCCTGATTAGTTCCAGTAATCAAGAACTAATCCTTTTAGTTTTAGTTTTCCACATTCTGAGCACCCACATTTAAAACAAAATCTCTCTCCATCTGGAAGCTTTAAACAACAAATGGCAAAGCTCATGGAGAGATTTAAATGCAAATAATCCTTTGTTCGTGTGTTCCCCCTTCAGCAGTGTATCCTTCTGAAATTGTTCCTGATTCTAGTCATAATAAAATAGAAGTTTCTACATCACATTGAAAAATAGTGTCATTTCTATACATTTTGGGATGGGTCAATGCAGAAATATAGATATTTCAAATGTCAAATATTAACATTTCACAGATCAAAACTCCATTTATTATGACCTCTGTGAAGCATTCTACTGCATCAGGTGAACAAGCCCATTTCCCACCAACAATGGGACTCACATTCTTTAGGCAGCTTCACACTATGGGATCAGAGTTCTGAATTGAATTTACTGGCTGTGTTTGAATTCAAATACTTGGAAGTCAAAGGTCACCATAGTTCCAAATTAATCTCTGTGCTCTCTTAAAATAACTTTTTTTGCCTTGTGTGACTTCCCATGAATGGTATTATTTTCCCCTTAGAATAGCTATATTTCCATTCACATTATTTTCACAAGTTTTGGAAACATTTATTATCACTCAATGTTTTCAACTTCCCTTTGCTCATTTACACATTCCCATATTGCCCATGCTATTATTTTCACAAAATAGAAGCAATATGCATTTCAAAGTAATTGCCCCTCACATGTTAATATTCATGTGTTTATAACAGTTTAGTCTTCTAGTATGCAATTAGAATCTAATTTCACATCATTTAGTGTGTAGGAAGGAACTGCAGATGCTGGTTTATACTGAAGATAGACATCAAAAGGTGGAGTAACTCAGCGGATCTGAAGAATGGTTTCGACCCAAAACCTCACATGGCTTAGTATATAATATCTTTCTCACAACATGTGATTAAACTCTGGAAGCCCATTTAACAGCTTAGCATGAAATACATTGGTTCATATTGTCAATATTCTGTCTTGCTTTAATAGTCACTTCTGACTCCTTTGATTACAGTTTGAAATTATACCAAGTGCTCACAGTACCCTGCAAAAGATGAATAAAGTAGAATGCGAATACAAGGCAAAGATAATCAATAAAACTACAGCAATATTGAATGTGACATTGTTCCCTGTTTTCATGTTTCTATTTTTAACTTCCTTTTACCATTAGGCTCATATCTTCATTCTTCTATACAATCTTTCTATCATTAAAATCTCAATTCATTATAAAAAGAAATTCATATTTTAATACAATCCTCATATTACCATTAGTCTTTAAAGCTTCATCAATTATGCCTTGCATAATGAGTTATTGGTTTGATATTGAGCAATATGAAAATCAGGTAAACTACCGTCAAAGAAGCCCATTATCTGCAAAAATCTCATCACTTAAATTTTAAATCAAAATCTCAAGTTGTTCAAATAAAAATTGATAGCATTCATTATCGTTGGTTCACAGATTATCCAAAATGGCTATTTCTACTAACTTCATCATTACCAAGGGATGCAAGCAGAAGCCTCCACGTGGCGCATCCTGGGCAATGCTGACGACAGAAACTGTAGCACAGTGACTGACTGAAGTAGCCAATTCTGCAACCACCGACCGTCAACTGTCACTGACCGACCGGAAAGACGTGATATAGAAGATGGCCGGACACGAGGAAGAAGAAATCATTACCAACAATTATAACTCTATTTAATTCGCTGATTCTCAAATCCTTATTCACATTTATTTGTACTCCCTGTAACATTTTACAGAAATTACATTAAGAAACGGTGATCCACTAAGAAACCTTGGAAAATGATGTCTATTTTACAACAGTGCATCGAATATATTCTAAAAAAAATTCAAAACGGACTGAGAACACAATCAGAAAAGTATCAGTCCCAATAGTGAAACTTTATTAATGCAATATTGTCGATTAACTTCATCTATAATATATAAATTTAAACTAAACCAAGGGGAAGCAACCAGTGAAAATAAATTTGAATCTGTGAACAAATCTAACATAAATAGCAGAAAGTAATTGTTAACTCAAATGGGAGTTGAATCCTTCCATGATGGCTATTATGTATAAATATAGTTGGATATTGCTAAGGGAAAATTAGGACACAATTTAGGGGAATTCATCCTAATTTTTAGGTACTTAACTTTGTTTTGTTCTTGAATATCATCTGTCTAACTGTATTGCTTCTTAATAACATCCTCATTAATATTAATATACCAAATACGCCGATTCATCACAAAATATTTTTGTATTCATACAGATGACAAGATAATTGAAACTGACAGATCGCCAAGAAAAATAGTCCTCAGGGATGAAACTGGATTCAAACCTTAATATGAAGTAATAGCTGTAAATCTGCAATTCAACCAACACAGATTTTTTTAAATTAGATAATTATTAACTGCCATAAGGATACAAGAATATTTGTAGCTGGTGACATTTTCACCAGTAATGTGCTTAGAGAATCCAGGCAGACAGCCTGACAGTTTTCTGATCATTAAATGAAATTAAATCATGGTACTGTGCGTCTCAATTTTCTCAAGAGAGCAGGGATCCTGCAGAGGACATGCATGTAGATTATCCCAACATTCTCATACAATTCTCACAAATGTTCCCAATCATGAGTACTCCTATCAATCCACTTATGTAAACCTAATCTTGCCTCGTGTGCTATCATTTCCTTAACAATGTTCGACACAACTTGTGAACATTTTACACAGATGTTCCGAACTGAGTTTGCAGAGAAGGTTTCATCATATAATTCAACAAATTTACGATTAGAATA
>CM075983.1:28217313-28319160 GCA_038087875.1 Malacoraja senta
ATTGCTACTAGTATCTTTGCTTTGGTCATGGCTTCTTCATGCACAACTCATCTTTTTGTTTCTCAGCTGCAGGTGATCATTTTGATATTCCTGCCTAGTCCTCCTTATTAACTTTGAACATACAAAATATTGCCATTTGGAAGGAGCTCCAGAAAATCCTGCACCCACTCAAGCCATCGCCCCCCTTCCCTCCGATACGGACACGGAGCGATCGCTGGCCCCCTTTGTTTTGTTAAACATCTATTTCCTTCGGGTGATTTTTAAAAATGTCCCCCTTACCATATCCGTACTTTTTCGATAGCTGCCATGACCCGTTTTATGTCATCCTTCGCCCTGCTCCTGGTGTCTGTCTGTCCGTCCGTCCGTCCGTCCGTCCGTCCGTCCATCCGTCCGTGTGTGTGTGTGTGTGTGTGTGTGTGTGTGTGTGTGTGTGTGTGTGCCCCCCCCCCCTATTCCGCTCTATGATCGTTGCTTCCATCCGTTTGTCCGCTCGTTAGCTCGCCCTTGGATTAAGTAGCGCAGGATAAAGCTGCGAATTCACGCACAGGATGGAAACTGGAAACTGAAAAGTAGTTGAATGCCTTCCCCCTGCATTACCCCCCCCCCCCCCCATTTCCATCACTGAATACACTAAAACAGTATAAGCTGTAAATTGGGACTATCTATGTATGTTTTATAGTCAAGGACCAATACAGCATGGAAAAAGGGTCATTTGACCCAACATGGTGTCCATTCTGGGCTAGTCCCATTTGCCTGCATTTGCCCAAGTTAGGTATTATTCAGGGGTATTAAATTACAGGGAAGTAGAAGCCATTAATTGAAAACAAGAATCTGTCTTCAGAATCACTATTTTAATGTACATTGTAAACATTAATCAGTTTGAAATTAAAAAGACAGCTTTGCAAGACAGGCTATCTACTCACATGGCCGATGCATATGAGAACACAATGGGGTATGTTAATTGCCCTACATTAAGTCAGAAATCTTAATCTTAAGGTATTTCACATCGTTATGATAAAGATGAAGGGAGCCTCCAAACAAGGCTTATTTGTCATTTGACATCAAGCATGGCCATGGACATACTTATCGTACTCAGTAGAGTCAGCCTTCATAACACTAATTTTGGGATTCTGAGTTTCCTGTCATCAGAAGCATTTAGATCATCCACATGGATTATTGTGTCCCAACAAAGGTGTTTGAATATTCAGATGTGTCCTGACAGCTACAATATGATCCCATTGTAAATACAGTATGTAATTCTGCAGTTTCTTGTCTTGTTTAACAAAATGTTTAAGCTTAGTAGGTAATTATAGCTATTGAAACTATAGTTAACCATTGATTGTTATCCTTATGTGCCATTGGATCTGTAGTTGATCGTTTATTGTTGCCTTTGTGTTTAATACATAAATAAAATTGGCGTACTTTGGGTTTGGAGGTCTTACTGAGCTGGTTCCAAGAGGATACCTATTTCTCTTGATGAATAAAGACTTTTATATCAAACAGATTCAGTCTCCAAATTGTTTAGGTCAAAGGTCATATCCTTTTAAACACTTCCTATCCATATATTTGTCCAAAATGTCTTTTGAAAGTCATAATTGTACCCAATTCTATAGCTTTGTTAGGCTGCTTGTTCCAGCTTATGTGCAAATTTACTACCCAGAATAACCTAAGGAACAATTCTGGGCGAAATTACTGGGGTGAGACTAGTCCTTGATTATGCTGGTTGCCTTGCTGAGGCAATGTGAAGTGTAAATGGGGTCCATGGAAGTTGGTATGCGTGATGGACTGGGCTACGTCCACAACTCTCTGCAATTTTATGCAGTCTTGGATGGAGCTGTTCCTGAAACACATTGTGGTGCATCCTTATAAACTGCCTTCTGCAGCGCATCTGTAGAAGTTGGTAAGGGTTGTCGGGGACATGCTGAACTTCCTAAGCCTTCTGAGGAAGCAGAGGCATTGGTGTGCTTTTTTGGCCATAGCTTTGATGTGG
Organism: Malacoraja senta; assembly: GCA_038087875.1. Lineage (NCBI taxonomy): Eukaryota > Metazoa > Chordata > Chondrichthyes > Rajiformes > Rajidae > Malacoraja > Malacoraja senta. The sequence goes on from CM075983.1 coordinate 28,219,304, forward strand.
CTGGTCCAGTGATATATATTCCTAAGAACTCAAAGCATTCAACCATCTCTACTTCGGCCCCATCAATGTATACCAGAGTATGTGTACAGCTTTGTTTCTTGAGATCAATCCCAATCTCCTTTGTCTTGTTGACATGAGGGAGAGCGTAGTGTCTTGGCACAGGTTATGAGGTTCTCATTCTCCTTCCTGTACTCCGTCTCATGATTATTTGTTGTCATTATTGCCTAGAAATTGGATTTCACCTTTATAGTGTGTGAAACATGAGCAGCGTGTTGATGCATTGCAAAAATTGATAAAACTGAAGAAACATTGTTAAAAACAAGTGCTATTGTCATTAACAGACACAACTGTTTTGTTAAAACAGGACCAGTATAATTCGGTATTAGGAGTTGCTTGAAAACTTGGAGTTACTTCACCATTGCCAAGCTGATTGCTGAAAACTCTCAGACCTTACGCTCATCCCAGGGCAGCCAGCGAACAACTGAGTTAAAGACTTTCATGGACTTGAGGATAACCTGAAGGCTGGGATGGGAACTTCCACTTAGTTATCCCCAATGCCCCATGCAATTGTTTTCACCAGATAAGTCTTCTGCCATGAATAACACCAAATAGGATGATCAAGGGGACAGAGATCACAGCATATTACTTGTACAGGTGCCAACAGTCGATGGGCCACTGATTTTAATACACCATTTGGACCTTTGAAAACTGATGCTGGTAGATGGCAAGTGAAGGAGGCCAATGACAATTAACTAAACAACTGGCATGTTAAAGAGAGCTGTGCACAGAAGGAAGGCACAAAATGCTGGAGTAACTCAATGGGACAGGCAACATGCTGAGTTATTCCAGCATTTTGAGTCTATCTTTGGTGTAAACCACAATAGTAAGATTAAACGAGAACTTACCAGTTTGAAGTTTGATCTTTATTTTATGAGGAGTTACGTTGGTGATTACGTGAAGAAGACCCATCAGGGCGCATGCGCGTCAATCTTCAAAGAAGTGGTATGAAATCACAGACAACACCATAATTGAAGTAACATATTAAGATGATCAACATGAGAACTACCATTATGACCTTTTTTCTATGAGAGAGGGTTGGGCGTGGCGGGCACGTAATCACCAACGTAACTCCTCATAAAATAAAGATCAAACTTCAAACTGGTAAGTTCTCATTTAATCTTACTATTTTACTTCGGAGTCACGTGAGTGACTATGTGAAGATTTTAAAGCTCTGTGATTTTTATACCGCAGATCAAAATCCCGGCTTCTCACTGCATCGATTGACTCTGAGTATCATCAATAATGCTGTAAACATGACATTGCATATCATGCAAAAACAAAACAGTTTTATTTTTGGTCATAAAACAACCAATAAACCCTCTTAATGTAGGGGCAACAAACGAAACAGAATGAAACAGTATTGAAAACAGACTTTAAACAATAGCAACAGCACTCAATATTGAGTTGGCAAACAGCCCTCCATCGGCAATCGGCCGATGATAGTATTGCTGAAACACAAGTTCATTTTCCCAACCTGCGGCTTTTAATATATGGTCGATGGGAATGTCCATCACCCTGACGGCGGATGTTGCTACTGCGCTAGTGGAATGAGATGTAAACACATAAATGTTAATTCCTGCCTGTACCAACTCTTGCTTTAACCACGTTGAGATAGTCTGAACTGCCACTTTTTAATGTTGGCTTCTTGTAACTGACAAATAATCCTGTTTCTTCTTGTCTTAAAGCCCTTGTGGCTTCAATGTAATGTAAGAAATGTGTCCTTACACATAAACATGGAGCTGTAGGATATGCTGAGAACACAAACTTAAATCATGTCACACCTGGCCTGCTTTGTTTGAGCAGGTCAGAAATATAAAACAGAACATTCTCTGTAGTCACTTCCATTCTCTCGAACTGAAGTTTTTGCAAAGTCTGCACTCTCTGTACTGACACCAATGCCATCAGCAAAGCCAATTCAGCAAAGTTATAGACGTGACAGGGACCCAATGACGAACAATGCTTACATCGCAGATTACCATATACCTAGGCTTAGGCGTTTTGGAATTAAAGATTCCTTTCATCAACCTAGATATGAGAGGGTGAGATCCTATACTTTGTGTCCGTGTACCTATTACAAGATATGCCTACAAAGCACTTCTAGCTGTATTGATAGCACTATAGCTAAGACCCTCATCATAATAAAGTGTAGATAAAACTCTAACACATTTTCAATAACTACAGTATCATATTGAATATTCTTTTGAAAACAATATTGTTCCCCTTTTTTTTACATAAGTCATATACTGCTTTTGAGTACTCTTTCTCCAGGCTGCAGTGAGTATATCCACTGTTGGCCTAGAAAGTCCTCGACCAATGTAAGGCATTCTTAAAAACCTGCAAATTAACAGATCCATACGATCACATAACGGATGAACTTAATGCGTTACTGGATGCTCCAGCAAATTCCTACTGTTTGGAATCAGCAAAAAGAGGTTGGATCGCTATCTGTAACATCAAAGGGAACCATGGTTGAATCGGGCAATTTGGTATCACCAAAACCCCTGAAGCGGCATCCTGCTTGATTTTCTCAAACACCGACCTATGAGGCAGAATGGTGGGAAAATGTACACAAACATATCATCCCAATTTAGTGAAAAAGCATCAATTGCCACTGCCCCTGGATCTGGTGCCTATGAAACATATGTTGGCCTTCCATATAGAAGTACTATGTTCTTGAACACATCCTGGTTCCACATCCACTCTGTATTATGACGGAATTTTCATGAGCTGCCATCTGGTACTACATTAAGTTTCCCTGGCAGATAGATAGCTCCAATCCAAATATCTCTATCCCTATTCCAGGTCCAATTTTATTTGCCAACCTGTAACATGATAACGATTTGATTCCACCCATGTGATTCATATCAGCAACTGCTGTAGTGTTGTCTATTTTGCACTGCATATGCAAACTAGTTTAGTTAGTGCCATAAGCCTTAAGTCCATAAAATACTCTTGGTTAATTCCCCATGTTTGCAGAAGCAATGTCCATCTGTCTCCACAGTTGGATCTTGTATCAGTAGCACCCTACCCAAGTGCTCTGACATCTGTCTGCAAAATCATGGAAGCTTGGTCCAATAACACTTTGGAATTACTAGTGGACACATGCTGAATCCACCATTGTACATCAGCAATGGCCTCTATTGATAGAAGCATAGGTCTATTATAATTACCCCAATGTATCCTCAGTGCTTGTTCCTTTGACCTTTGTAATTGTAGATAATAAAGTGGCCACTGTTGGAAATGCTGCCAGCAATTTCCCCAGCAGACTCATCACCTGGCTAATTGAAAGCTGTGTGTCAGCAATTAACTTGATACAGCTCTTAATTAGCTCTACCCTTTTTTGCCTAGGCATGGTCACAATCATGTTGATTAAGTCTATTGTGAACCCAACTAGTCAATTTGTGTCACAGGTATTAATTAAAATTTCTCTGGATAGCTTATGAAGCCCAATTTTTAAAAAGTGGTTTTTACCAACTGCCACTGATGCTTCAGCTGTTTCCTTTGATTGTCCTACAATCAAGATATTATCTAGGTAAGCCATGAGCACATGCCCATGACTTCTCATCATGCCTAGAATAGGTTTTAACAAATTTGTAATTACTCTAGGAGCTGAAGACAAATCATTAGGCAGTGCATTGTATTGCCATAATTGTCCCATCCAGCTGAATTTTAAATCTTCTATCCTGCAAATGAACAGACACTGAATCAGGATCTTTAAGATCTCCTCAAACGTTTCCATCTTAAAATGTCTATACCGTACAAAAAGTTTTAAGACTATTCAGGTCCAGTATAATTCTGCATCCCCCATCCTTTTTTGGTCTGGGAAAGATATTGGACACGAACTGATGGCTTTGGTAAACTGCCTTAGCAATTACACCCTTGTTACATAAGCTTGCAAGTTCCACCTGAACTTCCAATTGTTCAGTGATACTGAAGTCAAACTCCTTTTTGGAACATGTTTGCATGGGTAAATCAGAATTTGCATTAAGCGTTATTCGATACCCTTCAATAACCTTCAGTATAAACATATCTGAGGTATCACATTAGATCTGTCTATATGAGAACCAGACCCACTTACCTCATTACCACCTGGCATTCTTCCCCGGCCTCGAGCTGGATATCTCACCTTCCCTGGCGCTGCTACAGCCGAACGCCAACTGCGCTGCATCGTAGCTGGACTCGTCCCTTCCCCGGACCAGTCTCCTCGCTTATAGGGATAATCTTTGGTGGATATGTGGCTGCTGGCTGCTTAATCAATCCCACCGTCTTGGCCTCCTCCTCCAGCTCCTTCATCTGCTTTGCGAAATCCTCGCCAAACAGCTGTGCCGGTTGCACTGTGCCAGGCTGGCAGAGTGAAGTATATTTTATGCTGGTGGCAAGTTCCTCACCCAGAGGCTCACCAGCGCCTGACGACATGGCAAACCGTGCTGCACACGGTGTCAGCTCTGGCAGCTGCCTGCCCTCCCTTTGGAAGTCATCGTCGGACTCAGGGTCAGAGCGTATCTGCCCTTCTGCACTCACCTCTTGCAAAGAGGGTGCTTTCAAGCAGGCCTCTACTAGGCACTGCCGGCGGAGCCTTCCTGACGGCCTCCTGCCCTCACAACTCCTCCTGGAGTGTGGTTTTGTGAAGCAGGCCTCTCCTAGTCACTGCCGGCGGAGCCGTTCCCACGGCCTCCCACCTGCACAACTCCTCCTGGAGTGTGGCTTTGTGAAGCAGGCCTCTCCTAGGCACTGCCGGCGGAGCCATCCCCACGGCCTCCCGCCTGCACAACTCCTCCTGGAGTGTGGCTTTGTGAAGCAGGCATCTCCTAGGCACTGCCGGCGGAGCCTTTCCCACGGCCTCCCGCCTGCACAACTCCTCCTGGAGTGTGGCTTTGTGGAGCAGCTCCTGTATGCGCTGCTCCTTTTGGATAACCGCTGGGGCACGGTATCCTGTCCCCGACGGGACTCTCCTGGCCCGACTCTGCAGAGTCAATGGCCCTGACAGACTTGGCTTATGCCTACCGTCCGACTGGCGTTGGCTGTGTACCCGGCTGGACACTTTGCCAAGTCTGTCCCCGCACCGCTACCGGCTTGCGACTCCCCAGAGGTGACAGGCTGCCTTTCAGAGACTGCGCTCCCGCAGCTCTCTCTCTCCTTGTCCGTAGCAGGCCTGCACCTTGATGATGTTTTACTTGTTCCTGTATTGTGTGGGGAAAAACATACAGCAACAATTTTCTACTTTTTTCTAACTCCTCCAAAGTCTCCCCGACTTTGGTGGAGCTGTAACTACTCACCTGCAGGAGGAGCTCCGTCCTCCTTCTGCCGTTCGCGCCAATGCGTCAGACGTAATGACGCGCATGCGCCCTGACGGGTCTTCTTCACGTAGTCACTCACGTGACTCCGAAGTAAAATCTGCAGTTCCTTCCTCCACATTTGGGTGTGCAGAGAAGGATTTGGGCCAATTTCCCCTGGAAGTGATTGAGTACAAATCTAATCGGCGTCAAAAATCAAACCATTTTTTATATGCATTGTTTTCCATGAAATATATACAAGGTAACATGAGAATATATTTTACCTTTAAAATTATGTTTCTGCCTGGAAGCTTTTATGACCAATTCTACTATTTAATAAGGTTCTAATGCTGAATGATTTTCCTTTGAAAGGTGCCAATTCAACTGGAAATAAGCAAGCAATCCATTCAATACAAGTTCATTTTTTGTGAAGTTTAGAGCTGATTTTTTTTTTTGACACAACAGGAGAACCTCGCAGGGCTTCAGCATCCATAAACTCTGATAAATCTTCTTACTGCCCATCATTCTGTGAAATTGTCTGACATTTAAGCATTTTCAGCTGCAGAAGTACATTTGCACCTGTCACTCGCTACAGGGTTGATGCTATGAAGAGATACAGGAGTAGATTTTTTTTTGAATCATCACCTGTCTTAACTTGCTGATGGTTGAAAAAAAAAAACCCAATATGTTGAAAAACGGTTATTTTTCTCCCCCATTTTCGCAATCTGTTCAGTATGCCAGTCAGAACCCTTGGTGCAGATCATTCAGGTTCCTCAGTATAATTATGTATACCAAAACAAAATTGTGCAGGTACATTACATTAATTTGTAACACAAATATATATAAATATTTTCATGGGCCAAATGATATTGTTTCAATTACAATGAATCTCATTTGGAATGTAACCTTCTGAAAACTGGTCCAAGGCACCACAAGACTACTACCAGATATAGAATCAAGAGATAATATTTCCATATATTTCATGGAAAAGGCACAATATTCTGGAGTAATTCAGCAGATGAGGCAGCATCTCTGGAGAAAAGGAATAGATAACTTTTCGGATCGAGACCCTTCTTCAGACTGAGAGTCAGGGGAGAGGGAAACAAGAGATATGAAAAGGTACAAAGAACAAATGAATGAAAGATATGACTCCTCTTTCCAACAATAGTTCTGCAACACCCTCTCTCGATGCACCCTGCCTGTAATTGCTCCTGCTCTCTGGCTCTATGGCCTTTGATTTGTTATTTTCATACTTTATATTCATTTGTTCTTTGTACCTTTTCATACCTCTAGTTTCCCTCTCCCCTAACTCTTAGTCTGAAGAAGGGTCTCAACCCAAAACGTCACCCATTCCTTTTCTGCCTGACCCACGGAGTTACTTTTCGGTGTATCTGTGTCTATCTTCGGTGTAAACCAGGATCTGCAGTTCTTTCCTACACATAGAGTCAAGAGTGTTTAGTTGTCATATGAATTGACAATAGAACAATGAAATTCTTACTTGTAACAGCTTAACAGGCCCCATAGACACAATCCACACAGATTAATAATAGAACCAAAAACAAAATTAATAAATTAATAACTGTAAAACAAATCCTTAGCCTATAGTGAAACCAAAGACACAGTCCATTGAAGTTCATAGTTGCTGAGGTTGATGTTGTGCAGTGTTCAAGAGCCTGATAGGTACTAGGAAGAAGCTATTCTTGAATTTCATGGTCATGGTTTTCAGGCCTATGTACTTTCTTCAGGATTGCACCACTTAACTGCCTCAACAGTTGTAGGGGAATTAAGAGCCAGCCACATGTTTCATTGGATCAGGAAGGGTGGAAGATTTCCTACTCTGAAGGAGATTAGGAAACTATTGGTTTCATGGCTTTCATTATTTCCGTAGCATCATAAAATAGTAAGATTAAACGAGAACTTACCTAAGTTTGAAGTTTGATCTTTATTTTATGAGGAGTTACGTAGGTGATTACGTGAAGAACCCCGCCAGTGCGCCTGCGCGTCAATCTTCAAAGCAGCGGTGTGAAATCACAAAAAACAACAACCGAAGTAATATAGTCTCATACTAAAACGAGTAAGACAAGAACTTCCATCTGACCTTTATGATAGAGGGTAGGGTCGTGGTGGGCACGTAATCACCTACGTAACTCCTCATAAAATAAAGATCAAACTTCAAACTTAGGTAAGTTCTCGTTTAATCTTACTATTTTACTTCGGAGTCACGTGAGTGACTACGTGAAGATTTTAAAGCTTTGTGATTTCATGCCGTGGATCAATCCCGGCTTCTCACTGCATAGATTGACTCGGAACGAGAATAATCAATCATGCATTCATAATAACATTTGTACCACAAATGCAGTAATTCATTTCAAGAATGAAATGAATCAGATCCCCTTTAAACCAGAGGAATTTACACAGAACTTAAAATAGTTTCTGCAAACAACCCCGCATTAACAATAGGCTGATGGTAAAAATGTTGAAACATCAACTCATTGGACCACCCGGCGGCTGCGAGGATATGGTCGACGGGGCCGTCGTTTGCCCTGGCCGCCGACATTTCAGCTGCCCTAGTCGAGTGAGACGTAAAAACATAAGTGTTAATACCAGCAGCTGTTAAGACTTCTTTTATCCATCTGGAAATAGTCTGTATTGAAACTCTCTTGTGTGGTTTCTTGTGTGTGATCAAAAACCCAGTTTCCGTATTCTCAAATTCTTTGTGACCTCAATGTATTGTAATAAATATGTCTTAACACAGAGACATGGATCATTTGGATATGCTGCCAGCATAATTTTAAATCCTGTCACACCTGGCCTAATTTGCTTTAGTAGGTCATAGATATAGAATGTAACCTTGTCTTCAGTTACTTCCATACTGTCTATTTGTAATTTTCCAAGTGTTTGCACTCGTTGTGCTGTCACTCATGCCATAAACATGAAAACTTTCATACTGAGCTTGAGCAAAGGTAAAGACACACTTGATGACCATCACGAAGTAGTTTCAGTACCACACTTACATCCCAGATTGTCACGTACCTAGGTTTCGGTGGTTTGGAATTAAAGATTCCTTTCATTAGTCTGGAAACAATTGGGTGTGACCCAATTGAGTTTCTTTCTGAATCCAGAACCAAATATGAGGACAATGCACTTCTGGCTGAATTAATTGCACTACAACTCAGACCTTCATCATAATAAAGTTTTGACAGAAATTCTAAACATTTGAAATATCTGCAGTACTTTATTGCACATTCTTTTGTACCCAGAACTCTTCCCATTTCTTAATATAAGAAAGGTACTGTTTTTGAGTGCTCTTCCTCCAGGCTGCCGTAAGCATGTCCACAATATGCTCAGACAGTCCTCGTCCCAGAAAAGGCATTCTTAAAACCTGCAAATCAACAAATCCAAACGATCATATAATGGATGTTGTTCCCCTGTACAGGGTGCAGCAATAAATTACTCTTTTTTGGGACTTTCATCAACATTTGTGTTGTTAATTCTAATATCAACGGATACCATGGCTGTGTAGGCCAATCTGGTACTACCAATACCCTTGAAGCAGCATCTTGCCTGATTTTAAGCAAACATTGGCTTATGAGGCAGAAAGGTGGAAATATATATGAAAACATACCACCCCAATGTAGCGAGAAAGCATCAATCGCCACTGCTCCTGGATCTGGTTTCCATGAGACATATCTCGATAGCTGATGATTCAAGTTGATGTCGGTCATTCCAAATCTGATGACTATATCATTGAATACCTCTTGATTCAACATCCATTCTTTATTATCATGGAACTTTTCGTGACCTGGTGTCTGCTATCGTTCATTCTACCTGGTAGATAGATAGCTGAAATCCAAATGTTCTTTTCAATACACCAAGCCCAAAGTTGATTAACCATTTTGTCACAAGACACCGACTTAATTCCATATCATTAATATAAACAACTACTGTTGTGTTATCAATTTGAACTTGAACATGCTTATTAGTTGTGTTAGAACAATAAGCTTGGAGCCCATAGAAACATCCTAGAAGTTCCAAATAGTTAATTCCCCATGTCTGCAGTAACAATGACTCTTCCTGATTCCATCTGCCTCCTCAGCTAGATGTTAAGTCAGTTGCACCCCATCCTGGTGCACTGGCATCAGTTTGTAATATCATGGAAGGTTGTTCAATCAGCACTTTGCTGGAACTGCTTGAGACATGTAGAATCCACCACTGCAGATCAGAAACAGCATTTGTTGTTAGTTGCATGGTTCTATCAAAATGACCAACATGCATTCTCGGTGCCTGTTCTTTAAGTCTCTGCAGCTGTTGATAATGTAATGGTCCGAATTGGACTGCTGGGAATGCTGCTACTAATTTTCCCAGTACACGAGCCACCTGTCTAATTGAAGGTTTTTGCTCGTTTAGGAGATTACTGCAATCTTTAATCAAATCCACCCTTTTCCCTGGGCAAATTAATATTCATTTGGACTGAATCAATTGTGAACCCCAAATAATTAATAGAGGTACATGGTGTTAACCTAGATTTCTGTGGATGAATTAGAAACCCCAAATTTTCAAAAGTTGATTTCACAACTGCAACAGATACTTCTGTTGACTGTTTTGTCTTTCCTATAATCAAGACATCATCCAAATATGCCATTAGTACATGCCCCTGGCTACTCAGCAAGCCCAGAATTGGTTTTAACAATTTTTGTGAATATTCTGGGTGCAGATATTAACCCATTAGGCAGAGCTTTGAACTGCCACAACTGGTTCATCCATTTAAATTTAAGATACTTCCTATCTTCTGAATGAACAGACACTGAATAATATGCATCTTTCAAGTCTATAGTTGCCATATAACATGCTTCTGAAATAAGCTGTTTGGCAGTCACAAATGTTTCCATTTTAAAATGTCTAAATTGCACAAAAGGATTCAGATTTATCAAATCTACAAGAATCCTACATCCTCCATCCTTTTTTGATCGAGGGAATATATTTGACACAAATTGGTGACTTTGGTAGACTGATTTTTCAATAACCCCTTTTTTATATAGGGTTTCAATTGCAACCTGAACCTCCATCACTTCTTTTTGTACAAAGTGCAGAGTTCGGCTAGGAACATGCTGAACAGGCAAATCATAATTTGGATTGAATTCAATTCGAAATCCTTGTATATTATTCAGGATTACCACATCTGAAGTTATTTTCTTCCAATTATTATAGAAGAAATGTAACCTGCCTCCAACTTTTGGACTTAATCCAGTTAGTATGTTCCCATGAGAACCAGGTCCACCTACCTCTTGAGTCATTTGAGTACCCTGAGATTCCTGGGTTCTCCCGGAAGCACGCCCACTGGTTCTTGCTTCCGCTGCAGGCCGCCAACTACGTCCCTGCGTTGATGAGCGACTTGGTCCAGGATCCGTATGACGTCTGAAAGGATACTTCCTCTTTACAGACTTCACAACCATTGATGTCTTCATCAATCCTGTTTTCGCTTCATCTTCCAACTCTTTAATACGTCTCCCGAGATCTCTCCAAAGAGTAAGTTGGGTAATTTGTATATTACTTGGTTTGCAGAGTGCTGCGAATTTCGGATTCATAGTAGACCGTATAGCACTTCTAGAAGTGGGTGCTGCATAGCAACCCCAGTGCTTGCTGATGCAACTTCGTCATCTTTTGGTTGTTACCTGCTATTCTGGTAAAAGCAGTTATTCCAGAACCCAGCAGCTTTAATATTCTCTGCAACTGATTCCAGATACTCTTGCAGTCTCATCCATTTCATGCTGTTCCAGCTAATGGTAAACCAAGTAATTTATTAAGGAGGCCAGTTCTTCCTAATGGCTCTCCTGACCCTGACGGGGCAGCGAATCCTACTACCAGGGGTGGAACATCTGGCAGCTGCCTTTCATCGCCTTGTACAGCCTCACCGTCAGAGTCGGGGTCTGAAATCTCATGACCCGTAGCACGCTCCTCATTCCTGTGGGTGCATTCCATCAGCCCTGAGCCAGGTGCTGTTAAGCTGCTCCTGCAGCTTGGATTACAGTACACTCCTTCCTGAGTGAACTTTTGCTCCAACAACCTATGAAAAAGGCTTCTATTTGGGCAATATGCTCGAAAGCAGTATCTAGCCCTGTACCAGGAGCTGTTTGAACTGTTTCCAGCAGCTTGGCTTTCAGAACACTCCTTCCTGAGTGAACTTTGCTCCAACAGCCTGTGTAAAAGGCTTTCTATTTGGGCAATACGCTCTAAAGCAGTATCTAGCCCTGGAGCTTCTTCATTGCCTGGGACTCCCTCCGTTGGGATTTAAACTTTGTCTTTTGCCCGACAGGCGCTGACTGTGTTTTCACCAGCCCCAGGTCCACAGTCGCTATGCTCACCGCTGGCGGCTGTACCGGGGTTTAGAGGCGGTTGGTCTCTAACCGCGGACTCCCGACTTTCCCGACTTCTGTCGGCTATGTCGCTCGCCTCTTCTCCCTGTCCGTTTTTTCCCATGGCGTCTGTGGAAAAAATCACCATAGACCCACAGTAAACGGACCTGGAAAACCTGTAAAAAAGTTTTTACTTACCTTGTAGTTGAAAAACTACAAACCACTCGAGGAGCTCTGCTCCTCACGTCCGTTTGCGTCAAGGCGTCTGACGTAATGACGGGCAGGCGCACTGGCGGGGTTCTTCACGTAGTCACTCACGTGACTCCGAAGTAAAATCTGACATCTTCATTGTATATATCCATGATGGAGCATCTACAACCCAAAATAATTAGAACATTTCAATTATCTTTTTCTGGAAATCTTATTTCACTCCTAAATACCCAACCCCTTAACGGATGACTATTGTTGAGCTGAAATTAACGAACCTGGCAATTGCTGTCATTATTCAGTCTTTTACAGTTCAATGAGATCCCCTCTCATTCTTTGATACATCTGCTGTATTGTAGAAAGTGCTTCCTGATGTCTCGCCTGAATTACCTGGTCCTATTTCAAGATTATGTCCCCTTGGATTTCCTGAGTAGAGCAGCTAGTTCATTTGATTTAATCTTCTGCAGCCTCCAGACATTTTGACCTCCCCAAATGGTTTGGGGACTTTGCCCAGATGCGAGAATCCCAGGCCAAATGGTTACTCGGTAATATCTTTGGTGACATGCTGCTTTTAAAAATGAGCTTTTGGGCAATGACCTGTAATAGGGGTTAAAGCAATGGGAGCAAATACTCTTCGTACAAATGTAATCAGTTCATGCCCCCTTGGCAAAAAAATAGAAAATGTAAGTGAAAGTATAAACAAATCATTTTTCTCTGACACATTGCTGGAGGCTTGTTTGGCAATTAACTTAAAAAATGTTCTTCATATTCCTTGGTTGAAATAGTGTTTCCCAGTAATTGCCAGGCTACCTTGAATTATACATTCCTTATCTGTTGTGCAGAAAACATACACAAGGCTTTCTGCAGTGTTGCTACCTATCATATATTGGATCTACCTAGGTGCTGCTGCTCAACTGAAACTTGTATCCGAGAAGCATTCCGCAATGAAATCCAGCATTTGCTAATGAATTGGACTTGATTACATGGGCTAATCATGACCAGAGAACTAATAAATAAATTCATAGCCTAACAGGAAGTGTCAATAAATTCTCAGCTAATAGACATTCTTGACTTTTTTGGTCATTTGCATTCAAATTTTTACGTTAACCACTGGCATTGATCTTTCCCATCAGCCACTCTGCTCTGTTGGTTATAATTGCGGTGGAAACTGTTCCTAAGGAACAGTGTTGCAATGTAGGCAGCCGCAGATTGTGAAATCCACTGCATCACATCCAAAACATTTCTGCTGTCATTCTCTTGCTAGAGATAAGAGCCTTCCATCCATAGGTAAAAATTAGGCTTAGCTGTAATTTGCACATTTCCATCTGTGCTCTCAGGGCTCTCAATTCTGCTTGTGTCTGTAAGTCGTTATTAGGGACAATGAACACATGCAAGATGAGAGAGGGAGAGAAAAACGTTTGTTGATTGTAACGAAGACAAACTAGGAACCATGTTCAAACAATGGGCTTTTCCTTTGTCTATTAGAATCCTTATTAGAATTTAGAACTCCCCAAATGCTTTTGTTATTTTTAAACCAATGATTCTTGTTTATTAGATTAAAGCAAGTCTTAGCTGCTTTGTATAGTAAAAGCAAGTAAAATTTTACTCATAGGATGTTTTTGTTACACTCACTCATCTACACACATTCCTGTTATTCTCCTGTTAGATGCTGGCTTTTAATTTGTCAGGAGGAGAGGGTCTCCTCAAGGCCGAAGAAATTTGGCGCAGCTTCACTGAAGCTTTGTTTCCTCAGTGTTGAGGTCTCAGCATTTCCTGGGTTGGCCCTCATTATTAATTTAACACAAGCTTACATTGATGTGACTACTGGAGTTTGGCAAAATAGTTTTAGGGGGTTGGAAATATTAAGCTCCCGCAGTCCTCAGGTTTCCCAAGAAAGAAAATGATTGAAAGATTATTAAAAAATTGTATTTTTCAGTCTTTCCAAAGAATGATAAAGCACAAGTATAGGAAACACATGTTTGTTGGCACGTTGTGGATGATCGTGACCAAACTCAATTGAGCAATTGACTGATAATAATTATTTGGGTTTAGCTGTGGAGACTTAGTAAACGTTGGTGATGAAAATCTTTAGTTTGAAACCTAGTTAAGCTTTGTGATCTGTGAAATGAAATCATAATGAGGAGATGCAAGTGTGAAGCTGCTCTGCTGGCCCACCTATTATATATTTTTCTCCAGACGGCATGTATGCAGCTGGGAGAGAGTGAAGGTAACGTAGGGGGATATACTGTAGGAAGTAGAAAGATGACTTTGAACATCACTGGCAATGTTTATCAATGCTGCAGATTGCTTGCAGGTGTCCAAATGCCAGGTGCCATCGATCTGGAATTAACTCCACATAAAAGCCACAACCTACAAAACCAACTCCCTGCAGTCATCATCAAGTAGCTGTGCCAAAACAAGCAAATACAGTCACAATCATGTCAGATGTGGCTAACTCAGCCTTGACACATGGTAATATACCTGAATGAGTTTATTTCATGCTCATCACTTGTATTTGATGTTCAAACTAACTTTTCAATAATCTTTAAGGACTGATACAAAAACGTATAAATGGATGCCTTGAGGATCTCAAATAGCTTGTATTGGAATAGCTATTTTCCAGGGTATCATTTATTTTTGCTGTTATGGTTCAACTGAACTTCAAAAGATAGTTAATGATCTATTTTTCACCCACAAATCAGGAAATGATGAACCGGTTGCTGCTAGGGGTGACTTAAAACTCATCGGTTATGTGAAGTGAAAGTGGTTGCTGTGTGCAATAATTAATACAAGATACTAATTTTTAATTTTCTACATGACAAAATAAATATTATTAAAGTAAAACTAGCTCCTAGGCAATGTTTGTATTGTACAAAGAACTGTTTCAAAGTGCACCTTAAAGGGGAAACATGTTCTATCGCAGGACAAAAAATATTTTAAAAAACACAATTTCAGTAACTGGAGAAAGAGCTGGCAATTCAAATAGTAGGGTTTTTCATTAAATAAAAGAAAAATGACAATAACACAGGAGCAAGATCTTTTGCACATGGAGGCAGGGTATCCTTGCTGCACATTTTTTAATCTTGCACAAATAGAGCATCAGGTCACAGGATCCAGTCTTTAACTAAAATTCATTGGATGTGTCCAAGAGAGAGTTTGATATACGGTAGCTCTTTGGGCTTACGGAATCAGGGGATGTGGGGAGAAAGCAAGAAATAGGGTACTGATTTTGTATGATCAGCCATGATCATATTGAATGGCGGTGCTGACTCGAGGGGTGTGAATGGCCTACTCCTGCACCTATTTTCTATGTTTTCTATGTCTATGTTTTCTTTATGTTAATGAAGTACCACATATATGCCACATTTTACTTTCCTCCAAACCAGAGAAACATATGAAATAGAATGCAAATTGCTGGAGTAACTCAATCTGAAAACAGGCCCCAACCCAAAACATCACCTATCAATATCCTCCATAGATCTAGAAATGCAACCTGACTCCTGACCTACTAAGTTACTCAAGCACCTTGTGTTGTGCACAAGGTTCCAGCAACTGCAGTTCCTTATGTCGTCAATCATTCAAAGTAACTATTCATTTTCTATGTTTTACTTTCTCACTGAGTTCTTCCATTGGCATTTGCCTTCCTACAGACCGTGTTCTCCACCTCGCCGGACCGTGTTCTCCACCTCTTTCCATCTCGGAGGGCTGGTGTCCATGTTGAATTCAGGTGGTTGAATAGGCGGGATGTCATGTGGGATGACTAACTGCTCATGCCTTTTCGTGACTTTGTGGGCCTTTTCCAGGTGTTCCTCCAATTCCTGTTTTGATGTTTTCAAAGTTCCACTTTTTTCCTTTGCGAAGAGGTCTTTGATGAACTTGAAAGGGTTTTTATAGAACCGTGTTCTTGTGTGTTCTTTCTTCTTGCGAAGTTTCCTCAAGTTCTCTGCTTTTCGCAAGGTTGCCAATCAGTTCTTGATGTCCTCTTGGAGTAGCATGAGACCTTCTCTCTCTGCGTCAGTTGCTTTTTTCCATTGCTTTTTCAACTGTCTCCTCTCTCTGATTAGCCTCTCGATCTCCTGCTGCCTCCTGGACTTGATTGGTGTTGGTAATTTCTTTCCACCTCTCCCTTTACTCACCCCAAACCGTTCTTCTCCATAGCTGTAGATTGTGTTGCCCATTCTTTCAAGCTTTTCCACTGCTGTGCCCGCTTGTTGCTCCAAGATATGTAAAAGGTCACTGTTGACCGTCTCCCACTCTTTCTTTTCAACAGCCTTGGGCCATTTCACTCCAGGTTTGTGCCCTTTGATCTTTCCCTCCAATGGAGGTCTTTGTAGTTGTTGCGTGGGCTCCTCCACCGGCATTTCTGTGCTTGTATCACCCTCTTCAGTGACATGGGTGCTGATGCTCTGCGAACTTTGGTTTGTGTCCCGTCGCTGTGCTTCACTCGACTGATTTGACGTTGCTTCGTAAGAAGTACTGGTCAATGCGAGGCCCATGTTTCTGCTCTCTCAAGCACTTTCTCTTCCCTTGGTGGATCTTTAAGCCCTTCACTGATGTTAATTTCTGCCAACCACAGATGCACACCTGAACCATATAACCATATAACCATATAACCATAACAGCACGGAAACAGGCCATCTCGGCCCTTCAAGTCCGTGCCGAACATTTTTTTTTTTTTTTTAAATAAATACTTCCCCCTAGTCCCATCTACCTGCACTCAGACCATAACCCTCCATTCCTTTCCCGTCCATATACCCATCCAATCTATTTTTAAAGGATAACATCGAACCTGCCTCCACCACTTCCACTGGAAGCTCATTCCACACAGCTACCACTCTCTGAGTAAAGAAGTTCCCCCTAATGTTCCCCCTAAACTTCTGTCCCTTAGTTTGTGTCCCGCAGCTGTTGTGGATGTCTCATGTGCCATGCTCTCCTTGTCAGTAGTCGTTTCCGTTCCTGGGTCTGTA
Source organism: Malacoraja senta (assembly GCA_038087875.1). Classification (NCBI taxonomy): domain Eukaryota; kingdom Metazoa; phylum Chordata; class Chondrichthyes; order Rajiformes; family Rajidae; genus Malacoraja; species Malacoraja senta. Next base: position 28,236,164 of record CM075983.1, read on the forward strand.
ACCGTGTTATCAATCGGTGAGCCATCTTCCGCCCCCGCTCTCGCAGGCTCTAGGGGTATTCTCTTTATTTTACTTTTAGTAGCATTTAGCGGGTGTCTCCAACTAGCTGAAACAGCGTTGGGGACTGCTGTCATGGGTAGCTAGCCCATGACGGCCCCAGTGGGGTCTGTTCCCTCCTGTCAGCTGTCTCTCCAAGCTGTCACATGGACTTTCCCATGTTGTCAGCTGTCCTTTCACAGCAGTCACTGGACGAGTCCAGATTATCAGAATCAAATACACAGGACAAGATGTTAAGAAGTCCCTTGTGCCAATAGGTGGGGAGCATTTCACGACATTCGTTGATTGTTGAGAGTGGTAGACGCTCAACATCGGGGGGGGGGGGGTGGGTAACCTTCAGGACAGTTGGGCACAGGACATATCATCAGTAGTGTACCCTTGCATCACTGGGTGTTTCGGCCTTTTAACACTATACACCCTCCACAAGGGCGGCCCGCTGCAGGATGATCAACCCTCAGCGCATGTCCCGTGTCAAACCGTCCCAAAGATTCACCCCGACATACTTGGGGCCCAGCATGGGTCTTTCCGCTTGAGCCAAATCCACCGGCTGCTTCTTTCAGCCGCCTCTGAGAGTGATCTTATGGTCTTCCGCAGAGCCTGACCGTGGATTCCAAGCTCCTTCAGCAGTCTGATGGTAGATGACGCAACAAATCCTCTGCATCCCACTTCAACTGGATAGACTTTGGTGTTCCAGCCATGCTGCGTTGCCTCTGCTGCAAGCTCTGCGTAGCGCAGCTTCTTACGCTCATAGGCCTCCTCAACAGAGTTCTCCCATGGAACTGTGAGCTCTATGATGTAAGCAGTCTTCTGTGAAGGGGACCAGAACACCAAGTCTGGCCTGAGGTTGGTGGAAGCAATTTCAGGTGGAAAAATTAGTTGTCGGCCGATGTCCGCCAGCATCCTCCAGTCACGGGCCCTGCATTGGCTTCCTTCTTCTGATCTGGTGGAAGGAAGTTTAGAAGTTTTCTGTCCTTCTCGGACAAAGTTGTTACCCTTAGGGGAGGGGGGTTGCTTGATCTCGGAGGCAAGGAGTTGGTCGCACATCGCCTGTTCTCAAGGGCTGATGCCAGGCTTTTTAGTACCTGATTATGCCGCCACGTGTATCTCCCTTGCGTGAGGCTGGTCTTGCAGCCTACCATGATGTGTTTGAGGGTCGCTGGAGTTGGGCAGATGGCACAGGTTGGATCCTCGCCGTACCACTGATGGAGGTCCTTTGGTGATGGAAGCATGTCATATGTCGCTCTGATGATGAAGCTGATCTTGCTTGCTTCCATTTCCCATAGTTCTTTCCAGCTGATCTTCCTCCGCTCCACACCTTCCCACTGCATCCATTGCCCCTGCTTGGCAAGAGACACCGCCTTTGCACTTCTTGCAGCCTCCTCCTGTCGCCGCACCTCCTCAACCACCAACGTCCTCCGCTCTGATGTTGTGGCCTTTCGCCAAGTTGGTTTACTTGTCGTAAGGCCAAAGCCTCCTCTTCCCTGCTGGACTTGCCCCACTATGTCTTTGTGCCTCAGGGCTGATGAAGCTTGCTGTACTGCATCAGATGGTGTCCACTTCCGGCCAGTTGCTAGGGGTGGCGCAACAGCACTGATGATCTTGTCTCTAGAGTCCCTCAGTTTCATCTGGAGTCTTACTTTAGAACACTTATATTCCTCTGTTAGACTAGTGAGAGGTAGTTCCAGGACCCCTTTGCCATAGAGGCCGATGTTAGTTAGACATCGTGGGACACCGAGCCATTTCTTCACGTATGAACTTATGGTTCGCTCCATCTTCTCCACAGTTGTTATTGGGGCTTCATAAACGGTCAGTGGCCACATTGTCTGAGGAAGGAGTCCAAACTGTAGGCACCAGAGCTTCAGTTTCCCAGGCAGTAGGGTCTGATTGATGTTCTCCAGTCCATTGACAATTTCTTGCCTTAGTGGTTGCACCTGCTCTTTGTCCTTGAGACTTGCGTTATACCATCTTCCCAGGCTTTTAACTGGCTGCTCAGACACTGTTGGTATTGGGTCATCACCGATACAGAACCTTGTGTCTCTAAGCACCCCCTTGACTATGGAGATGCTTCGAGATTTACTTGGTTTGATTTTCATTCGGGCCCACTTGATGTTCTCCTGCAGCTTTCCAAATAGCCGCTTGGTGCATGCTGCAGTAGTGGTTAGTGTTGTCATGTCGTCCATGTATGCCCTGATGGGTGGCAGACGGAGCCCAGCCCTGGTTCGTTCACCGACCACCACCCATTTTGAGGCCCTGATGATGACTTCCATGGCCATTGTAAAGGCCAAGGGTGAGACTGTGCAGCCTGCCATGATGCCTACTTCCAAGCGCTGCCATGTTGTACTGAAGTCAGCTGTTGTGAAGCACAGCTGCAGGTCTTGGTAATATTTCTTGACCAGTGTGGTGACGAGCTCTGGTACATGGAAAAAGGCAAAAGATTCCCAAAGGAGTTCATGGGGAACTGAACCAAATGCATTGGCCAGATCAAGGAAGATCACATGTAGGTCTCTCTTGTCCTTCTTAGCTGCTTGGATCTGGTGCCAGATCATGCTTGTATGCTCCAAGCAGCCCGAAAATCCTGGAATTCCTGCTTTCTGTACAGATGTATCAATGTACTTATTTGTTACCAGATAGGTGGACAGCCTTTGTGATACAATGCTAAAAAAGATTTTTCCCTCGGCGTTGAGGAGGCATATTGGCCGGAATTGGCTAATGTCTGACGAATCCTTTTCTTTAGGTATTAACACGCCGCCGGTCCTTCGCCACACCTTAGGTATTGTTTGCTTCTTCCACACCACCCTCATGAGCTTCCATAGAAAGCGTAACACATCCGGTGCGTTCTTATAGAGCTTGTATGGTACTCCATTTGGCCCCGGAGCTGATGCTGCTCTTGCTCGCCGGACCGTGTTCTCCACCTCTTTCCATCTCGGAGGGCTGGTGTCCATGTTGAATTCAGGTGGTTGAATAGGCGGGATGTCATGTGGGATGACTAACTGCTCATGCCTTTTCGTGTCTTTGTGGGCCTTTTCCAGGTGTTCTTCCAATTCCTGTTTTGATGTTTTCAAAGTTCCACTTTTTTCCTTTGCGAAGAGGTCTTTGATGAACTTGAAAGGGTTTTTATAGAACCGTGTTCTTGTGTGTTCTTTCTTCTTGCGAAGTTTCCTCAAGTTCTCTGCTTTTCGCAAGGTTGCCAATCGGTTCTTGATGTCCTCTTGGAGTAGCATGAGACCTTCTCTCTCTGCGTCAGTTGCTTTTTTCCATTGCTTTTTCAACTGTCTCCTCTCTCTGATTAGCCTCTCGATCTCCTGCTGCCTCCTGGACTTGATTGGTGTTGGTAATTTCTTTCCACCTCTTCCTTTACTCACCCCAAACCGTTCTTCTCCATAGCTGTAGATTGTGTTGCCCATCCTTTCAAGCTTTTCCACTGCTGTGCCCGCTTGTTGCTCCAAGATATGTATAAGGTCACTGTTGACCGTCTCCCACTCTTTCTTTTCAACAGCCTTGGGCCATTTCACTCCAGGTTTGTGCCCTTTGATCTTTCCCTCCAATGGAGGTCTTTGTAGTTGTTGTGTGGGCTCCTCCACCGGCATTTCTGTGCTTGTATCACCCTCTTCAGTGACATGGGTGCTGATGCTCTGCGAACTTTGGTTTGTGTCCCGTCGCTGTGCTTCACTCGACTGATTTGACTGGTTGCTTCGTAAGAAGTACTGGTCAATGCGAGGCCCATGTTTCTGCTCTCTCAAGCACTTTTTCTTCCCTTGGTGGATCTTTAAGCCCTTCACTGATGTTAATTTCTGCCAACCACAGATGCACACCTGAAGTTTGTGTCCCGCAGCTGTTGTGGATGTCTCATGTGCCATGCTCTCCTTGTCAGTAGTCGTTTCCGTTCCTGGGTCTGTAACCGTGTTATCAATCGGTGAGCCATCTTCCACCCCCGCTCTCGCAGGCTCTAGGGGTATTCTCTGTATTTTACTTTTAGTAGCATTTAGCGGGTGTCTCCAACTAGCTGAAACAGCGTTGGGGACTGCTGTCATGGGTAGCTAGCCCATGACGGCCCCAGTGGGGTCTGTTCCCTCCTGTCAGCTGTCTCTCCAAGCTGTCACATGGACTTTCCCATGTTGTCAGCTGTCCTTTCACAGCAGTCACTGGACGAGTCCAGATTATCAGAATCAAATACACAGGACAAGATGTTAAGAAGTCCCTTGTGCCAATAGGTGGGGAGCATTTCACGACATTCGTTGATTGTTGAGAGTGGTAGACGCTCAACATCGGGGGGGGGGGGGGGTGGGTAACCTTCAGGACAGTTGGGCACAGGACATATCATCAGTAGTGTACCCTTGCATCACTGGGTGTTTCGGCCTTTTAACACTATACACCCTCCACAAGGGCGGCCCGCTGCAGGATGATCAACCCTCAGCGCATGTCCCGTGTCAAACCGTCCCAAAGATTCACCCCGACATACTTGGGGCCCAGCATGGGTCTTTCCGCTTGAGCCAAATCCACCGGCTGCTTCTTTCAGCCGCCTCTGAGAGTGATCTTATGGTCTTCCGCAGAGCCTGACCGTGGATTCCAAGCTCCTTCAGCAGTCTGATGGTAGATGACGCAACAAATCCTCTGCATCCCACTTCAACTGGATAGACTTTGGTGTTCCAGCCACGCTGCGTTGCCTCTGCTGCAAGCTCTGCGTAGCGCAGCTTCTTACGCTCATAGGCCTCCTCAACAGAGTTCTCCCATGGAACTGTGAGCTCTATGATGTAAGCAGTCTTCTGTGAAGGGGACCAGAACACCAAGTCTGGCATGAGGTTTGTGGAAGCAATTTCAGGTGGAAAAATTAGTTGCCAGCCGATGTCCGCCAGCATCCTCCAGTCACGGGCCCTGCATTGGCTTCCTTCTTCTGATCTGGTGGAAGGAAGTTTAGAAGTTTTCTGTCCTTCTCGGACAAAGGTTGTTACCCTTAGGGGAGGGGGGTTGCTTGATCTCGGAGGCAAGGAGTTGGTCGCACATCGCCTGTTATCAAGGGCTGATGCCAGGCTTTTTAGTACCTGATTATGCCGCCACGTGTATCTCCCTTGCGTGAGGCTGGTCTTGCAGCCTACCATGATGTGTTTGAGGGTCGCTGGAGTTGGGCAGATGGCACAGGTTGGATCCTCGCCGTACCACTGATGGAGGTTCTTTGGTGATGGAAGCACGTCATATGTTGCTCTGATGATGAAGCTGATCTTGCTTGCTTCCATTTCCCATAGTTCTTTCCAGCTGATCTTCCTCCGCTCCACACCTTCCCACTGCATCCATTGCCCCTGCTTGGCAAGAGAGACCGCCTTTGCACTTCTTGCGGCCTCCTCCTGTCGCCGCACCTCCTCAACCACCAACGTCCTCCGCTCTGATGTTGTGGCCTTTCGCCAAGTTGGTTTACTTGTCGTAAGGCCAAAGCCTCCTCTTCCCTGCTGGACTTGCCCCACTATGTCTTTGTGCCTCAGGGCTGATGAAGCTTGCTGTACTGCATCAGATGGTGTCCACTTCCGGCCAGTTGCTAGGGGCGGCGCAACAGCACTGATGATCTTGTCTCTAGAGTCCCTCAGTGTCATCTGGAGTCTTACTTGATGATGCCCCTGTCAGCTTAACATGTCATTAGTTATATAAAGGCAGTCTTTACCACATTTTCAAAGTCCAACTTCGATAGCCATTACTCCTCGGGGATGGTTAGGAGGTATATTTTACGCATTCACGACACTTAAGATAGTAAAAACAAATCTTCCACACGTTTTCTTGATTAATTGGTCTTTTATTGAAATAGTACGTAGTAAAGTTGGGAAAAGGGGAAGGACAACGGGATCTGGGGGTCCTTGTACATCAGTCTTGAAAGTAAGCATGCAGGTACAGCAGGCAGTGAAGAAAGCGAATGGCATGTTGGCCTTTATAACAAGAATCGAATATAGGAACAAAGAGGTCCTTCTGCAGTTGTACAGAGCCCTAGTGAGACCACACCTGGAGTATTGTGTGCAGTTTTGGACCCCTAATTTGAGGAAGGACCTTCTTGCTATTGAGGGAGTGCAGCGTAGGTTTACAAGGTTAATTCCCGGGATGGCGGGACTGTCATATGCTGAGAGAATGGAGCAGCTGGGCTTGTACACTCTGGAGTTTAGAAGGATGAGAGGGGATCTCATTGAAACATATAAGATTGTTAAGGGCTTGGACACGCTAGAGGCAGGAAACATGTTCCCGATTTTGGGGGAGTCCAGAACCAGGGGCCACAGTTTAAGAATAAGGAGTAAGCCATTTAGAACGGAGATGAGGAAACACTTTTTCTCACAGAGAGTGGTGAGTCTGAGGAATTCTCTGCCTCAGAGGACGGTGGAGGCAGGTTCTCTGGATGCTTTCAAGAGAGAGCTAGATAGGGCTCTTAAAAATAGTGGAGTCAGGGGATATGGGGAGAAGTCAGGAACAGGGTACTGATTGTAGATGATCAGCCATGATCACATTGAATGGCGGTGCTGGCTTGAAGGGCCAAATGGCCTACTCCTGCACCTATTGTCTATTGTCTATTGTCAAATAAATAATCCGTCACTTTCCGTTCTTAATCGCTGTTCCATTCATGTCATAAATCATATGAGAGTTTCTTCTTATAAAAGTATGTCATCTCATTATCTTGTGTGTATCGTGATCATGTTGTGTGTGTGAATGGTAAAAAAATGTATTCTCACCATCCTTCCGAGACCCAACTGACTCCTAATCTATGTCTGCGCTAGTCTCCTCTAGAAATAGACACACCCCTTCTACATATCAAATCTCACCTACAAAAAATACAGACAGATAAAAACTAAAATATTTAAAATGTTAGACATGGCTATAATATACTGACTTAAGCTTAATGGCGCCTACAAGTTACTTTACACCAACATCTTATGGGTGTAACTTTTGCAGATTTAATATCACTTGACAGTCTGTTTGTGGTGTTCAAATGGTATTCTGAATTTGACTTCATTTCTAGTCTTAGCCCCGCCATGAAGCTTTAATAAAGCTACATTATTGAATGTTTGTAGAAATGATTTTGACACCCGGATACAAACACTGTTTTCCATACATAGGGCATTTCCATTTAATGTTGCCATCTACAATACTCGCTGCATCTCATTGACCTTGACTGAGCATTAATTTGTGGCTTGTGCTTCACTTTGTACTGCCTGCTGTTGGTCAGACAATATTTTTAGCCAGGTTTTGGAAAACTCTACACCTTTTCATATCTGGAGGCAGCTTTCTAGAGTTGTTCTGTCTCATTAACTTCCTTCCACTACCTTGAACAATTTATATGCCTGGAAATCCAGCAATCTAACAATTGCATGTGACGTGTACTTCTGCAGTTTTAATCACAGAATTTGCACCCGCTCTGCGCATATCCAAATGTTATTGCAGTTAGGAAGGATCATATATGGTTTTTGGCATTCCAATTCATGGATATTACCCAAACATTATAGTTTTCGTTTTGCACAAAATTTGAGCTTCAGCTCCAGAGCATAAATACAAACCATAGACAGTCCAAGAAAAAATCACATGCAGAGCTGGGTGCAAGTGAAAATTAACTTTGAAAGGAGGACATACAGTGGCTTGCAAAAGTATTCATACCCCTTGAACCTTTCCACATTTTGTCACGTTACAACCACAAACGTAAATGTATTTTATTGGGATTTTATGTGATAGACCAACACAAAGTGGCACATAATTGTGAAGTGGAAGGAAAATGATGCATGGTTTTCACATTTTTTTACAAATAAAAAACTGAAAAGTGTCACGTGCAAAAGTATTCAGCCCCTCTGAGTCAATACTTTGTAGAACCACCTTTCGCTGCAATTACAGCTGCAAGTCTTTTGGGGTATGTCTCTACCAGCTTTGCACATCTAGAGACTGAAATTTTTGCCCATTCTTCTTTGCAAAATAGCTCAAGCTCAGTCAGATTGGATGGAGAGCGTCTGTGAACAGCAATTTTCAAGTCTTTCCAGAGATTCGCAATTGGATTTAGGTCTGGACTTTGACTGGGCCATTCTAACACATGAATATGCTTTGATCTAAACCATTCCATTGTAGCTCTGGCTGTATGTTTAGGGTCGTTGTCCTGCTGGAAGGTGAACCTCCGCCCCAGTCTCAAGTCTTTTGCAGACTCTAACAGGTTTTCTTCCAAGATTGCCCTGTATTTGGCTCCATCCATCTTCCCATCAACTCTGACCAGCTTCCCTGTCTCTGCTGAAGAAAAGCATCCCCACAGCATGATGCTGCCACCACCATGTTTCACAGTGGGGATGGTGTGTTCAGGGTGATGTGCAGTGTTAGGTTTCCGCCACACATAGCGTTTTGCATTTAGGCCAAAAACTTCAATTTTGGTCTCATCTGACCAGAGCACCTTCCTCCACATGTTTGCTGCGTCCCCCACATGGCTTGTGGCAAACTGCAAACGGGACTTCTTATGGCTTTTTTTCAACAATGGCTTTCTTCTTGCCACTCTTCCATAAAGGCAGGATTTGTGGAGTGCACGACTAATAGTTGTCCTGTGGACAGATTCTCCCACCTGAGCTGTGGATCTCTGCAGCTCCTCCAGAGTCACCATGGGCCTCTTGGCTGCTTCTCTGATCAATGCTCTCCTTGCCCGGCCTGTCAGTTTAGGTGGACGGCCATGTCTTGGTAGGTTTGCAGTTGTGCCATACTCTTTCCATTTTCGGATGATGGATTGAACAGTGCTCCGTGAGATGTTCAAAGCTTGGGATATTTTTTTATAACCTAACCCTGCTTTAAACTTCTCCACAACTTTATCCCTGACCTGTCTGGTGTGTTCCTTGGGCTTCATGATGCTGTTTGTTCACTAATGTTCTCTAACAAACCTCTGAGGCCTTCACAGAACAGCTGTATTTATACTGAGATTAGATTACACACAAGTGGACTCTATTTACTAATTAGGTGACTTCTGAAGGCAATTGGTTGCACTGGATTTTATTTAGGGGTATCAGAGTAAAGGGAGCTGAATACTTTTGCACGCGACACTTTTCAGTTTTTTATTTGTAAAAAAAATTGAAAACCATGTATCATTTTCCTTCCACTTCACAATTATGCGCCACTTTGTGTTGGTCTATCACATAAAATCCCAATAAAATACATTTACGTTTGTGGTTGTAACGTGACAAAATGTGGAAAAGTTCAAGGGGTATGAATACTTTTGCAAGCCACTGCAACTATCTCCATTCCAAGATCAGATTCTTCACCATCCTTCCCTCCTGCAAATGATACATTTAACATCTTGGAGTGCCATCACCTGAGGATAGTGTCCTGATTTATTTTTCTGTATCCAGCAATTGTGGTCCCCTGAACTAATGTATTTTAAAGCTAATTTCTTAATTATTGAAACCCACCATTTGAATCTTGATATTTTCCTCTTAGAATAATGTTGGGGTAATATTCCACATCAAGCAATCCTGTGACCTCTTGCTGGCAGGATTTACCTCATTTTAGGTTTTACACAGTTTTGTGCTTTCTGCCTGTAAATTGTCGTGTAATTTGCCAAATTATGGCATTTTTCAATAGTTATTTAAATGGTATCAGAAAATGTTAGGTAAAAACAGGCAACATAAAATAAATCAATACCTCAGAGTATAATTGTTGTTGAAATTATAAACATGGGATTTTCACCTCTAAAATCTGTTTTTAATTATGTTTTATGATATTGTCACTGGAAAAATACAAAGGACAAATCAAGTTTTGAACTCTAGAATTAAACAATGAAATTATTGCATAGTGCATCTCAAATGTGAAAGGGAACAATTTACAAGCTTTAAGTGTAGGCCAATGAACTTAATATAACTGTGGATCTTCTGAATGATGAATGCACGATGATATTAAAATCATATTCATGAAATTGCATGACCTCTAGCTGCAGTTGACAATGCTGCAGTTTACAATGCAAACTTTACCTTGTTAGCAGCCATTGAATGATGTTTTGTGCAAGAAGCAGTGAAATAAAAGATAACCTAGAGCATTTGAAATTTGCAGTGACTTCATAGAAACATAGAAAATAGGTCATTTGAGGCCATTCGGCCCTTCGAGCCAGCATTCATTGTGATCATGGCTGATCATCCCCAATCAATAACCCGTGCCTGCCTTCTCCCCATATCCCTTGATTTCACTAGCCCCTAGAGCTCTAATAGAAACATAGAACATAGCAGACAAGCTACCGGAAAAAAAATGCTTGACTGACCATTAAAAGAATGAGAGATTAGCTAGTTTAACATCAAATGCATGGAGAAAAATGACAGCTGAAGAAAGATCTGAGGCCATGCCACAGCTTTTTTGTTCCTTGTTAATTCAGGGCCTGTAGGCTGAATTCAAAGAAAACAGCAGGAGTTTAAACTCTGAAGCAACCATCCATAATAAATATCCAGATGCATTACTTTGAAATAATCAGGTTGCCTCTAGCTTTTTAAAAATGATTTGGCTCAAAGTAGCAGTTATTAGAATTACATTTATAAAATTAGATGAATTTGCTAAACATATAGAAAACTGTCAAAGTTATACCATGCAACTGCTAATATATTTCAGACGAAATGAGTAGGAAGGAACTGCAGATGCTGGTTTAAACCGAAGATAGACACAAAATGTTGGAGTAACTCAGCGGGACAGGCAGCATCTCTGGAGAGAAGGAATGGGTGACGTTGCAGGTTGAGACCCTTTTTGGCCCGAAAAGCATTTTGTGTCTATCTAATGCATTTCAGACGTTGTTTATCTTAACAGGACTCCACATCATACATTTCTCCTGGTGAACAATGCCTTAGCATCTTTTCATGTGGTGATACTCACACCCTCCTCTGTTCAGGACAGAAAAAATATATAGACTCATCCAATTCCAATGAGACAATTAAGGCATTATGTTGTTTTATTCAGCCTAGAAAGAACTGTAATAGTGAAACGGGGAGTTTTAAGTGCAATTTTCTTTAAAATCAATCAGTTACCTGAACATGCAATTCCTTATGGTTGGGCTTCTTCAGTATTCCATGAGTGTAAAAGCCATTCCTGAATATTATTATATCTGTAACACTGTAATGAAGCTGTGTTTAAAATTTATTGTAAGATATCCCACAATTTATACCTAATGTTATTTCTTTTATTTAAATTTGACTTCATAAAATAGCTAGTTGTCCTTTTAAATATGTTTTTCTGCCAACTTAACCATTTAACTGACAACCAGGCTATTTATTTTCGTTTGGGTTCACCTTCAAATCTCCTCTAAAAAGGATTCAACTCTTTGTTGTCATTGGCTCAGATATGGCTGACGCAGGAAATCTCTTGATCTGCACTTAGTTTGACTTTCTCCCTCTCCATTCAGCACCAGAAATCTCCCCTTTATGCCAGAGCCTGATAACAGCACAGAAAGGGCAGTGGGACATCAGGGTGGACTATGGTGGGACTAACAACAATATGTCAGAAAGAACCAGATATATATTGAACATCTAGCATTTGGGGCAAATCAGTTAGTGAATGAGAAATTATAACATGGAAAAACTAAATTGAGAAAAATGAAAAGAAAGCAAAATAGCTTTAACAATTTCTTGTTGAGAGGAATGAGATTTTATAGTTTAAATTAGTCCTTTTCAGCGATGGAGAGTAAATGACATTGCAGTTGTATATGCATCGATTCATGTTGACATGCAGCAATTACATCCATGAAGGCTGAGAGCAAACTGCTGGCATTTGACCAAACTGGACAAATCATCTGCAGCTCATTGTGAATTCCCTCCTCATCCCAAGGTCTGAAACAATCATCCATAATGCACAAAGTATCATGCATAAAACAAAATTGCAGCATCATGTGCAATGTCCAAAAGATGTGTGGGTATTTATATTAATTGACTCTCACTAAATTGCCGCTAGTGTATAGAGAGTAGATGAGAAAGTGAGATAACATAGAACTAGTGAAAACGAGTGATTAAACATTGGCACGGTCTCAGTGGGCCAAAGGACCTGTTTCCATCCCAAACTAAACTAAACATCATTAACACTCAATTAACACTCATTAACACTCTGAAGAAGGGTTTCGGCCCGAAACGTTGCCTATTTCCTTCGCTCCATAGATGCTGCTGCACCCGCTGAGTTTCTCCAGCATTTTTGTGTACCATCATTAACACTCTAACTGCAAAACCTGGGACTCAGTAAAGCAGCAAACGTGTTCGTTTTCCATGAAAAGGTATACATTATTCTATCAAAACATTTCAACAATTAGCGAGAATACTTGTTTTCCACTCTTTAATGAATTGCAAATTGAGCACAGAATGCTTTTCTAACCAGCCACAATTATTAAAATGGTTCATGGATGAAATGCTGACTTCTCAAGTGTTCCTTTACACAAATTCTAACATCAAATGCCACAGGCAGCCTGTTTTGCACCTCACATGTATTTTTGCTCAATTATCCATCTCTAAAGACTTCTAATGAAGATATTTCCTTAACTTTGTTCCACCTTCTGAAGTCTCCCCACACCATTAGGTCCAAGTACTCCTCTAATCTCAGATGTTGGGGTCCATGCATCTCCATCCCATCAAGCCAACTCTGCAGCATTTCTATTTGTCTGGAGATGCTTCATATATCTGTTCCCTAGTACAGGATTTTTTCCCTTTCATCTACTAACGAGAGATAACTTGCATCAATAAAAATGAGTGGTCAACGTGGATTTTGAAAAGAGAACCAGTAACTTGAGCAACCTAACTAAATCTTTGTACGTAGAAGAGGGAAGCCTAATTTAGCAAATTATATATATAATATATATATATATATATATATATACACTTTTTTGCAACATGTCCTTGACGAGAAGAACCATATTACAGATTCATAGGATATCCAAGCAAAAGTGAGTCAGTTACCTGACTATGACAGAAAAACCAGAGAGTGATAACTAATTTTAATTATTCCAAGTGGCAGCAGGATGAAGCTGGCGTCCCACATGGATCAATGACAGGATATAACTTTCTCAAAACCTACTTTGGAGATTTAGAATCAAAAGCGCCGTTTCTAATTTTATGAATGACACAAATTGAGCAGAATAATCGACAAAGTATCCCCAAAAGACAATGAATTTGGAGAACGGGCATATAGTTGGTAAATTAACTTCAGTCTTGCCTGCGGAATAGGGTATTGCATTATAAAAAGAAACATGACATAATTTGAAAAATATATTCCAAATGAACTATAAGGATAAGGACACGTCACAAATGCTGTGACACAGGCAAGGTTAGGATTTTAATTTCTAGAGGTTTAGAATTGAAATTATGCTGAACCTACATTGAACCCTGGTTACTTTACACTTGACCAGAACAAGTCTCCATGTTATAACAAGAACAAAGAAACATGGGAGTGGGTGTCCAAAAGGCTACAAAGATAGTCTCATCAGAGCTGCAGCAAAGTAATATAAGGAGAGGTTGAACTGTACCTTTTCTCTTCTCATGAAAATATATCTGAGACATGAGCAAAAGAAAAGGAAAGAGGTTTTGACAGAATTGAAATACCCTCTTTCTCCACGATACTGTAAAATCAGAAGGCTTTAGTACTTGATATTCACTACAAAACCAAAAGAAAAAACTCTCTATGGTGTTAAAAATGTGAAAATAAGCTGTTCTGAATACAGGTCTTACCTTTATCTCCATTCTTTCAGCTGGAAAACTATGATGTATAGATTTAAATTATTTTGAATTCATGAATGCATTTAACCAATCTGACACGAGGAGAGAATTGGAAGAGCAAATATGTAAGGAGATAGCAGATATTAGTAGTAAGCACAAGGTAGTGATTGTGGGAGATTTCAATTTTCCACACATAGACTGGGAAACACATTCTGTAAAAGGGCTGGATGGTTTGGAGTTTGTAAATTGTGTGCAGGATAGTTTTTTGCAGCAATACATAGAGGTACTTACTAGAGAAGGAGCAGTGCTGGACCTCCTGTTAGGAAATGAGACAGGGCAGGTAGCGGAGGTATGCGTTGGGGAGCACTTTGGGTCCAGTGATCACAATACCATTAGTTTCAATATAATTATGGAGAGGGTCAGAACTGGACCAAGGGTTGAGATTTTTGATTGGAGAAAGGCTAACTTTGAGGAGATGCGAAAGGATTAAAAGGAGTGAATTGGGACATGTTGTTTTATGGGAAGGATGTAGAAGAGAAATGGAGGTGAAATTTTAAGAGTACAGAATCTTTATGTCTCTGTTCGGTTGAAAGGAATAGTAAAAATTGGAAAGAGCCATGGTTTTCAAGGAAAATTGGACACGGTTCGGAAAAAGAGAGATATCTACAATAATTATAGGCAGCATGGAGAAAATGAGGTGCTTGAGGAGTATAAAGAATGTAAAAAGAATATTAAGAAATAAATTAGAAAAGCTAAAAGAAGATATGAGGTTGCTTTGGCAAGTAAGGTGAAAGTAAATCCAAAGGGTTTCTACAGCTATATTAATAGCAAAAGGATAACAAAATTGGTCCATTAGAGAGTCAGAGTGGACAGCTATCTGCAGAGCCAAAAGAGATGGGGGAGATATTGAACAATTTCTTTTCTTCGGTATTCACCAAGGAGAAGGATATGGAATTATGTGAGGTAAGGGAAACAAGCAGAGTAGCAATGGAAACTATGAGAATCAAAGAAGAAGAGGTGCGGACACTTTTGAAAAATATGAAAATGGATAAGTCTCCAGGTCCTGATAGGATATTCCCTAGGACATTGAGGGAAGTTAGTGTAGAAATAGCAGGGGCTTACACAGAAATATTTCAAATGTCATTAAAAACGGGAATAGTCCCGGAGGATTGGCGTACTGCGCATGTTGTTCTGTTGTTTAAAAAGGGTTCTAAGAAACTAGCTGTAAAGTGGCGTCATAACACACTGTGTCTTTACTACTGTTTATTCATGATACACATACTTTACTGCCCTAGCTGTTCGTGGTCTGTCACCGGAACCAGAGAGAGAGCACTGGATGGGGAGGTTGTAATTATACTAGTGATGTGGGGAGTGGTTAGTAGTGGTGAGGTCACTATGTTAAAGGTACATGCACATGTCATTTTGTGAGCACCGTGCGGTGTTGGGACCAACGCCGCACGGCCTCGGCTGTGTGCGTTTGACCGAACCCGCGGTCTCTGGCGGTCCACGAGCGGTAGATACTTCCTGTATCACCGCCAATGACCACAGACTCGTGAGACAGGCCTTTATGGCCTTTGACAAGGTTCCTCATGGAAGGTTGGTTAAGAAGATTCAATTGTTGGGTATTAATGGTGGAATAGCAAGATGGATTCAACAGTGGCTGAATGGGAGATGCCAGAGAGTAATGGTGGATGGCTGTTTGTCAGGTTGGAGGCCGGTGACTAGTGGGGTGCCTCAGGGGTCTGTGTTGGGTCCACTGTTGTTTGACATGTACATCAATGATCAGGATGATGGTGTGGAAAATTGGATTAGTAAGTATGCAGATGATACTAAGATAGGTGGTGTTGTGGATAATGAAGTAGATTTTCAAAGTCTACAGAGAGATTTAGGCCATTTGGAAGAGTGGGCTGAAAGATGGCAGATGGAGTTTAATGCTGATAAATGTGAGGTGCTACATCTCGGCAGGACAAATCAAAATAGGACGTACATGGTAAATGGTAGCGAATTGAGGAATGCAGTTGAACAGAGGGATCTAGGAATAACTGTGCATAGTTCCCTGAAGGTGGAATCTCATGTAGATAGGGTGGTAAAGAAAGCTTTTGGTGTGCTGGCCTTTATAAATCAGAGCATTGAATATAGAAGTTGGGATGTAATGTTAAAATTGTACAAGGCATTGGTGAGGCCAATTCTGGAGTATGGAGTACAATTTTGGTCGCCTAATTATAGGAAGGATGTCAACAAAATAGAGAGAGTACAGAGGAGATTTACTAGAATGTTGCCTGGGTTTCAGCAACTAAGTTACAGAGAAAGGTTGAACAAGTTAGGTCTTTATTCTTTGGAGCGCAGAAGGTTAAGAGGGGACTTGATAGAAGTCTTTAAAATGATGAGCGGGTTAGACAGAGTTGATGTGGATAAGCTTTTCCCATTGAGAGTAGGGAAGATTCAAACAATGGGACATGACTTAAGAATTAAGGGACAGAAGTTTAGGGGTAACATTAGGGGGAACTTCTTTACTCAGAGAGTGGTAGCTGTGTGGAATGAGCTTCCAGTGGAAGTGGTGGAGGCAGGTTCGATTTTATGCTTTAAAAATAGATTGGATGGGTATATGGACGGGAAAGGAATGGAGGGTTATGGTCTGAGTGCAGGTAGATGGGACTAGGGGGAAGTAATGAAAAAAAAATAATAATAATAATAATAATAATAATTTTTTTTTAAGTGTTCGGCACGGTCTTGAAGGGCCGAGATGGCCTGTTTCCGTGCTGTAATGGTTATATGGTTATATGATATCATGCCACAGTCACTGAGAGCTTTGATTTGATTCAACACATGGATTCATTTTTTAAAAACATAGCATTTCATTAAAATAATCTCTAAAAGACGCTCTTTTCAGGCTTGAATTTCAGTAATTCTGTACTGAAAGACACCATGAGATTATTGCCACATACCCATAGTAACAGATATCCAATTTATTAGTGTTTTGTTGTGAATTTTGTCAGATTTGGACAGGGCATTATTATTTTCACTTATTTCTGGTTTGTGAAAATATTGACTGACAAAAAAACAGAAAAGAAAAAACTGTTAAAAATATGGCTTTTACTTTGAACACTTTCCAACTATTTGAGCTTAAAAGCCCTGTCCCATGGTACGAGTTCATTCCAAGAGTTCTCCCGAGTTCGCCCTGATACGAACTCGGAGATTTACAGTAATGGCCACTCGTCGGTACTCGGGGCTCTCGTGGACATTATTCATCATGTTGAAATATCTTCACGAGTCTTCCCGTGCTTACCTGCCATTAGCGAGTCTTCCTGGTTACCTGCCGTTAGCGTTCCGAGCCGCTAAGAGACATCCCCGAGTTCCGACGTACCCGCTACGTCATTCTCCATGGTTAACACGAGTTTGATTTTTTTTAAACTCGTGAGAGCTCTTGGAATGAACTCGTACCGTGGGACAGGGCTTTCAGAGAGAAGTAAAGCAATTGAAACTGAACAATTCAATGCCAGACAAAATGCTGCATATATATTGAAAGTCATTATACTAAAAGTGCTGAAAGGTTTCCAAGTTTTGAAATGTTGTTGTGTACATGAAAGAATCATTCACTTTATAAAATGTTCATAGCCGTGTTTAAGAAAAAATACAAGGTTCATCAAATATTACTCACCAAATCTCCATTGGAGTAAAGAAATATAGAAATCCCAGGATACACAAGGAACTGTAGATGCTGGAATCATGAGCAACATAAAGTGCTGGGGGAACTCGATGCATCAAGCAGCTTCTGTGGAGGGAAATGATAGATGACTTTTCAGGTTGGGACCCATCTTCAGACTGATTGTAGTAGGGATGAGAAAGCAGGAAAAGAGGGGTGGGGTAGAACAAAGCCTGACAAATGATAAAACTCAGTGCTGGAGTAACTCAGCGGATCAGGCAGATCAGAATCTGAAGAAGGATCCCGACCTAACTGTTGCCTATCCATTCTGTCCCGCTGAGTTACTCCAGCACTTTGTATTTTACTGAAGATTCTAGCATCTGCAGTTCCTTGTACCTTCTGACAAATGCTGGTTGGTTACAGGTTAGAGGCGGGCGGGGGGGGGGGGGGAGGGGGGTGGATCGGCAGATGGTGGAGTAAGTTACAAAGTTTATGCCCACACAATGCTGTCCACAGTTCCAGCACCTTGGGTTCAAATCTAAACTCAGGTGTGAAGTTTGCACATTCTCCATTACCACTTAAGTTTCCTTCAGCTGTTCTGATTTCCTCCCATTCTCAAAGATGTGCAGGCAAGTTAACAGGCTCCTGTTAATTATTCTTTGGGAAATAAACCAAATGGGAGTTGATGGGTACATGGAAGATGAAAGGGGACAGTGAAATAAATGAAGACAGGGATTGTAACAACATAGATTATTCTGCTGGGAGTTAACACTGGCTGGCTGGGCTGAATGGCTTCCTGTGTTGTAGTGGGTAAGTATTTTCAGCCAATGAAAGGGAATAAAATGAATGGAAAAGATTATCTGCTTCACTTCAATTAAGCTGTCTCTTTCCTGGTATCCACCAGACAGAGAAGAATTAAAATTGATTCCAATACCACCAGCGAAGAGAATTGAAATAGTTTTGATTGATGAAGATTGATCACATCACGCCTTGCTCCCCTTCAAATCTTGAGTGCATTGATAGTTAGTGCTGATCTTTCCAAATAAAACAGCTTGTTGAATTCTCACCATCATTCATACCACACTCTGTTTGCTTGCCTGTTCAATATATTTTTAACTATCAGATTCACTTGGCCATGGTTCTGTTTGGTCAGGCTTGAATTTCCTCAACACTTCCATGGCCATGGATGTGAAGGATTCTGGCCTGAAAGTAAGTCCTGAATCCAAAGGTCCAGGATGCTGTGGTTGGTGGGATGGTAACAGCACTTTACACTTCCACATGGACCAACAACCATGAGTTCAAGTACGGAGCTTTACTAAGGGTGAATGATTGTAGTTAATTTAATCATGTGTTTAGGTATACACTATATGTGTAAAGCACACTAATAAAAAAGGCAAAAAGATGCAATCGCATTACCTGCACTGATGAATATGTTTACTTAATGTAATTTATTGCACATTTTGTGATGGCATTCATCTTTTTAATTCTCAGCAAATTAAACGTTGCATTGAAACACTCTCCCAGTTTCTCAGCTTATTTCAAGCACAGCGATAAAATACAAATGTATTTTTCCATCTTTTCAATGCAGGAACAGCTATCTTCAAAATCACATTTTAATTTTATTTTAAATTAGAGTCTAAGTTGTGACAAAGTACTTGATAAGCAGAAGACTAGAGACCGACCAACTTTAAAACCTTCTGTTTGTTTGAAAGGTAATGAATGTTATCTGTGAGTGAAAGCATTAACCTTGATGTCATAACTGGGTCAGTCAAATGACCTAAAATCAGTTCCAGACTAATGCTAAAGTATAGAAGTGGGAGCTGGCAGTCTGTTGCTATCTGCAATGCTCCTATCACTAGTAAGTAGTCCCCGGAACACTATAAATAACATTCATATAAAACATGCCTTGCATGTGTCTCGAAGAACATCTCAAGTCATCAGAGTCAGATTTTCCCATCCTATCATCTGCTGGCTTGCCACAGAAATACCAAGTGCTTGTTGTAGCAATCATGCCCTTTTAATGCTCTGTTTTGCTATCTTAGATCATGGAAATACCACTAATAACATGCCAGAAAATCAAGTCCGCAGGAGTTGGAACTTCTAGCGTGGACTTCAAGATGTCAAGGTTTCTATTGTTCGTTACATTGAACATAAACTTTCACCAGACATAAATATGTTGTGTTACGTCTGTGCCTGTACATTAACCAGCGACTGCCTCCTTGAAATGCTTGACTTGGAATTCATTGAAATAAACTTGGTTTTGATGTAGAATTAAAAATCCCCCCCCCCCCTAAGTAGATTGTTGGCTATTTAGTACCATTCTGCAAATTCCACCAGTATATTCTGGATGCAAAATGTTGTGCAAACTGTTCATGATTCTACATGAAGCTGAGGTCATTCCACTTGCAATGTTCCAATTAATCACAGAGAACATGGATTAACCAAGTACATCTAGGTATCGCCAATGCATTGCTAGGGGACAATGGCAGAGGAGTACCTTATTCATCTTCATTTTACAATTACTTGTTTTCCCCAATCTGAATGCTGCTGCTCACCCTAGAGCCCTGGCCAGAATTCCACAATCCATATGTCCAAGGACCCCACAAACCTATAGAGCAGACCACAATCTGGACCTGCTTAGCTCATCACAACACCACCACCCCACCCTCTATACACCCCACTCACACACCAATTCATGGCTATGATCCATAGGATATTAGCTTTTGGTGTATCCTGAATTCCCCTTCACGCTGACTCATTTCATCAGGCTGATCATTCATTTACTTCCCAAACCCACTCAGATGCAAGACATGTCACCATCA
This sequence comes from Malacoraja senta, assembly GCA_038087875.1. Classification (NCBI taxonomy): domain Eukaryota; kingdom Metazoa; phylum Chordata; class Chondrichthyes; order Rajiformes; family Rajidae; genus Malacoraja; species Malacoraja senta. The sequence continues at coordinate 28,256,332 of CM075983.1, forward strand.
GATCCATGTCCCATCTCCTATCTTCACTGCACTAACTAGACTCTCCTTCTGCCTCCATTTCACTCCCATTCTATCCCCCCCCACCCCAGACCTAAAGTACAAGCTCCAAACCTGGCCACCCTCAGCTATTCAACTTTGCCAAATTCTCTGGCTGTTGTACCCTAATCTTGTATACAACTGAAGTATGCAACTGTGGCAGGGGCCCACAATCAAAACTAACAGGCACCTCACTGCAATCCTCATCCAACATGTGTGCTTTGGAATTTCTTGACCATTGTATACAGTTAAATGCACCACGTGTTCAGGATTCCATATCACGTATGAAATGGCGCTGAGAAAGTGTGAAGTAATCCTGTTTGGTCAATGGAACATTTTATTTTCTTCCCTTTGCTGCAATAAACTTTTATAATGTCAACTAGGCTCTATTCAGTCCTTCAAAATTGACAGGGATGAAACTGGGAAGTTGTGCACAATGATCTGTGAAAGTTATCATCCATCATTCTCTGTCGACAAACAGCAGCTTATTAAAGATTCACAAAGTTACGCTCAGTTAAAGCTAAATATTCACATCTACTGAGCGACATGGAGAATTACAACATTATTACATTGGTCTCTGTATGTAGGTGGTCGAGATTTTCTTCAAGTTGAAGCGGTTGGAAACGTATCTTAGGCTAATTTTGAAGTTATGGCTTTCAAGAAAATCAATAAATTTATATCTTTGATAGAGAGCTTCTGTGACCAGTTTTCAAACCACTTGGATCAAGTGTCTCCCTGCCATGTACAATCATGTCTACTTCTCTGATAGAAAGGGGTCTTTATTGCACAGCTGCAACCCTGTGATTTCAAAGCCAACCATTGCATGTAAATATTGATACATTAAGTAAGTAAGTAAGTTTATTGGCCAAGTATTCACATACAAGGAATTTGCCTTGGTGCTCCACCCACAAGTAACAACATGACACAGAGTGACAGTTACGAATAACTCAGAAAACACTAAACATTAATAATAATAAGACATTAATGATAAAACACCATTGATCAAGCATGTGAACCAACAAAATGCCAGATCAAAGGAAGGCTACAGATTTTTGGCTGTTGAGTAGAACAACTACTCGTGGATAAAAACTGTTTTTATGTCTGGCTGTGGCCGCTTTGACAATCCGGAGTCGCCTTCCAGAGGGAAGTGATTCAAAGAGTTTGTGGCCAGGGTGAGAGGGGGCAGAGATGATCTTGCCCGCTCGCTTCCTGACCCTTGCAGTGTACAGTTCATCAATGGAGGGAAGGTTGCAGCCAATACTCTTCTCTGCTGATCGGACGATTCGCTGCAGCCTCCAGGTGTCATGCTTGGTGGCTGAGCCAAACCAGACCATGATGGAGAAGGTGAGAACAGACTCTACGATGGCCGTGTAGAATTGGACCATCATTACCTGTGGCAGATTGTGCTTCCTCAGCTGCCGCAGGAAGTACATCCTCTGTTGTGCCTTTTTGACTGTGGAGTCGATGGTAGCCCCCCACTTAAGGTCCTTGGAGATGATGGTTCCCAGGAACTTAAAAGACTCCACAGATGTGACTGTGGTGTTGTTGATGGTGAGTGGGGTGAGGGGAGGGGGAGCTCTCCTAAAGTCTACAATCAATTCCACTGTCTTAAGAGCATTGTGCTCTAGGTTGTTGCTACGGCACCAGGACGCCAGCTGTGACACCTAAATACATTTATATTAATTTATAGGTATATTAGGGACATAGAAGATGGCCTTAGTGGTGTCTGTTTCTTGTTATCTGTGTTCCGATGTTCCGTGTTCGTGTCCGTGTTCCGATGCCTGATTGAGGATGGATTGTACTTTGTTAATCAGAATATATTATTCTTTCATCAAGAGAGTGCAATGATCTTGTACCTAAACTTCAGTATTTAGGGAATACAATACATTGATGAAAATACTCAGCAGGTGGGAACCATTTATGAACTGAGGAAAGCAGTTAAACTCTAATTTTAGTGACCTTCGAGAAAATCTAAAGAATTTTATAGCCTTTGTTTGATATGTTGGTCAAACTTAATTTCCAATCCACGAAACTTACCAAGCAGAAATGGAGGATGAAAAATAAAAATAGATATTCAAAACTATTGAAAATTGCTTTAGTCATGATCCGGTCATCCAACTACGCTTCAGTGGTTCCTTCTGAGTACCTCATTGTAGGTGATATCTCTGCAAACACAGACAAATTGCATGCATATCCAATGGGAAGCATCTGGTTAAACTTTATATTGCACTGTGGTCATAAATATATTGACTTTACTTATTTCATTATTACTTACTGTCAGCATAGGCTGTTAATTAGAACAGAGGTTCTTTTTTTCCACCATCAGATGGACAATTCGTGCATGAATGTGGCAGGTTCCTTCCTATCAAGACCTCAGTGACAGCAATTTTGAAATGCAGGAAGATAGTAAGGAGCATCCTTTTTAATTTTAATTTTAGCACCAGGCTCTATTGAAATTAACAAATATGGACTGGTGTTTTAAACCATGATTCATGTTTGGGGATAGTATTATTTACTGGTCCCCAACCCTAGCCTAAAGCCAAGTGCCCAAAGAGAAGTTCAGTAAATTTAGGTGGAAATGTTTATTTGGCTTTATGGGCCAATAGGATCAACATTTTCCAACAAAATAATCATAATTTCCTTGCAAATTCCATGAACTAACCAGGGACCATCTTCCTGGATTATCTTGCCAACATTCATGACCAGCATTTGGACACATTTGATGATAATCACAATGCATTGTGATCTTCCTGTTTGAATCTTTAAACATCTATTGATATTAATTACCAAAAGCTGCTGCAATGAAAATCAGAACTATCCTGCAAGCAGATAAACTCCATTATGCATTTGCTGAGTCCTGTGCTTGTCTATTTAGCAAGCTTTGCTGATTGAAAGTGTTATGAAACAGTGATGTATATTTAATATTTTGCTCTACTTTGCATCCATATTACTGATTTCTCTTTTTTTGTAGAAATTGTAATGACTTTTTAATCAATTTCATTGTTGAGGATATAACACTGGGATTGGCTGCAGTGGTGGGGAAATGTAGGACATAATGACACCGCTGAAAGGGCTGCTGCCTCACAGCTTGAGCAGCCTAGGTTTAATCCTGACCTCTGGAGTTTGTACACCCCAAAAAGGAGGGAATGTTTTTCCACTGGCAGGTGGCATTGGAGATGTTGTCAAGTTTACAACTCACATAATCAAAAGGGAAAAAAATGTACGCCTCCAACCGCAGTGAATGCAGTTTAAAAAATGTTTTACTTCGGAGTCACGTGAGTGACTACGTGAAGAAGACCCGTCAGGGCGCATGCGCGTCATTACGTCTGATGCATTGGCGAGAACGGCAGCAGGAGGACGGAGCTCCTCCATGCAGGTGAGTAATTACAGCTCCACCAAAGTCGGGGAGACTTTGGAGGAGTTTGAAAAAAGTAGATATTGTTTCTGTGTGTTTTTTCCCCACATGCAGGAACAAGGAAAAGGTGCAGGTCTGCTACCGACAAGGAGAGAGAGAGCTGCGGGACGCAGTCTCTGAAAGGCAGCCTGTCACCTCGGGGGAGTCGCAAGCCGGTAGCGGTGCAGCGACAGACTTGGCAAAGTGCCCACCCGGGTACACAGCCAACGCCAGTCGGGCGGTCGGCATAAGCCAAGTCTGTAAGGGCTATAGACTCCGCAGAGTCGGGCCACGAGAGTCCCGTCGGGGACAGGATACCGTTCCCCAGCGGTTATCCAAAAGGAGCAGCTCATACAGGGGCTGCTCCACAGAGACGCTCCAGGGGAGTTGTGCAGGCGGGAAGCCATAGGTAAGGCTCCGCTGGCAGTGCTTAGGAGAGGCCTGCTTCACCAAGCCACACTCCAGGAGGAGTTGTGCAGGCGGGAAGCCTTAGGGAAGGCTCCGCTGGCAGTGCCTAGTAGAGGCCTGCTTGAAAGCACCCTCTTTGCAAGAGGTGAGTGCAGAAGGGCAGATACGCTCTGACCCTGAGTCTGACGACTTCCAAAGGGAGGGCAGGCAGCTGCCAGAGCTGCTCACATCAGCTACAGGAGCTGACAATGGATGAGACAGTAAGGAAGCATGAAGCCCCAATCAACTGTGGACTGTTAAAAGTTCCTGTTGGGAACAGGAAGAATTGGGGCAAGATGGGCATACTAATGAGAGCCCAGGAGCATGTGAAGCTCCAGCATATTTTAAAGTTGCTGGCATCTGGTATAACGAGCTTTGCCAGGATGGTGGATGGAGAGGCCATGACAAATTACAACAAAAGGCGCTAATGTGGAGTGCCCACTTTGAGATCAACTGCCTCCGCAAGACTGCGATTAGACCAACCATTAATTCTAAATATGCTTCACTTTGCCAGCCTGGCACAGTGCAACCAGCACAGCTGTTTGGCGAGGATTTCGCACAGCAGGTGAAGGAGCTGGAGGAGGAGGCTAAGACGGCAGCCACATATCCACCAAAGCGGAAGTATCCCTATAAGCGAGGAGACTGGTCTGGGCAAGGGACGAGTCCAGCTATGATGCAGCGCAGTTGGCGTTTGGCTGTAGCAGCACCAGGGAAGGTGAGATATCCAGCTCGAGGCCGGGGAAGAATGCCAGGTGGTAAGGAGCTAAGTGGGTCTGGTTCTCATATAGACAGATCTAATGTGATACCTCAGATATGTTTATACTGAAGGTTATTGAAGGGTATCAAATAACGCTTAATGCAAATTCTGATTTACCCATGCAAACATGTTTCAAAAAGGAGTTTGACTTCAGTATCACTGAACAATTGGAAGTTCAGGTGGAACTTGCAAGCTTATGTAATAAGGGTGTAATTGCTAAGGCAGTTTACCAAAGCCATCAGTTTGTGTCCAATATCTTTCCCAGACCACAAAAGGATGGGGGATGGAGAATTATACTGGACCTGAATAGTCTTAAACCTTTTTGTACGGTATAGACATTTTAAGATGGAAACGTTTGAGGAGATTTTAAAGATCCGGATTCAGTGTCTGTTCATTTGCAGGATAGAAGATTTAAAATTCAGCTGGATGGGGCAATTATGGCAATACAATGCACTGCCTAATGGTTTGTCTTCAGCTCCTAGAGTAATTACAAAGTTGTTAAAACCTATTCTAGGCATGATGAGAAGTCAAAGGCATGTGCTCATGGCTTACCTAGATAATATCTTGATTGTAGGACAATCAAAGTAAACAGCTGAAGCATCAGTGGCAGTTGGTAAAAAACACTTTTTAAAAATTGGGCTAAATAAGCTATCCAGAGAAATCTAAATTAATACCTGTGACACAAATTGACTAGTTGTGTTCACAATAGACTTAATCAACATCATTGTGACCTTGCCCAGGCAAAAAAGGGTAGAGCTACTTAAGAGTTGTATCAAGTTAATTGCTGACACACAGCTTTCAATTAGCCAGGTGACGAGTCTGCTGGGGAAATGCTGGCAGCATTTCTAACAGTGGCCACTTTATTATCTACAATTACAAAGGTCAAAGGAACAAGCATTGAGGATACATTGGGGTCATTATAATAGACCTATGCTTCTATCAATAGAGGCTGTTGCTGATGTACAATGGTGGATTCAGCATGTGTCCACTAGTAGTTCCAAAGTGTTATTGGACCAAGCTTCCATGATTTGCAGACAGATGTCAGAGCACTTGGGTAGGGTGCTACTGATACAAGATCCAGCTGTGGAGACAGATGAACATTGCTTCTGCAAACATGGGGAATTAACCAAGAGTATTTTATGGACTCAAGGCTTATGGCACTAACTAAACTAGTTTGCATGTGCAGTGCAAAATAGACAACACTACAGCACTTACTGATATGAATCTCATGGGTGGAATCAAATCGTTGTCATGTGACAGGTTGGCAAATACAATTGGACCTGGAGTAGGGATAGAGAGATTTGGATTGGAGCTATCTATCTGCCAGGGAAACTTAATGCAGTACCAGATGGCAGCTCACGAAAATTCCGTCATAATACAGAGGGATGTGGAACCAGGATGTGTTCAAGAACATAGTACTTCTATATGGAAGGCCAAAATATGTTTCATAGGCACCAGATCCAGGGGCAGTGGCAATTGATGCTTTTTCACTAAATTGGGATGATATGTTTGTGTACATTTTCCCACCATTCTGCCTCATAGGTCAGTGTTTGAGAAAATCAAGCAGGATGCCGCTTCAGGGGTTTTGGTGATACCAAATTGCCAGATTCAACCATGGTTCCCTTTGATGTTACAGATAGCGATCCAACCTCTTTTTGCTGATTCCAAACAGTAGGAATTTGCTGGAGCATCCAGTAACGCATTAAGTTCATCCGTTATGTGATCGTATGGATCTGTTAATTTGCAGGTTTTTAAGAATGCCTTACATTGGTCGAGGACTTTCTAGGCCAACGGTGGATATACTCACTGCAGCCTGGAGAAAGAGTACTCACAAACAGTATATGACTTATGAAAAAAAAATAAAAAAAATGGGAACAATATTGTGTTCAAAAGAATATTCAATATGATACTGTAGTTATTGAAAATGTGTTAGGGTTTTATCTACACTTTATTATGATGAGGGTCATAGCTATAGTGCTATCAATACAGCTAGAAGTGCTTTGTTGGCATATCTTGTAATAGGTACACGGACACAAAGTATAGGATCTCACCCTCTCATATCTAGGTTGATGAAAGGAAGCTTTAATTCCAAAACGCCTAAGCCTAGGTATATGGTAATCTGCGATGTAAGCGTTGTTCTTAACATGCTTCGTCATTGGGTCCCTGTCACGTCTATAACTTTGCTGAATTGGCTATGCTAATGGCATTGGTGTCAGTACAGAGAGTGCAGACTTTGCAAAAACTTCAGTTTGAGAGAATGGAAGTGACTACAGAGAATGTTCTGTTTTATATTTCTGACCTGCTCAAACAAACCAGGCCAGGTGTGACAGAATTTAAGATTGTGTTCTCAGCATATCCTACAGCTCCATCTTTATGTGTAAGGACACATTTGTTACATCACATTGAAGCCACCAGGGCTTTAAGACAAGAAGAAACAGGATTATTTGAAGAAGCCAACATAAAAGAGTGGCAGTTCAGACTATCTCAAGGTGGTTAAAGCAAGAGTTGGTTCAGGCAGGAATTAACATTTATGTGTTTACATCTCATTCCACTAGCGCAGTAGCAACATCCGCGGTCAGGGCGATGGACGTTCCCATCGACCATATATTAAAAGCCGCAGGTTGGAAAAATGAACTTGTGTTTCAGCAATACTACCATCGGCCGATTGCCGATGGAGGGCTGTTTGCCAACTCAATATTGAGTGCTGTTGCTATTGTTTAAAGTCTGTTTTCAATACTGTTTAATTCTCTTTCGTTTGTTGCCCCTACATTAAGAGGGTTTATTGGTTGTTTTATGACCAAAAATAAAACTGTTTTGTTTTTGCATGATATACAATGTCATGTTTACAGCATTATTGATGATACTCAGAGTCAATCGATGCAGTGAGAAGCCGGGATTTTGATCTGCGGCATAAAAATCACAGAGCTTTAAAATCTTCACGTAGTCACTCACGTGACTCCGAAGTAAAATAGTAAGATTAAACGAGAATTTACCAGTTTGAAGTTTGATCTTTATTTTATGAGGAGTTACGTTGGTGATTACGTGCCCGCCACGCCCAACCCTCTCTCATAGAAAAAAGGTCATAATGGTAGTTCTCATGTTGATCATCTTATTATGTTACTTCAATTATGGTGTTGTCTGTGATTTCATACCGCTGCTTTGAAGATTGACGCGCATGCGCCCTGACGGGTCTTCTTCACGTAATCACCAACGTAACTCCTCATAAAATAAAGATCAAACTTCAAACTGGTAAGTTCTCGTTTAATCTTACTAGTCTTTGAGTGGGCAAATAGGAGATAAAATAAAGATTGAAAGATTACCACCGAAAACACAGAACAGTCTTCTGACTATTTCATTTCCCAGCTTACAGGCATTGTTTTGCTAACTGTCTAGCTTTTTTTTAAACAAATTTTCCTGCAGCCAGATACTCTTATAGCTACAAGTGTTAAGTGTCATGCTATCTGTTTTACATTGCGTGCAAAGATGCTTGCTTTTGCAACCATGCTTCTCATTATGCCTCCACTCAGGAGAGGGATCCTCAATCTTATTTGATAATTTTCACAGTGAATAAAAGCCAGCACACAAGGAATTCATTGAACTTGTACTCAGGGGCATCAGAAACATTACTTCACACATTTAGCCATTGACAGTCCATGGTGCCTGGGACACAGAACCTCAATTTGGCTTCAAAAATTGCATTTCACTTTCAGCTGAATAGACAGACAAAGTTACAGGTAAATACATCATGAAGAGGAATGGATATAAATTCCTCCTGGGTAATGTACATAAAACAATACAGTAGCTCATTCAGTATATAATCCTCTTCAAAAATTGAGACATTTACTTCAGGTAGACTTTTAAAAAACACTCTGTGGTCACCATGCAATGTAGCAAATACAATCAGGAAGTAGACAAAAGGAACGGCCAATGCTGATTTATACCAAGGATAGACACAAAGTGATGGAATAACTCAGCGGGTCAAGTAGCATTTCTGGAGGGATGGGAAGAAGGGTCTCAACCTGAAACGTCACCCATCCTTTTTCTCCAGAGATGCTGCCTGAACTGCTGAGTTATGGCTCTGTCTTACGGTGTTGCGGTCATCGGCGGTGAAGCGCGGCTTCGCCTGTAGAGTGGACCGCACGGCAATGGCGAGAGCGGCGAGCCTATGCCACGGGAGCGCCGCACGGATGCTGGGCGGGGGCCGAGTGATTTAAATACGGCTGGTCCCACGTGCTTGCGGTAAGTAAAAAAAAGGGCGGGCCGACTGCGATGACGTCATTTTGGATCTGCGGGGCTGTGGCGGCGGCCGTCCTGATCGCGGCGCTGTAGCGGTGGCTGTGGCGGCAGCCGTGCCGCACACGTGCCTCACTGGTGGAGGCTGTGGCGGTGCAAGTTCGACGCACGGTGCTCGAGCCACACTGGCGGTGGCTGTGGCGGCGGCCGTGCCACACGTGCCTCACTGGCGGAGGCTGTGCGGTAGGGACATATTTTTGAGCAGTGTTGGTTTTATTTAACCAATAGTTAATAACCCATCGATTAAACCTTCAACCATAGACAAATCATTTATACAATGGGAAAGAATGGGAATCAAAACGCTCGAAGATCTGTATGAATTGGGAAAATTACTATCATTTCAACAACTACAACTGAAATATAATCTGAAAAATAATCAATATTTTAAATATCTACAAATTTGTGATTACCTAAAAAAACACACAAAAGACTATCATAATATGCCTTCCGACTTACTAGATGAAGCAATGAAGACAAAGGCGGAATCAGCTAATCTAATATCGTACTTATATAATATCATTTTAAACATAGAAATACCCACAACAGATGGAATTAGAAGAGACTGGGAACAAGAATTAGCTATAAAAATTTCAAAAGAGAGCTGGGATAACCATTTACTACAGGTGCATAAATGTTCGATCAACGTACGACATACGCTCATCCAATTCAAAACATTACATAGACTATATTATTCAAAAACTAAATTAAATAAAATCTTTCCTAATGTTTCACCAATCTGTGATAAATGTCTATGTCAAGAAGCTACCATAGCGCATTCTTTTGTTTTTTTGTACAAAAATCCAAAATTTTTGGTATGAAATATTTGATATTTTCTCAAAATTAATTAAAATAAAACTGGTACCAAAACCAGAATGGATCATTTTTGGAATATCGGAAGGTATCCCTGAATTAAATGTGTACCAGAAGAACTTATTCAATTACGGGTTAATAATGGGTAAAAGGCTCATACTTAAATTCTGGAAAAATGCGCCCACACCAACAATAAAAATGTGGACATCAAATATGTTGGAAACATTACATCTGGAAGAGATGAGATTCCTCTTAGCAGGGAAAGCAGACCAATTCCAAAAGACGTGGTCTACGTTTTTGGACCTATTACAAGCATGAGGTGCAATAGTAATTTAAAAAATAAATAAATAAAGAATGGTATCAGGACCTGGTAATGGGAGGTAAAACAATAAAAACAGACTTGGTCGGTGGTTCCCTTTCTGCGATTGTTCCTACTTTCTTTTTCTTTCTTTTCTAGGATCTGCTTTCTTACTTTACTTCCTTCTCTAACTTCTTTTCTAAGGGGCTTTCTTTTCACAACACTCTTTCGCACTTCACGACTCTTGCGCACTTTCTTTACTTTTCTTACTTCTATCTTTCTCTTAAAGCTCAAAAAATGAAGCGGTATAAAAAATGTACTAAGATATAAGTGTTGTGTATTACTGTAAATTACCGTACTTCTAATAAAAATAATTAAAAAAAAAAAAAAAAACAATCAGGAAGTAGACAAAAGGAACGGCCAATGCTGATTTATACCAAGGATAGACACAAAGTGATGGAATAACTCAGCGGGTCAAGTAGCATTTCTAGAGGGATGGGAAGAAGGGTCTCAACCTGAAACGTCACCCATCCTTTTTCTTCAGAGATGCTGCCTGACCTGCTGAGTTATGGCTCTGTCTTACGGTGTTGCGGTCATCGGCGGTGAAGCGCGGCTTCGCCTGTAGAGTGGACCGCACGGCAACGGCGAGAGCGGCGAGCCTATGCCACGGGAGCGCCGCACGGATGCTGGGCGGGGGCCGAGTGATTTAAATACGGCTGGTCCCACGTGCTTGCGGTAAGTAAAAAAAAGGGCGGGCCGACTGCGATGACGTCATTTTGGATCTGCGGGGCTGTGGCGGCGGCCGTCCTGATCGCGGCGCTGTAGCGGTGGCTGTGGCGGCAGCCGTGCCACACACGTGCCTCACTGGTGGAGGCTGTGGCGGTGCAAGTTCGACGCACGGTGCTCGAGCCACACTGGCGGTGGCTGTGGCGGCGGCCGTGCCACACGTGCCTCACTGGCGGAGGCTGTGCGGTAGGGACATATTTTTGAACAGTGTTGGTTTTATTTTAGCACCGTGCGGTGTTGGGAACAACGCCACACGGCCCCGGAATTGTGCGTTTGACCGAGTGCGCGGTCTATGGCGGCCCAGGAGCGGTAGATTCTTCCCGTTTCGCCGCCAATGACTGCAGACTCGTGAGACAGGCCTTTTACTCTAGCACTTTATGACTATCTTTCAAATACAATCAGGAGTTGGGTTTAATTAGCACAGTGGCATTGTTGGTAGAGTTGCCTCACAGCACCCAAAACCCATCCTCATCCGAACCTCGGGTACTGTCTCTGTGGAGTTTGCACCTTCTCTCTGTTTCCTCCCACATCCTAATGGACAGGTTTATAGGTTGATTGGCCTCTGTAAATTCGCCCCTAGCATGTAGGAAATGGATGGAAAAGTGGGATGACAAAGACATGATGATCAATTGTCAGTGTGGACTCAGTGGGCTGAAGCTTCAATTTCTATGTTATATAACTAAACTAGTCTAAACTATTTTCAGAGGAAGGAATTGAATCTACATGTTTAGTTAGAAGCAGAGGCCAGGAAAATAGATTGATGACCTATGAGTTGATTTACAGCAATTCTGTATTTACAATATCTCCATTCAGTCCTTCTCCTTTTGCAGGATGGACAACATTATGTTTCAGTTGTTTAAATACTCTGAACACACATAGAAGAGAATAGTAAATTTACTGAGAAAAATTACAGAATTAAATAACTGTACAAGAAACTTCAATAATGTGGAAAAAGAGTCCCCATGAACACCAATCTCCTTGTTAACTGCATTGACTTCCAGTAAAATCCCTAAAATAATTCCATGGCTTGCTTGAGGGAAACCAAATCAAAAACAATCTTCTAAACTGCTTTAAATATTCATTTGTGGGCTGCAGTGCCTTAAACAATTCAGAAACTATTCATGCATAATGACTCTCTATGCATTTCCAATCAATCACAAAAGAGAATTCAGTCATAGAGTTAGAGAACCGTACGACATGGAAACAGATCTTTTAGCCCCACTCATCCATGCCAACCAAAATGCCACAAATGTTTGTACAACTGTAACATAACATCCCACTTCTATACTTAATTCCATGACTGGAGAAGACCAGCATGCCAAAAACACTTTGTCATCAACCTATCCACCTGTGATGCCACTTTCGGAGAACTGTGTACTTGTAGTCCTAGAATCACCTGCTCTATAATAGGCACTGGTGCCCCATGTTCACTGTGAAGGTCCTGCGCAGGTTCGACAAAATGCAACACCTCACACTTATCCGACTTGAACTCCATTTGCCATTCCTGAGCCCATTTGCCCCTCTGATCAAATTCCAACTGTCATTCTTGATAACCGTTTTCACTGTCTACGATGCCACCTATTCTAGTGCCATTTAGTTATGACAGGGGCTGTGGGGAGAAGGCAAGAGAATGGGGTTAGGAGAGATAGATCAGCCATGATTGAATGGCAGAGTAGACTTGATGGGCTAAATGTTAGGTAAACTGTTGGGACTGAAGTCAGATAAATCCCTAGGGCCTGATGGTCTGCATCCCAGAGTACTCAAGGAGTTGGCCCGAGAAATCGTGGATGCATTGGTGAATATTTTCCAATGTTCTCTTGAATCTGAATCAGTTACTGTGGACTGGAGGGTAGCCAATGTAACTCCACTTTTTAAGAAAGGAGGGAGAGAGAAAACGGGGAATTATAGACAATAGACAATAAACAATAGGTGCAGGAATAGGCCATCCGACCCTTCGAGCCAGCACCGCCATTCACTGTGATCATGGCTGATCATCCACAATCAGTACCCCTTTCCTGCCTTCTCCTCTTCTTTTCGTGTCCATCTTGTTACAAATGTTGGCCTCGCTGTCATCGTCCGTCCTGAAAAGGGCGCAAGCTTCCGGCGACAATCAGTGGAAACCATCACTTGTCGCAATAGATGATGGTGGTAGCAGAATTAGCTCAGGATACTTCCAGTTTCCAGCCCTGCGACGTGGATGCTCCTGCTATGGGGCCAGCCTTCTCCTCATATCCCTTGACTCTGCTATCTTTAAAGGCTCTGTCTTACCTGTTTGCGGTCATCGGCGGTGAAGCGCGGCATCGCCGGTAGCGAGGACCGCGCAGCAATGGCGAGAGCGTCGAGCCTATCCACCGGAGCGCCGCACGGATGTTGCGCGGGGGCCGAGTTAATTCAAACACGGCGGGTCCCACGTGCTTGCGGTAAGTAAAAAAAGGGCGGGCCGACTGCGATGACGTCGGCCCGCCGCACGTGACTCACCAGCGGCGGCTGTGGCGGCGGCCATCCTGATCGTGGCGCTGTAGCGGTGGCTGTGACTGCAGCCGCGCAGCACACGTGCCTCACTGGCGGCGGCACGTGCCTCACTGGCGGAGGCTGTGGCAGAGGAGGTTTGACGCACGGCGCTCGACCCACACTGGCGGCGGCCCGTGCGAGCGGCCGTGCCGCCCTTGTGCATCACTGGTGGAGGTTGTGCGGTGAGTATAGTGTTTTCGACATTGTCGATTTTATTTTAGCACCGCGCGGTGTTGGGAACACCGTCGCACGGCCCGGGAATTGTACTTTCTCACGAGTGCGCGGTCTATGGCGGCAGATTCTTCCCGTTTCGCCGCCAATGACCGCAGATTCGTGAGACAGGCCTTTAAGAGCTCTATCTAACTCTCTCTTGAAAGCATCGAGAGAAGGCCTCCACTGCCGTCTGAGGCAGAGAATTCAACAGATTCACAACTCTCTGGGTGAAAAAGCTTTTCCTCATCTCTGTTCTAAATGTCCTACCCCTTATTCTTAAAATGTGGCCCCTGCTTCTGGACTCCCCCAACATTGGGAACATATTTCCTGCCTCTAGCATGTGCAATCCCTTAATAATCTTATTTGTTTTAATAAGATACCCTCTCATCCTTCTAAATTCCAGTGTATTCAAGCCCAGTCGCTCCATTCTATCAACATATGACAGTCCCGCCATCCCGGGAATTAACCTTGTGAACCTACGCTACACTTCCTCAAGAATGTCCTTCCTCAAATTTGGAGACCAAAACTGCACACTATACTTCAGGTGTGGTCTCACTAGGGCCCTGTACAACTGCTGAAGGACCTCTTTGCTCCTATACTCAACTCCTCTTGTTATCAGAATCAGAATCAGAATCAGATTTTATTCGCCAAGTATGTTTTGCAACATACGAGGAATTTCACTGGCCAGGTCAGTCATACAATTAAAAGCAACAGACTCAAAAGCACATTTTAACATGAACATCCACCACAGTGACTCCTACACATTCCTCACTATGATGGAAGGCGAAATAAAGTTCAAGTCCTTCCCTTGTGTTCTTCCTTGGTCGGGGGCTTCGAGCCCCCGTTAACGGGATGATCTTGACTCCCGTAGCCGGTGGCGTTCGGGCCCTCCGCGTCGAGGCGTTCAGCTCCCGCATCGGGGGATCATCAGCTCCCCGCGCCAAGCGATCAAACCTCGCGTCGGGGCTGGTCGAACCTTCTGCGGCGTTGGAGCTACCGACTTGCCTCTCCCGAGACTGCGAGCCCTTGATGGTAAGTCCGCAGGCCGCGGTGGGAGCGATCCCAGGCAAGGGATCTGCTCCGATGTTAAGTCTGCGCCCCGCGATGGGGCTCACGACAGTCTGAGGCGGCTTCCAGCTCCAGCGATGGTAGGCCGCAGAGCCCAGAGAATGTGATCTGAAAAATGATCACATCTCCGGGAAGGTAAGATCTTGAACCCCGATTCCCCCCCCTCCCCCCCACAAAAAACAAACCAAAGTACATTAAATCAAACTTTTAACAAACACTAAAAATAACAAAAGATGAAAAAAACGAACAGACTGCCGGCAGGACTGGCCATCTCCCCAGCGCCCCTGGTGGTATTATGAAGGCCAACATGCCATTAGCTTTCTTCACTTCCTGCTGTACCTGCATGCTTACTTTCAGTGAAGTAAGGACCCCCAGATCTCATTGTACTTCCCCTTTTCCCAATTTAACACCATTCAGATAATAATCTGCCTTCCTGTTTTTGCCACCAAAGTGGATAACCTCACATTTATCCACGTTGAACTGCATCTGCCATGCATCTGCCCACTCACGCAACCTGTCCAAGTCACCCTGCATCTTCACAGTATCCTCCTCACCGGTCACACTGCCATCCAGCTTTGTGTCATCTGCAAATTTGCCAATGTTACTTTTAATCCCTTTATCTAAATCATTAATGTATATTGTAAATAGCTGTGGTCCCAGCACCGAGCCTTGCGGTACCCCACTAGTCACTGCCTGCCATTCTGAAAAGGACCCATTAATCCCTACTCTTTGTATCTTGATTGCCAACCAATTTTCTATCCATGTCAGTACCCTACCCCCAATACTATGTGCTCTAATTTTGCCGACTAATCTCCTAAGTGGGACCTTATCAAAGGCTTTCTGAAAGTCCATCTGCACTACATCCACTGGCTCTCCCTTGTCCATTTTCTAGTTACATCCTCAAAAAATTCCCGAAGATTAGTCAAGCTTGATTTTCCCTTAGTAAATCCATGCTGCCTCAAACCGATCCTGTTACTACTATCCAAATGTGCCGCTATTTCATCTTTTATAATTGACTCCAGCATCTTCCCCACCACCGATGTCAGGCTAACTGGTCTATAATTCCCTGTTTTCTTTCTCCCGCCTTTCTTAAAAAGTGGGAAAACTTTAGCTACCCTCCAATTCACAGGAACTGATCCTGAATCTATAGAACATTGGAAAATGATTACCAATGCGTCCACGATTTCTAGAGCCACTTCCTTAAGTATTCTGGGATGCAGACCATCAGACCCTGGGGATTTAACAGCCTTCAGTCCCATAGATACATTGATACGTAGAAAATAGGTGCAGGTGTAGGCCATTCGGCCCTTCGAGCCTGCACCGCCATTCAATATGATCATGGCTGATCATCCAACTCAGTATCCCGTATCTGCCTTCTCTCCATACCCCCTGATCCCTTTAGCCACAAGGGCCACATCTAACTCCCTCTTAAATATAGCCAATGAACTGGCCTCAACTACCCTCTGCGGCAGAGAGTTCCAGAGATTCACCACTCTCTGTGTGAAAAAGTTTTTCCTCATCTCGGTCTTAAAGGATCTCCCCCTTATCCTTAAGCTGTGACCCCTTGTCTTGGACTCCCCCAACATTGGGAACAATCTTCCTGCATCTAGCCTGTCCAACCCCATAAGAATTTTGTACGTTTCTATAAGATCCCCTCTCAATCTCCCCTCTCAATCTCCTAAATTCCAGCGAGTATAAGCCAAGTCTATCCAGTCTTTCTTCATATGAAAGTCCTGACATCCCAGGAATCAGTCTGGTGAACCTTCTCTGCACTCCCTCTATGGCTATAATGTCCTTCCTCAGATTTGGAGACCAAAACTGTACGCAATACTCCAGGTGTGGTCTCACCAAGACCCTGTACAACTGCAGTAGAATCTCCCTGCTCCTATACTCAAATCCTTTTGCTATGAAAGCTAACATACCATTCGCTTTCTTCACTGCCTGCTGCACCTGCATACCTACTTTCAATGACTGGTGTACCATGACACCCAGGTCTCGCTGCATCTCCCCATTTCCTAACCGGCCACCATTTAGATAATAATCTGCTTTCCTGTTTTTGCTACCAAAGTGGATAACCTCACATTTATCCACATTATACTGCATCTGCCAAACATTTGCCCACTCACCCAGTCTATCCAAGTCACCTTGCAGTCTCCTAGCATCCTCCTCACAGCTAACACTGCCCCCCCAGCTTAGTGTCATCCGCAAACTTGGAGATGTTGCCTTCAATTCCCTCATCCAGGTCATTAATGTAAATTGTAAATAGCTGGGGTCCCAGCACTGAGCCTTGCGGTACCCCGCTAGTCACTGCCTGCCATTGTGAAAAGGACCCGTTTACTCCTACTCTTTGCTTCCTGTTTGCCAGCCAGTTCTCTATCCACATCAATACTGAACCGCCAATACCATGTGCTTTAAGTTTGTGTACTAATCTCTTATGTGGTACCTTGTCGAAAGCCTTCTGAAAGTCCAGATACAACACATCCACTGGTTCTCCCCTATCCACTCTACTAGTTACATCCTCGAAAAATTCTATAAGATTCGTCAGACACGATTTACCTTTCGTAAATCCATGCTGACTTTGTCCAATGATTTCACCACTTTCCAAATGTGCTGCTATCCCATCTTTAATAACTGACTCTAGCAGTTTCCCCACTACCGATGTTAGACTAACTGGTCTGTAATTCCCCATTTTCTCTCTCCCTCCCTCCTTAAAAAGTGGGGTTACGTTTGCTACCCTCCAATCCTCAGGAACTACTCCAGAATCTAAAGAGTTTTGAAAAATTATCACTAATGCATCCACTATTTCTGGAGCTACTTCCTTAAGTACTCTGGGATGCAGCCTATCTGGCCCTGGTGATTTATCGGCCTTTAATCCATTCAATTTACCCAACACCACTTCCCGACTAACCTGGATTTCACTCAGTTCCTCCATCTCCTTTGACCCGCGGCCCCCTGCTATATCCGGCAGATTATTTATGTCTTCCTTAGTGAAGACGGAACCAAAGTAGTTATTCAATTGGTCCGCCATATCCTTGTTCCCCATGATCAATTCACCCGTTTCTGACTGCAAAGGACCTACATTTGTTTTAACTAATCTCTTTCTCTTCACATATCTATAAAAACTTTTGCAGTCAGTTTTTATGTTCCCTGCCAGTTTTCTTTCATAATCTATTTTCCCCGTTCCTAATTAAGCCCTTTGTCCTCCTCTGGTGGTCTCTGAATTTCTCCCAGTCCTCTGGTATGCTGCTTTTTCTGGCTAATTTGTACGCATCAGCTTTTGCTTTGATACTATCTCTGATTTCCCTTGTTATCCACGGATGCACTACCTTCCCTGATTTATTCTTTTGCCAAACTGGGATGAACAATTTTTGTAGTTCATCCATGCAGTCTTTAAATGCCTTCCATTGCATATCCACCGTCAACCCTTTTAGAACTAATTGCCAGTCAATCTTGGCCAATTCGCGTCTCATACCCTCAAAGTTACCTTTCTTTAAGTTCAGAACCATTGTTTCTGAATTAACAATGTCACTCTCCATCCTAATGAAGAACTCGACCATATTATGGTCACTCTTGCCCAAGGGGACACGCACAACAAGACTGCTAACTAACCCTTCCTCATTACTCAATACCCAGTCTAGAATAGCCTGCTCTCTCGTTGGTTCCTCTACATGTTGGTTTAGATAACTATCCCGCATACATTCCAAGAAATCCTCTTCCTCAGCACCCCTGCCAATTTGATTCACCCAATCTATATGTAGATTGAAGTCACCCATTATATCTGTTTTGCCTTTGTTGCACGCATTTCTAATTTCCTGTTTGATGCCATCCCCAACTTCACTACTACTGCTAGGTGGCCTGTACACAACACCCACCAGCGTTTTCTGCCCCTTAGTGTTTCGCAGCTCTACCCATACCGATTCCACATCCTCCAAGCTAATGTCCTTCCTTTCCACTGCGTTAATCTCCTCTCTAACCAGCAACGCTACCCCACCTCCTTTTCCTTTCTTTCTATCCCTCCTGAATATTGAATATCCCTGGATGTTCAGCTCCCAGCCTTGGTCACCCTGGAGCCATGTCTCCGTGACCCCAACTATATCATAATCATTAATAGCTATCTGCACGTTCAACTCATCCACCTTATTACGAATGCTCCTTGCATTGAGACACAAAGCTTTCAGGCTTGTTTTTACAACGCTCTTACCCCTTATACAATTATGGTGAAAAGTGGCCCTTTGATTTTTGCCCTGGATTTTTCTGCCTTCAGTCTCTCCAACCATTTCTTGCCTAATGTGAATTTCCTTCAGTTCCTCTGTCACCCTAGGTCCTCTGGCCACTGGTACATACATCAGGCAGATTGTTTGTGCCTTCCCTAGTGAAGACAGATCCAAAGTACCTGTTCAACTCGTCTGCCATTTGCTTGTTACTGTTAGCCTTAACATCGGTAGTGGGGAAGATGCTGCAGTCGATTATTAAAGATGTTACAGCAGCGCATTTGGAAAGCAGTGAAGGAATCGGTCAAAGTCAACATGGATTGATGATGGGGAAATCATGCTTGGCTAATCTTTTGGAATTTTTTGAGGATGTAACAAGTAGAATGGATAAGGGAGTGCCAGTGGATGTGGTGATCTGGACTTTCAAAAAGCCTTTGACAAGGTCCCACACAAGAGATTAGTGTGCAAAATTAGAGCACATGGTGTTGAAGGTAGGGTATTGACATGGATGGTTGGCAGACAGGAAGCAAAGAGTAGGAATTAACGGGTCCTTTTCGGAATGGCAGGCAGTGACTAGTGGGGTGCCGCAAGGCTCGGTGCTGGGATTCCAGTTGTTTACAATATATATTAACAATTAAGATGAGGGAATTAAATGTAACATCTCTAAGTTTGTGGATGACACAAAGCTGGGTGGCAGTGAGAGCTGCGAGGAGGATGCTATGTGGCTGCAGGGTGACTTGGATAGGTTGGGTGAGTGGGCAGATGCATGACAGATGCAGTATAATGTGGATAAATGTGGCTATCTACTTTGGTGGCAAGAACAAGGCAGATTATTATCTGAATGGTGTCAGATTAGGAGAGAGGAAGGTGCAACGAGACCTGGGTGTGCTTGCACATCAGTCACTGAAAGTAAGCATGCAGGTATAGCAGGCAGTGAAGAAAGCTAATGGCATGTTGGCCTTCATTGCGAGAGGTTTTGAGTTTAGGAGCAGGAGGTCCTACTGCGGTTGTACAGGACCCTGGTGAGACTGCACCTGGAGTATTGTGTGCAATTTTGGTCTCCTAATTTGAGGAAGGACATTATTGCTATTGAGGGAGTGCAGTGTAGGCTCACCAGGTTAATTCGCGGGATGGCGGGACTGACATTTGATGAAAGAATGGGTCGACTGGGCTTGGTATTTGCTGGAATTTAGAAGGATGAGAGGATATCTTATAGAATCATATACATTTCTTTGGTGATTGGACAAGGTAGATGCAGGAAAAATGTTCCCGATGTTGGGGGAGTCCAGAACCAGGGGTCACTGTTTAAGAGAGGAGTTTTTTTTAATGTGCCAGGAGAGGGGGTGGTTCGGGTGGGAAGGGACAAATTGACCAGGGAGTTACGGAGGGAGCCGTCTCTGCAGAAAGCAGACAGGGGAGGAGATGAGAAGATGTGGCAAGTTGTGGGATCACGTTGGAGGAGGCGAAAATGTCGAAGGATTATTTGTTGTATGTGATGGCTGGTAGGGTGGAAGGTGAGGACAAAGGGGACTCTGCCCTTGTTACAAGTGAGGGGATTGGGAGTGAGAGCAGAGTCACAGGGTATAGAAGAGACACTGATGAGAGCCTCATCTATAGTAGAAGAGGGGAACCCCTGTTCCCTGAAGAATGAGGACATCTCCGATGCCCTGGTATGGAACACCTCATCCTGGGTGCAGATGGAGGAGTAGGGGATGGGGTTTTTTTTGTGCCCGGAGAGGGGGTGGTTCGGGTGTTTTTTTATCTGAGTCTGAAGAAGGGTTTCGACCCGAAACATTGCCTATTTCCTTCGCTCCATAGATAATGCCTCACCCGCTGAGTTTCTCCAGCATTTCTGTCTACCGTCACTGTTTAAGAATAAGGGGTAGACCATTTAGGACTGAGATGAGGAAAACTTTTTCACCCAGAGAGTTGTGAATCTGTGGAATTTTATGCCTCAGAAGGCAGTGGAGGCCAATTCACTGGATGTTTTCAAGAGAGAGTTAGATTTAGCTCTTAGTGCTAAGTGGAGGACTTCCGATGGCGCCATGAAGTGGTGAAGGCGCAGCATTGAGCTCAGCTCCCGCTAAAATAGGCAAAATCGTGTAAAAAGCCGTTTTTAAAGTCGGGACCGATTTAAAAACACTCACCGGGGCTGTTTGGCATCGTGGGAGTGACGTCATCAGACAGCGTCGAGAAAATCGGGGTTTTAACGGGACTTTTAGATGAGTAAAGGAAAACATCAACGGGGACCCAAGAAATCGACTATCAGACTCGAGCTTCAAGAAGACTTGGAAGCTCTTCAAACAACAACTGAAAGCTCAGAAGAAGAGCCTGATTCTCAACAAGCAGTATCCGAAATGGCTACAACAGGAGAGACAAAAGAGAAAGAAAAGGAGAAAGAGATGAAGCAGTGGGAACAAACGGTAAGAGCTAATCTTACTAGAGATCTTACCAGAGATCTCACTAAGGAATTCTCCAAAATGCTTGCTAGTATGAATAATACACGGGAGAACAATCTCTCTAAAATGGAGGTTAACTTGTCTAAGAAAATTGATACTGCGCGTGATGAATCAAAGGAACAGTATGACTCTTTGAAACAGCAGTTCATAGACTTGGAGCAGAGGACAACACAAGAATTTGCGAGAATGGAATATGATTATAATAAGAAAATTGATGAGCTGACTGAAGGGGTGAAATATTCCCATAAGTCGATAGAAGATATGAAGGTTGAAATGCGTGAGATGTCTCAGGAAATATCGACCTTGAAAAAAGAACAAGGTGCTAATCGGGAGCAATTGAATAAACTGACTGATAAATGTCAAGATTTGGAAGCTAGATCAAGGAGACAGAACTTAAGGATTATAGGAGTAAAGGAGGGACAAGAGTATGGAATTCTAATGACCGAACTTGTCACTAAAATACTCAAAGATGTCTTTAAGTTGAAGGAAACCCCGAGGATTGATGTGGCACATCGGGTAGGTCGCTTCTGAAGAGAAACAAATACTCCCCAAGACAGACCATCGTGAAATTTTTGGACATTTCAACCCTGGAAAAACTCATGAAGATGATACCGCATGGTGAGAGGCTCACATTTGATGGAGAGACTGTTAGATTCTACAGGGACTATCCACGCGAAATATTGGAGAAAAGGAATCAGTTTAAAAGAGCAAGTAGTATTCTGCAAGGACAATCTAATGTGAAATACGGGGTGGTGTATCCAGCGAAGATGAAGATCACATACAACTCTACTCAACGCGCCTTCACGGATCCGGATTTGGCATTTAATTACGCACAAGAAATTGTAAAGAAAATAGAAAAAAGAGAAGTGAAGGTCGATGATTAAACTTTATAATGGAAGACTGTGCTGTAATTAAGATGGCGGAACTGCTCTAAACATTAACCAGACAGGCTTATCTGTCAGGAATGCGTTATCGACGACAGAACCCTGGTTTCACCTTGAATGGAAAAGTGGAAGGGAAACAAGGGGAAAGCTGACATTTTGAAGTAATGCGATCAGATTCGAAAGAAATTCAAAGGAAATTATGGACAAGAAATGTTTTAATTAATACAGTATATACATAATGTAAAGAATTAACTAACCATATAAACTTAATATTACTAATTGATGGTTATGCTATTATACTAATATTATACTAATATGATTAATTAATGTATTAACTAATGGATTTTGGGGGATGGGGCCTATAGAGGGTTAGATGGTTATTACTAACAGATAAATAATTTTAATAAAGCTGAAAGGAAATGAAATATAATTTAGGATGTATACTAATGCATTACAATGAATGAAAATGGGTATAAGAATATTATAACATCATAAGCCAGTGGGAAAAAGAGAGGCGTTAATGATTTGGAAAAGTTCCAGAGGTTCGGGCTGGAAGACGGTTGTACGTAAGATAAATAAATTTAACCCTTCAAACAGGCTGGTAATTAAGGGAAAGATGAACAAATTTGGGTACAGGGACAGGGCCTGTTTCTATGCCTTATGATTCCATGACTGTGATACTGAGTAAGCACTATAGAAGGTTTAAAATTTGGGTACATAAAAGAATATTTGTAATAGTATAGATGATGATAACTTTCTATTGATTAAACTTTTTTTTGTTTTATTCGGCCTGACCGGATACATTTTTTAAAATGATTTTTTTGATATATTAAGATGAAATGGCATGTAGTCATAAATGACATTGTATCTAGGGGGCTGAGCTCAATTTATAATTCCAACTACGGAGGTCAATCAATTTTTGGCCATCATAGATGGCATCTTGTATTTAAGGTATCACCTTTTTGATACCTTAAACTCACTTTTTTTTTGTATTCACTTTTATGTGGTTTATCCAATAATTTATCTTTTTCTTTACTATTTCTCAACACACTTTTCTGTTTTTGTTATGGAGGTTCAATATACGGAGGAGATGTAAAATAACGTCAGAAGTATGGGACGATACCCCCATACCCAAAAGCCTGAGATACTTAACTACACCACATGAAGCAAAATCACCAAAACCAATTAACAATGCAAGATAATAGGAAAAAAAAGAATGGAGGATTCACATTCTGTAGTTGGAATATTAGGGGTGCGAATGATCCAAATAAAAGGGGCAAGATTCTGGCCCAGTTAAAATCTTTAAATGTGGACATAGCTTTTCTGCAAGAAACTCATACGAAACTACAAACACAGATGAGACTGAGGGCAAACTGGATAGGCCAAACTTATCACTCGTCATTAATTGCTAAAGCTAGAGGAACGGCTATTATTATTCGTAAAGGTATACCATTTATATTAAAGAATACTATATCTGATAAAGAAGGAAGGTACACTATAGTGGCAGGAGAAATTTACTCTACACCACTGACTCTGATAAATATCTATGCTCCAAATTTTGATAACCCCCAATTTTTAAAGAAAATTATGGATATAATAGATGAGTATAATTATCAAAATGTAATACTAGGGGGGGAGTTTAATTGTGTTATAGATTCATATTTAGACAAATCAATAAAATTAAGGAAGGGTAGCGTCAAATCCAAGTCTAGTGAATTTTTAAACACATATATAAAAAACACTAATATAACAGATGTATGGAGAATAGTTAATCCAACCGGAAGGGAATACTCGTTCTACTCATCAGTACACACAACTTATTCAAGAATTGATTATTTTTTAGTGGATACAAAATTAATACCATATACGATTAATCCTAAATATCATAATAGTATTATCTCTGATCACTCCCCGTTGACTTTTACTTTAAAACTTGAGGGAATTCCAGGTATAAAATCTTTTTGGAGATTAAACACACAAATAGCTAATAACCCACAAGGTTACGAGTATTTAAAACAGCAAATTAAATTATTTTTTTAGACAAACGAGACACCAGGTATTTCACCATCTTTATTATGGGAATCTTTTAAGACATTCATCCGTGGAGTTATAATTTCATATCAAAGTTTTCAAAATAAAAAAAATATGACAGAACAATGGACGTTAGAAAAGGAAATTAAACTATTAGAATTAGGTAACGCAAAAGACCCAACTATAGATAAACATAATAAGATTACATTATTGAAATTTAAACTTAATGGAATATTATCGGCAAGAGTAATAAGATTATTTCAGAGCACAAAACAAGTACAGTTTGAATTTGGTGATAAACCACATAAACTTCTAACACAACAATTGAAGAAGTAAGAAAAGGAAATAACTATTATTAAAATCAAATCAGAGAATGGGGAACTATTAACCTTACCTAAGGACATTAATAAAAGGTTTGCTCAATTCTATCAAAATTTATATACATCTAAAACTAAAATAGAAGACAATAAAATTATAAATTTTTTAGATAATTGTAATTTGCCAAAATAGGATATCTTAGAACAAGAGGAATTAGGAGCTGTTACGGCCGCCAAATTTAAATACCTCAAAGGCCAATAACATAATACAAAACCAGGTTCAAATGGAAATATTATTTATTTTTCACTAACAAAAAGAACTAAAACCTGGATCAAACAAACAGAGAGGGGAGGGGGTGGTCGGATGGGCTAGCAAACAAAAGATAAAGGGTGCTCTGGCCGACCACTCAATGGGCCGTCGGACCAGAGACTCTAAACCTGTTAAAATAAACCTGAAAAAACCCACGAAAACAATAATGCCAGTCCCATCCTTCCCAAGCAAAATAAGTTAATACAGAATGAAGAGTTACATAAAGAACACTATGCAATCAAACAAACTAAACCAACACCAGACTGCTGCCACCAGTCTGAGGGGGAAGAGAGAGACAGAGAGAGATACTGCCAGTCACATGGTCTTTTTAAGCTGAGGCTCCGTCATCAGGCTCACGTGATGCAGCTTGGGCCAGGAGCCTCCAATCAGGTCAGGAGCAGCCAGGCAGCAGGAGGTACTAATGGTAATCAGAGAAACAGGTTAGTACATAATTAACACCAGCAGAGGGAGCGCATAACAGAGCTCAGATCACAAGTGAATAAATAAGATAAACAATAAAAGAACTGAAAAATGGGAAGACACCAGGGCCAGACAGTTTTAATAATGACTTTTATAAAAGATTTCAGGTGTTAATGGTCCCACGATTACTTAAATTATACACGTATGCTTTTACCGAAAAGAAATTACCAGAAACATTAGCAGAATCTACAATTACGCTTATACCAAAAAAAGATAAAGATTTAGAAGATCCGGGCTCGTACAGAGCCACATCACTTTTAAATACAGATCAGAAAATTTTAGCAAAGACTTTAGCAAGAAGATTGAGTAAATATATTAATAAATTGATAAACCCGGACAAAACGGGGTTTATACCTAAAAGACAATCATCTAATAATTTGAGACTTTATAATATAATGTATTCACATAAAGTGGAAAAGGAATACTTATCAGTTATATCTTTGGATGCAGAGAAAGCATTTGATCAGGTAGAGTGGCAGTATTTATACATAGTACTCCAAAAATTTAATATGGGAGATAATTTTATTAGAAGGGTAAAATTACTATATGATAAACCGATGGCAAGAATATTAACTAATAATATGTTATCTCCAAAATTCCAATTATGTGTTTTATCACCCCTGCTATTTGCCCTTAGGATGGAGCCTTTGGCTGAAAGGATAAGAACACACCCGAATATTCAGGGATATAATACTAAGGACTCTAATAACAAAATTTCATTATATGCGGATGATATACTTTTATATATTAGAAATTCACAAACGAGTATCCCGAATTTACTAAACGTAATAGAGGAATTTGGTTCTTTTTCTGGATATAGAATAAATTGGAATAAAAGTGAAATTATGTCATTACAGCCGCAGAAAGCGAATCACCTATTAAAATTTCCATTTAAAATTGCAACGGAAAAATTTAAGTATTTGGGTATTCATGTTACTAGAAGATATAAATCATTATTTAACGCTAATTTTACTCATTTATTAAATAAATTGATTAAATTTCGGAAAACGCTCCCATTATCATGAATTGGCAGAATAAATGCTATAAAAATGATAGTTCTACCACAAATAATATACTTATTTCAATCCATACCAATATATATACCAAAATATATATTTTTAAAATTGGACTCTAATATTACTAATTTTATTTGCGACTACAAAGCACATAGAATTAAAAGAAACCATTTGTGCAAACCTAAAGATGTAGGGGGACTTGCACTGCCTAATTTTTTATATTATTATTGGGCAGTGCATATTAAGAATATAATTTATTGGTTGGAGTGTCCTTCTCAACAGATGGAATGGATAAGAATGGAGAAAGAGGATTGTTCTCCGTACGATTTAGGAGCGATCCTCTTCTCCCCAATAAAATTGAATAATACATTATATAAGAAGAATCCAATTATACATAATATAATTCGAATTTGGAAACAAATAAAATTAACTTTAAAATTAAGAAACTTATCATCATTAACACCAATAGTGAATAATCAGGTATTCAAACCATCTTTTATGGATAAAACATATAGACAATGGGAAAGATTGGGAATTAAAAAGGTGGGTGACATGTATGAAATGGGAAATTTATTATCATTTCAACAATTAAAATCAAAATGTATTCTGAATAACAACCAATACTTTAAATATTTACAGATATGTGACTTTATGAAGAAATATATACCAAGATTTCAGAGCATAATGATAGACCCACTGGAAGAAGCAATGAATATTAAGGCGGACTCATAAAAATTAATATCATATTTATATAATAGTATTCTTAACAGAGGATTGCCATCAACAGAGGCAATTAGAGAAGACTGGGAAAAATAATTAATGTTAAAAATTTCTAAAGAAACATGGGAAAGGTATTTGATATATATACATAAATGTTCGATTAATGCTAGACACAATTTAATTCAATTTAAAATATTACATAGATTATATTATTCAAAAATTAGGTTGAATAAATTTTATTCAAATATTTCTCCCATTTGTGATAAATGTCTTTCTCAAAATGCCAATATCACACACTCTTTCGTTTCTTGCACAAAACTTCATAAATTTTGGTGTGATATATTCACTAGTCTATTTAAGATAAAAATGGAACCTAATACTGAAATGATTATATTTGGAGTAATAGGAGATGGGAACAAATTAAATATATCCCAAATTTCATTTTTTAATTATGGTTTAATAACAGCAAAAAAACTCATACTTAAATTTTGGAAAATTGCTACTATACCAACACTCAAAATGTGGATTGGTAATATGTTGGAAACTGCCCACCTGGAAGAAATGAGACTCCTCCTAATAGACAAACAAGACCAATTCTTAACGAGTTGGTCTCCATTTATTGACTTTTTGGATTCATGTGGTGCAACAGTATCGTAAAAATTAAAAATTTTAGGTATGGGCGGAAAATGATCAAGAATATAAAAATGCATCGACTTGTGGCGAGTGATAATCTCCTTTCTGCTTCACTTTCCTACTTATTTATTTTCTTTACTTCACACTCACTAGACTTTCCTCTATTCTTTACCACTTCTTTCTTTCTAATCTCTTTCTAAAAAAAAAGGGAAGTTGTACAAAGAATGTTAACATAATTTTGGGAACCTGTAAAAAGGTACCACCATAATGTAATGTACTTACTTCTAATAAATAAAATAAAAAAAATAAAAATAAAAAAAGAAGGCAGTGGAGGCCAATTCACTGGATGTTTTCAAGAGAGAGTTAGATTTAGCTCTTAGTGCTAAGGGAAACAAGGGAAATGGGGAAAAGCCGGAATGGGGTACTGATTTTGAATGATCAGCCATGATCATATTGAATGGCAGTGCTTGCTCGAAGGGCTGAATGGCCTACTCCTGCACCTATTTTCTATGTTTCTATGGCCTAATTATGTTCCTATCACATGACTTTATGACCTTATTTGCAAACCTATGAATTGCACCAAGTACATTCTTAACCAAATCTTTGTTATAGATGACAAACAGCAATGGCCATAAAGCCAATTCTGAATCCAGTTAGCAACTTCTTCCTGAATCCCCAATGCAACCCAATCTTCCAGAGCAGCCTTCCATGCACAACCTTATCAAAGGCCATCCTGAAGTCCACATTGACTCTGTCTATGGCCTTGCCCTCATCAAGCTTCTTTGTTACTTCATCAAAAAACTCAAATCAAATTTGTGACCCCTGCACAAAATCATGCTCACAGCCCTAATAAAAGTTGCATACAAAGCCATAATTAGTGAACTATGTGTGCTTAAAAGATAATTGATGTTTGATAATTACTTTGTAAGAGTATTTTGAAGTAACAGACTTTAAGCATAAGATAACTTAAATGTTTAAAAATGCCCGACCTTAATTAAAGGTTAAAAAAAATTGTATTTTTAGGATTAGTGTTGTCATTCTTTATTTTAAAATGTACAAACCGGTAAGATCGAAACAGGAAAAGTTAATTTTGTTTAATCAATTGGCTTTGTTTTAATTGTTTATCATTTTTCACGACCTGCATACTTTGCATTGTCATTCATTAGACCATATTAACATACTTATAAGTACAATTCTTTCCGCTCTATGTGGTAGATTTAAATATCAATTAACTTCTCACAGTGGTGACACATTGGTGAAACCAGAGGTGGTGCATGAAATAATTTAAACTTTTCAAGCTTCAAGATAAACATATGACCATGAAATCACTTGATAACTTTATGGTTTTCTCGACAGTGGAAACAGATAATTTTCATCTGTTTTCATGTGCTGGTTTATATGAAGACTTTCAGAGATTCAAAGAATGTTACCTGTCAGAACACTGAAAATAATATTTTATTCAGTAATCAGAATAATTTTTTTCCAATTCATCGGCTGCCTTACAGTGTAATTTACTAAAAGCAATTTCAAGAGCAATGTATGAGCGATATTCAGTGTTCCGGTTAATCACGCTGAAGAACACTTTGACAGATATTTAATGGCCCTGTTTGCATAACATATTCTGAACATGTCATAGAATTCCTTTGGTGTTGATAAACCCTGTAATGAACAAATCTTCCTGGAGGCTCTACACACATATTTCAACCAGAAATGGTGCCATTTAGATCTTTGCACCTCGGCAGATGGCTCACAAGCAAACTTGGCTAACAGTTAAGGAGCTTGCTAAAGCAGACGGTAGTCATACTAAGTATTTTGGTTTAGCTCAAGCTCGCACACATCTTGAACCTGAAAATAGGGCTAATTAAAAATATTTTGATGCTGTTTCCTGTGTCAGCTAAATATTAATATGACTGGATAGTGATGAATATTTTAACATCTGTTTATCACTGGTGTGGTAAATAATGGTTCCTTCTGTATGGGAAATGCTGGAAGTAGACAGCTAGTTTGTCAAGCTCTAAAAGGCAAGGTAAGTGCATTTTTGGGCATAACCCCAAATCAGCTTTTTCATTTAGCTCAGGCCTGCTGTGTATTTTTTAACATTTTATAATTTTGTTCCAATATTTTCATTTTTTCCCTTATTCAGGATACTTCTTTGCTTAAAGATCAAAGCACAGCAGTTTATAAATTAATTTTGCATCGTCTCATCCGTTTGGTGTTAAACACATCACAGATACATTTTACTTTTGTTAGTGTTCCATCTCCAGAGGAGGGGATATTATGATTGCATTTTGCTCTTGTAGTGCAGAGTCCAACACTGGAAAGTCTGCCAAATGAATCTGCACCCAGTTAGAGCTGAAGCAGAAATGGTAAATGTATTGATGTGAATGGGGGGGAGGGCAAATATACAAAGTCTTGAATTCATTGTCACTTAATTGGGGCCGAAAGGCCTGTTCTTGTTCTGTATTATCCATAAGTGGTAGGAGCAGAATTAGGCCATTTGGCCCATCAAGTATACTCTGCCATTCAATCATGGCTGATCGATCTTTCCCTCCCAACCCCATTCTCCTGCTTTCTCCCAATAACCCTTGACACCCATGCTAATTAAGAATCTCGGCCTTAAGTAGCTCGGCCTTAAAAATATCCATTAACTTGGCCTCCACAGGCTTCTGTGGTTATGAATTCCACAAATTCACCACCCTCTGACAAAAGAAATTCCTCCTCATCTCCTTCCTAAAGGAACATCCTTTTATTCTGAGGCTATGTCCTCTGGCCCTAGACTCTCCAACTGTTCTAAGAGATTGTGCTGCCAATTTAGCTCAAGCCTGTCAGCATTTACAAGTGGGTTTCAGCCCATTAATGCACAACCTTCCTCTATTCGATCTTATACATCTGGCTGAGAAGTGGGAACTGATCATTTTGGAATATTGCTGAACAAACAGTAGCAAGCCACTCCTATAAACCATCTTGTTGCACCACACTAGTGCAACCCAGATAGTCCATTTCTCTTAAAGTAATCAGCTGACTGTTTGATGCAAAATGCGAGGCCACTTACTCACCACTATCACAGAGATCATCAAAATATGTCAGGACTCTGGTTATTGTGATGTGTAATCTAACTTAAATTTGTGCTTAGAACTGAGTGGCTGGAAATATACTCCACTGATAGATTTGTGCTACTTTACATTAACTGCTATTTTCAATCGGAAATCTATTGAAAATGAATGATGCACTTCAAGGATGCCAGAAATTTTTTCACATTGAATGTTCCCATACTAAGTGACAGCCTTTGTTATGGGAGAATATGTAATCAGCACTAAATCACAATCAAACTGCAGGATCATTTATGTTTCTTTGCAATAGAAATAGTAAATGTGGAACACCTCTTAATTCAATCTGCGGTAGCACAACAGGAAACATTACATTAGAAGCTACTTTGAAGATGTAGAAAATTATGGAAATCTATAATCAAGTCCCATTGAATTGACAAGGAATTGGGTGGAGTTTCCATAATTAATTTTATTATCAAAAGCTGGCAACTAAGGCAAGTCAATGTTATGCAGGGGTCAAGGAAAGAGTGCTCACGTCGCTCACCTGTTTCCACCAATCTTTCCACCACTACGCACAAGCAGAAGAAGCGCAAGACGCCATTGTATGCAGATGCCGAGAAGTGTGCACAGCTCTGGCTGAACAATTACTAATATTGTGATGTGGACTCGATAAGAAGTGTAATGCAGTAAGGTCAGTAAAGCTAGTTGCATCCACAAAATAGGAATTTGCTTGATTTGGACATTTGTTGTATGGATGGGAGAATCTGATGCTTCCCATGTTAATAAAGAACCAGCTGGAGATACAGAAGGTGCTGCTGGATGAATGCCCGTGAGGAACAAAAAGGTGTAATCTAGTAAAGATGGTGTGATCCAAACAGCGTTTGTAATGCTCCTCTGTTTAATTTTTTTAAGCACTTGAATCATGTTGGACAGGAATTTTCTGGGATATGCTAAATTCTGATCAACAGGCAAATTCCATCACATAAGCATTCGTGAATTGCAGAAAGTTCATAGCAGTTGAGTAGTTTTATTTAATAACTGTATTGTTTTAATTAAATGAGTGCCCTTAAATATACTTAATCATTTTAAATAACTCTTAATTACAATTTAAATAGTTACATTGCTTTCTGAATATTTCTGAATGAAAGGGAATCCTCAGAAACATTGAAACATTGACAACCTGCGGTAGATATATTTCTCTCTGTTTCATTGCAAGTCATAACACCAAGCAAAGCCCTGCCACTGTGTCAGGGCCTTGTTGCTTGGGTAGAATTAGTTCTCCTCATGTGTTCACATCCAGGAATCAAGTAAGCTCAATTCCATTCTTATATGTAACTCATTAACCAGGGTGGCCAGTTCACAGCTGACAGCAAGTTTCAGTGTATTCACAAGTTCACAAATTCACAAGTTATAGCAGTAGAATGAGGCCAATAGGCTCATCGAGTCTACTCTGCCATTCAATCATGGTTGATGTCTGCCTCCTAATCCAATTTTCCTGCCTTCTGCCCATAACCCTTGACACCCATTCTAATCAAGAAATTGTCCATCTCTGCCTTAAAAATATCCACTGACAGCCACCACAACTACCCTCTGACTAAAGAAGTTCCTCTTCACCTCCTTCCTAAAAGAGCATCCTTTAATTCTGAGGCTATGATCTCTGGTCCTAGACTCTCCCACCAGTGGAAACATCCTTTCCACATTCACTCTATCTATGCCTTTCATTATTCTGCAAGTTTCAATGAGGTCCTCCCTCAACCTTCTAAACTCCAGCAAGTAGAGTAAACAATAAAAAGATGGAGCACAAAATTGCAATGTATTAATGCACAAAGAATGTTGAATGCCGAATACACCATTCTGACTTGATCCTGGTCATTTGTGTCTGAACTGTATTGAATCCAGTAACTCCTTTTTGAAAGCATTTTACTAAACAATGTCAAAAACATCATCTAGCTCATTAGCTATTATAATTAGATTTGATTGAAATCTTCTTTGAATTAAATAAAATGATTAGATTTAATATGTTTGTGTAATTCTCAATCTATGCCATATTATGAATGCTGTCATTTCTACAGCTAAATTAATATTTTGCTTTATTGTTGTTAACGGATATTAAGTAAAAAACTTGCATTTTGCACACTCCCAGGTTTTAAAATCCTCCAGCCAATACTTAGCACGCCAATGAAATTGATTACATTACTTTCCCTATGATATGCGTTCTCTAATATAATAATCATAAAATGGAGTTATGACACAAGTTTTCTTCAATGTTTCCTGAAGGTATGGATACTTCAAGATGTTTATACACGAGAGGTTAAGTAAACATACATTTGCTGTTCTTGTATTACTTAGATGAAACATTGATTTACAAAAGAGGGATGGTGCACTAATATGATGCCGAAATAGAGGTGCATAATTTCTAGACAAATTAAAGTGTACTACTTTAAAGTGGCCATTTAACCTATTGGTGAGATTTTTTGCAGAAGTGCTGAGCGTTCCATGTGTTGACTGGGATTTCTCCATCTAAGTGCCTGCAAGCTTGGTATTTTCACACAAATGCAGATGGTCTGAACTTCAATGCAGTTTGTGGTAGTTTTCAAACAATAAAGGGATGGAGCACAAAGTTGCAATGTTCCTCTAGTACTTACACTGCAGAAACACCTCAGA
This sequence comes from Malacoraja senta, assembly GCA_038087875.1. Classification (NCBI taxonomy): domain Eukaryota; kingdom Metazoa; phylum Chordata; class Chondrichthyes; order Rajiformes; family Rajidae; genus Malacoraja; species Malacoraja senta. The sequence goes on from CM075983.1 coordinate 28,289,717, forward strand.
AAATACAGCCCCAAGTTAGATCTGGAACTGGGATTTTGCCCAGTTATGAATAACTTTAGATTGTTTTTAACCTGTTCACTGACAAGCTTGTTTCACAATTGGCCATGACCTGAGTGGTGGCACTGAACAGGTTAAATGTTTCTGGATGTCAGCTAAAGTTCTGTCTGTCTGTCTCTCTGTCTGTCTGTCTGTCTGTCGGTCTGTCGGTCTGTCGGTCTGTCGGTCCGTCGGTCGCTCTGTCTGTCTCTCTATCCTTAACTAAAACTTGTCTTGTCCTCTTCCGGTTTTGCGTTGTATTTACATTTGCGCGAAAACGGTACCGGATGGCACTACAATTTTTGCCACCTTACTCACCGTTCCCCTGTGCTACAAGCGCACAGGTTTTGTTCCGATCGATGGAAAATTACAAAAGTTATGAAGGTTTAAAAATCGTAAGATCAGCAGATTGGTCTTCTCTCTTGTTAGTCGCTGGGACAACGACGCCCCTTCCGGTACCCGCTGTTAATCACCGGGGTGAGGAGAATAAATCCACAGAGGCAGGGCTGAGTCCGTGAGCCGCTCTGAGTCCTGAAGCTGTCCGTCCTGAAGCCGCACGTCCCGAAGCCATCCCAAAGCCGTCCGTCCCGAAGCCGTCCCAAAGCCGTCTGTCCCGAAGCCATCCTGAAGCCGTGAGTGCTGAAGCCGTGAGTCCCGAAGCTGCCCCGAGTCGGGGAACCCAGAAGTGGCGCTGACTCGGGGAGCCCTGGAGTGCGGAGCGACCTGGAGTGTGGAGCCTGGCCGACTCCCCCCGACAGCCCACACCTGAAGCCGTCCCCCTCCCCTGGCTACAGGACGCTCCTACCCCCCCTGCCAGCTTCCGCCTAAAGCCGTCCCTCTCCTCCGGTACAGGACACTCCCGACAGTCCCCACCTGAAGCCATCCCCAGCTGCAGGACACATTCCCTCCCCTCACTGGTCCACGCCTGAAGCCATTCCTGTCCCCAGCAGCAGGATGGTGCTGCAGCCAGTGGGGAGCGGCAGTGGCAGGCCATGGCAGTGGCAGGCCACGGCAGCAGTAGCGGTAGGCCACGGCAGCAGTAGGCCATGCCAGCGGCAGGCAACAGCAGTGCTAGTGGTTGGCCAGAGCAGCGGTAGGACACGGCAGTGCTCCTTCCCCCCCTCACCACCACCGGGTCCCGACAGCCTCGCCTGAAGCCATCTCCCTCCCCTGGCTGCAGGACACACCCCCTCCCACTGCCCCCTGCCTGAAGCCGACCTCTCCCCCTGCTGCAAAACCATCCCCCACCGCCTAAAGCCAACCCCTCTCCCGGTTGCCGGATGGTCCCCCATCCTCCACCGGCTCTGCAAGCCCACGCCTGAAGTCAACCCCTCCACCGGCTGTAGGACGGTACCCATCTCCCCACAACAGCCCACGCCTGAAGCGGTCCCTCTTCCCCGGTTGCGGGATGCCCCACCCCCAGCTGCAGGTCGCTCGCACCCCCCCCACCCCCACCCCCCACCAGCCTTGACAGCCCCTGCCTGAAGCCGTCCCCCTCTCCCGGCTGCCGGATGCTTCCCCCTCCCCCACCTGCTCCGAAAGCACCTGCCTGAAGCCGTACCCCTCCCCCGACTGTAGGAAGCTCCCCCCCCCCCCGACCAGCCCCCAACAGCCCCCGCCTGATGCTGTCCCCCTCCCCCAGCTGCAGGACGCTCCCCCCCACCCCACCGGCACCAGACAGTTCCCGCCTGATGCCGTCACCCTCCCTCGGCTACAGAACGCTCCCCGCCGGCCCCACCTAAAGCCGCCCCGTCTCCAGCTGCAGCTCGTTCAGCCCACAACATCCGTACTAGCCCAATAAAAGTCCCTTCGGACCACAACACCTGTACTAGCCCCACAGAAAGCCCCGCCCGCCGGCCACGGCCTGAAGCCACCCCCCCTCCCCCAGCAACAGACGCACACCCCCTCCGGCACCCGATAGCCCCAGCCTTAAGCTGTCCCCCTCCCCCGGCTGCAGGAGGTTCCCCTGCCACCCCACAGGCACCTGACAGCCCCCTCCTGAAGCTGTCCCCCTCCCCCACTGAAGGACCCTCCCCTCCACCGGCCCCCACCTGAAGCCATCCCGCCCCCAGCTGCAGGATGCTCCGCACCGGTCCCCGCCTGAAGCCGGTGGGGAGCGGCAGCGGTAGCCCACGACAGCGATAGGCAGCCCAGTAGGCCACGGCAGCCCACGACAGTGGCAGGGTTAGGCAGCGGCAACGGTAGACCACGGTAGAGCTACCCCGCTCCCCACCGGACCCGACAGGTCCATCTGGCCCACAACACCTAGCCAAAGAAAAGTCCATTCGGCCCATAATATCCATACTAGCCCTCCAAAAACCAGCCCCTTCGGACCACAACACCCGTACTAGTCCTCCAGAACCCCCCCCCCACCGTCCACCACCTGAAGCACACACCCTCCCCAGCTGCAGGACGCTTCCCCCCATTGGCCCCTGACAGCCCCCGCCTGAAGCAGTCCCCCTGCCCCGGCTGCAGGACGTCCACCCTCCCCCACCGGCCCTCGACACCCCCCCACCTGAAGCTGTCCCCCTCCCCTGGCTGCAGGACACTCCCCCCCTGCCACCACCCCCCCCCAACAGCCCCTGCCTGTAGGACGCTTCCCCCGGCCCCTGACAGCCCCCTCCTGAAGCCATCCCCCTCCCTTGCTGCAGGATGCTTGCCCCCCCACCGACCCCCGCCTGAAGCCGTCCCGTATGCAGTTGCAGGATGCTCCCCACCGGTCCCCGCCTGAAGCCAGTGGGGAGCGACAGCGGTAGGCACGACAGCAGTAGGCAGCGGCAGTGGTAGGCCAGGGCAGCGGTAGGCCATGGCAGCGGCAGGGGTAGGCAGCGGCAGTGGCAGCGGTAGGCCACGGCAGTGGTAGGCCACGGCAGCGGCAGGGCATGGCAGCGTTCCCCCCTCCCCACCGGCCCCCGCCAGCCCCCACCTGAAGCAGTCCCCCTCCCCCGGCTGCAGAATTCCACAAGAGACGCAACAAGAAAGAATGGACTGAATAAATCTCATCTTTAATGTTTAAATTGTTGTTATATTTTAAGGGTTATTCACATTTTAGCTTAAATAAATCCCTTCTCCACTTGCCGTGACCCGTCAGCTGGGCCTGCGCAGTAATACCTGCGTGTTCTACGTCACAATGGGAACCCAATGGGTGGGAATGGCTGTGCCGCCAGAGGGCCGCGAAGAGTGGATGGGGGGTGTTGATGGGGATGGAGTGAGTGCAGGACGCTCCCCCCCCAACCCTACTGGCCCCTGACAGCCCCCGCCTGAAGCCGTCCCCATCCCCCACCTGTAGGATGCTCCCACCGCCACTGACCCCGACTGCCCCCGCTTAAAGCCATCCCCCTCCCCTGACTGTAGGACGCCCCCCGCAGGAAGCCATTCCCATCACCGGCTACAGAACGCTCCCGCCGGTCCCCACCTGAAGCCGGCCCAGTCCCCAGCTGCAGGACGCTCACCCCCCTCCACTGGCCCCCGCCTAAAGCCGTCCCCCTTCCCGGCTACTGGCCCCTGACAGTCCCCGCCTGAAGCTGTCCCCATCCCCCACCTGTAGGACGCTCCCACCCCCACCGGCCCTCGACAGCCCCCAGCCTGAAGCCATCCCCCTCTGCAGGCTGCAGGACGCTCCCCTCCACCCCCACCAGCCCCCGACAGCCCCCGTCTGAAGCCGTCACCCTCCACAGGCTGCAGGATGCTCTTCCCTGGGGGATGAGGGGAAATGAGCCATGCCTGCGCAGTTAGGGGCTACGGTGAGTGGTGGAATATTGTGTTGAGGGAATGGGTGAGTGGTGGAATATTGCATTGGCGAATGGGTTGCATTGGGGACCAGGCCTCCCATGTGACTGGGACCCAACAGGTCCCACTTAATCTCATATATATATATATATATATAGGATGTTGAGCACCACTTAACTTCTTAACTGCGGCCTGGCTGAAAATATACTACTGGATACTCTCAATGAGTCAAGCAGCATATGTGGAGGCAAAGGGATGGTCGACATTTCTGGTCAAGACTGATGCAAGTTCTCAGCCCTATGTTTCACCTGCTGACTGGCCTTTTGTATATTCTCAATGTTTCTGCCTTTGGTTCAGACATAGACCATTCTTTAGAGAGAAAATGCAGATCGGAATTCAGCCACGCAGATGCAGGAGCAGAAATTCCTTAAGTAAGACTGGTATAAACGAGTATGATTTTAAATTTATAAATAGAGTGCACCAGAGGCATAGGCAGGGAAGTAAATTAGGTTAACAAGTGTATGAAATGTATTTCTTACTCAGAGAAAGTGGATACATTTCTGACAAAGCAAACCACAATATATTACCAATTTGCAAAATTCAGTGGAAATTTGCAGGAATGGTGGTACAATTCCTTGGATTATTTATTACATTCACCATTTATCAAGGTAATTCAATGCAGAATAAAATTATAGTAATCCAATGAGTGAATGATTACACAAGAATGACACATTAGCTTTGAGTGATGGGATAATATTGTGAAACAAAGACTAAATCACTTGTGTTGAAAAAAGGCATTTCAAATAAAAGAGCTAAAGTGGAAACTGGAAATAAGTGCAAACTTCATAATAACACCAGCTGACTGCAGTTTGGTTTAGTGTAGAGGTACAGCATGGATGCAGACCATTCGGCCGAACAAATGTATCCTGACCATCAATCATCCGTTCACACTAGTTCTATGATATTACACTTGCATTCTCTCCCTAAACACTAGGGAGATTTTACATGGGCCAATTAACCTTCAAACCTGCACATCTTTGGAATGTGGGAAGAAACTGGAGCACCCTGAGGAAACCTATACGGTCACAGGGAGAATGTGCAAACTCCACTGTCAGCACCCGAGGTCAGGATTGAACCCAGATCTCTGGTGCTGTGAGGCAGCAGATCTACCTGCTGCACCACCTGTGAGGAATTATACACATTTCATCATTACAACCCATCCATAAGTTGGAAGAGACCTGTGAAAACCTTTGAACACCAAATACCGGAACTCTTTAGCAATAACTTATTTAATTGCAGAGAAGAACACATTATTTTTTATATTTGAAGTGAGACTGCTGCTTTAAAGGTAAGGGTGCATCAAAATGAGAGGCCACAATTGAAAGTAGAACACAGGACCATTTATCTGGGGATCTGACATATGTTTTGTAATCTGGAGCAGCAGATTGATGAAATGTATGAGTGTAAATACCAAGGGTATAATTATAGAACCTAACGAATACATTAGTGATATATAATCAGTATATTTTACAGACATATGTTATCTTGTGGCTTAGTGTGGAAAAGAAAGGTGTTCTAAAATGAGGATAGGACACATAACAATAAAGTGAGCGTGCACAAATATAACGCAACTATTCCTGCGATGTCATTGAATATAAGTTTCAATTATGTCATTGTGCATTATCTTCATTAGTCAGTCATATATCTTTACTATTGGACTGATAACTCCTCAAAATACTGTGAAAATCATACATATAATGTTTTTAAAACATGCTATAATTTCCACATGTGGAACATTTTTATATTGTCATTATTTTGAGTAACAAGTCTTAGAAATGACCATTTTTGTTGTTGATTAAGTCAGAATTGACAACTCTGAATTTCACCTTGTTCTATATTTTCCAGTTCACATATCAACCATCTTGTGCTCCACTGAGATTTATTGGTCTAGAAATTGCTTTTCAGAACCCTGAAAAAATGCTGCTGTGCAATTGAAAATCGACTCATGTCAAGGAAGACCAATGTTACACCCGGTTCCCTTCCACTTTGTACCTGGTAGGAAATTTTACCTTGAATAACCTGGTGGGATTATCAACCTCGCTAGCCCAGAAGAGTACAGTTTTCATTTGTTTGCAGTACAGGCAGCTTTTCCCCCAGAAACAGCATTAATTACAGGGCTAAGATTAAAATTGGTTTATTTTCCAAACTGCTTCATAACACACTCCAGCCTCATTGCTTATTGTAACATTTCTTCCCTCACCCCATTGCGGTTATACTTTGCTTTTATTTTGAAATTATCCAGGCATTCCCATGCCTAAATTGTGATTGTGAAAAGAGTACTTGCCCTGTAAATTCACAATAACTAGTTACAGTGTTGCACAATACTGTAGCTGAAAAAATATTGACTAGAAATCAAAAATAGCGAGATTCCTCTGATGAAATGTGTTCATAAACAAAATGATGGATAAGAATGTGACCCAAGCATTAAAATAGGAGGGTATTACAAAAGAAAAATCACAATGCTTCAATTTTCAACCTAGTTTCAACTTGTAATGTTGTAACTGAGAGACTTGCAGTTTATATCGATTTTAACGCTGCTGATGAAGTGGTGCTCTATTCTCAGAAGTTAATTTTCTTTTCAGAAGGGAGATACAGTATATTGATATTGATGCAAATTTGTATCCAAAGTAAAGTGTACACAGTTCCCTGCATCCTGGAGGTTCCTAAATAATTGACAGCTAGTTGAAATTAGCTAATCAATAAGCAACCCCTTCTTTGAAGCTCTGAAGTCTTTTTTCTCATTTGTTATTGATTGAACTTAATAACAGTACAGTCATGTTGTTCAGTATGGTGATGGTGTGATAAAGTTAACTTTGCCAGTAGAAATGTGGAAGGAGACTCAACTTGCTTCTGGGCAATTTGATCAAATGGCCAGAAGCGAGAAAGGTGCTGGCCAAGCATGGTGGTAGAGTAATGTGGAGGAAATTGTCGGTGTGGGTTAATGTTAGTGAGACCCAAGGGTGGGGATGGTAGCGATAGCAACTGGTATGCCAGCTGTGTGGAAATGGAACCAAACAACAGCAGCCTGAAAGATAAATGACTGCCCTCACCCAAATTCCTTGAGAATGCCTTGCACAAGATGCATGAGGAAGTCAACTGGCAAACAGCATGTGGTCACACAGAAGGTAGAATCCCTCTGGTGAAAATACTGGCCAGCACGTGCATTAAATTCTTCCATGTGTTTATATAAAATGAGATTTGCTCCATTTAAAATAAATTGATGAATGAGGGACAAAGTAACCCCACACAGGGCTCCATGCAAATATTGTAAGTATTTGCTGAAAATCCCCCACAAATTCTCAAAAGTGTAGCCATTAGCTCAATAAAGTACAGCACCGTATGTTGAGTTGGAATTTATTCTCATGTTGTGATTTCTCTTTGATTTGCAATTAATCAGTGTAGAAATGTTGCTACTTCAACTACAGGGTTCACGTTTTTAAAGAAAATAAATTACCTGAAACATTAGCAGAATCAACTATTACGCTTATTCCAAATAAAGATAAAGACCTAGAGGAACCGGGCTCATATAGAGCTATATCACTATTAAATACCGATCAGAAAATCCTAGCAAAGACTTTAGCCAGAAGACTAAGCAAATATATTAGTAAATTGATAAACCCTGATCAAACGGGGTTTATACCCAAAAGATATTCATTTAATAATTTGAGACGCCTGTGTAATATAATGTACTCACATAAAGTGGAGGAAGAAGACTTATCAATTATTTCTTTGGACGCAGAGAAAGCATTTGATCAGGTAGAATGGCAGTATTTATACAAAGTATTACAAAAATTTAATATGGGAGAGAACTTTATTGCATGGGTGAAATTATTATATGATAAACCGATGGCAAGAATATTAACTAACAGCATGTTATCTCAAAAATTTCAATTATCAAGGGGTAATAGGCAGGGATGTGCTTTATCACCCCTGCTATTTGCCCTTATGATAGAACCTCTGGCTGAAAGTATAAGAAGCCATCCGAATATTCAGGGTTATAATACTAGGGACTCAAATAATAAAATTTCATTGTATGTAGACGATATTCTGTTATATATAACAAATTCACAAACGAGCATACCAAATTTATTAAATTTAATAGAGGAATTTGGGTCCTTTTCTGGATATAGAATAAATTGGAACAAAAGTGAAATTATGACGTTAAAACCTCAAGAATCTACACACTTATTGAAATTCCCCTTTAAAATAGCAACAGAAAAATTTAAATATCTGGGTATTCAGATTACTAGAAAACATAAAGCTTTATTCAACGCCAATTTTATACCCTTAATAAATAAACTTAATATAACGATTAAATTTTGGAAAACACTTCCTTTATCATTAATAGGCAGAATAAATGCTATTAAAATGAGCTTTCTACCACAGTTATTATACCTATTTCAATCTATACCAGTATATGTACCAACATATTTTTTTTCTAAATTGAATGCTAACATTACTAATTTTGTTTGGGACTATAAATCACATAGAATTTAAAAAAAAACATTTATGTAAACCAAAATATGTCGGGGGACTTTCACTCCCAAATTTTTTGTATTACTATCGGGCAATACATATTAAGAATATAATTTACTGGTTGGATAGTTCAACCCAACAGACAGAATGGATAAAAATGGAGAAAGAGGATTGTTATCCTTGTAATGTAGGAACTATCCTCTTCTCCCCGAAAAAAATGAACAATACAATATATAAGAAAACCCCAATTATACAAGATACAATAAGAATATGGAAACAAATAAAATTATCCTTAAAACTAAGAAACCTATCATTGTTAACACCGATAGCGAATAATCCTTTATTTAAACCATCTTTGATGGATAAAATATATAATCAATGGGAAAGTTTAGGAATTAAAAGGATCGGGGATATGTATGAAATGGGAGATTTATTATCATTTCAACAATTACAATTACAATTTAAATTGAAAAACACTCATTATTTTAAATATTTTCAGATTTGTAATTTCTTGAAGACATACATACAGGGATATCAAAAAATAACTCCTGATCTACTAGAAGAAGTAATGAATATTAAAGCTGACACACAAAAATTAATATCATATTTATATAATAGTATCTTAAATATAGATTTACCTGCGACCGAGGTAATTAGAGAAGAGTGGGAACGGGAATTATTGATAAAAATTACGAAGGCTACATGGGAAAAGTATTTGACATACATTCACAAATGTTCGATTAACGCAAGACATAATTTAATTCAATTTAAAATTTTACATAGATTATATTACTCAAAAATAAGATTAAATAAATTGTATCCAAATATATCCCCCATTTGTGATAAATGTTTAACCCAAGACGCAACTATAACACTCTTTTGTTTCTTGTATAAAACTTCATGGATTTTGGAGTGATATTTTCGAAATATTCACAAAATTATTTAAGACAAAAATGGAACCCAATAATGAATTGATTATATTTGGGGTAATGGAAGATGGGAACAAATTGAACCCATCTCAAAAATTATTTTTTAATTATGGTTTAATAATAGCAAAAAAATTAATATTGAAATTTTGGAAAAATACACCAATACCAACGCTCAAAATGTGGATTGCAAGTATGTTGGATACCGCACATTTTGAGGAAATGCGATTCCTCCTAATAGATAAATTTGACCAATTCATAACGAGTTGGTGTCCATTTGTCGTCTTTTTGGAAACATATGGTGCAAGTAGGACGACAGATGGCGCAATGGGCTAAGTGTTCGGCTGGCAACCGGAAGGTAGCCGGTTCGAATCCCGCTTGGAGTGCATACTGTCGTTGTGTCCTTGGGCAAGACACTTCACCCACCTTTGCCTGCGTGTGAATGTGTGTGAATGTGTGTGAGTGATTGGCGGTGGTCGGAGGGGCCGTAGGCGCAGATTAGCAGCCACGCTTCCGTCAGTCTGCCCCAGGGCGGCTGTGGCTACAGAAGTAGCTCACCACCACCGAGTGTGACTGAGGAGTGAATGAATAATGCGATGTAAAGCGCCTTGAGTATTAGAAAGGCACTATATAAATCCCATCCATTATTATTATTATTAACACAAGTGTAAAAGCTAATCCGTGACTGGGTGAGGAATGGTCAAGTTTATAAAAACGATCTCCTTACTTCTCTTTTCTTTTTCTTCTCTTTTCTTCATTTACTCTTTTTATTCTATTTTCTATTTTTTAACTTTCTTCTTTCATTCTCTATTTTTCTTTTTCACACACTATATATCTCACATTTTTCTATTCTTCATTATCTAACTTCTTTTTCTTTTTCTTCTTTATTACAAAATTAAAAAAATAAGAAGCTGTACATAAAATGTATTATGAAAATATGATTGTATACAATTGTACTTACTTCTAATAAAAATTAATATTTTTTTAAAAAAATAAAAAAAACTACAGGGTTCACCGCAAATGCAAATCACACTCGATTCTCAGGGCCTTTGGAAAGCAAGGAGTGGGGAGGGGGATGAGGGAAGGGATGGCACTGGGAAGCCTGTTCCAGGTTTTGGGGGCATTTATGCATCTACGGTATGTTTTCCCTTTAGAGAGGGGTGAAATCTATCACATCGCAAAAACATACAAGTTTGTCCAATAATTGGCCACTGTAAATTACTCCTGGTGAGTAGGTGAGTGGTAGAATCTGGGGTGAATTGTTGGGAATGTGGGAAAGATGAAATGGGTAATGTGTGGAGCTAGTGCGAATGGGATGGTGGATTGGTCTCAGTGGGCTGAAGGAGCTGTTTCACTCTTTGTTGACTCCGTGCCAATATGGTTTGACCAGGACAAATTAATAGTGATATTCACACCCAGGCACTTAAAGATCTCGACCATCTCCACCTAAGCAGCATTAATACTGACTTGTGGTGATCATTTGCAACTTATTTAATCAAAAAATTATAGGAGTGTTAGTTTATCTCTACTTGACTTGGATGCAGCAAACAGAAAAAAAACTTAACCTGCCATATGGTGTTACTGTGGTGAAAATAGATTTCATTGATTTACTTATCTATCAAGTGTAACTCCTGACTGTAATGAGTATTTATTCGTCAACTGATTGAGGAAAAGCATCTCAATGAATAGTTGTTTAGGCTTCAAACACACAATACCAACACAAATTTAGTGGTGCTAAATGAGCTAGAAAAACAAAGGGTGGTAGAAGTTGCAGGTCATGTTGGCGAAAGACATTTGGTGTTAGTTGTGGTGCTCACATTGTTCATTGGTGTCTGCAAATAGCAGCTGGCTGCCTTCCACTTGGAGCGCTTTGCTGTGAAAGTTTATAAATACATTCACATTTATACCGTTCATGCAGAAGAACTGAATGACGTCTGCTGATTTGTGAGTCTTGAGCATTCTAAATTCCTGAAATTCAGCAGCACACTATCCCTCACTCTTGGACCGTATTTTGCTGCTTCTTGAAAGAGTGAAGGAATATTATTCATCACAAGAAACGTGCCAAAAACTAGTTTCACCAATCTTTGCACCAAGTGGTTGCTTGTTTTTGCAAGCAAACAAATAACCACCTTTGAGAAGACAGAACGTATAAAAAAGTGAATTATTGGTTACTGAAGTTACACTGGAAATACATGTCCTTACAGAAAATTTAATAAAGAGACTCAGGGAAAGATTTGTCTTATCAGGCACAGATACTTATGTTACAGTATGTTTGCTTGAAGATAGGGAAATGATTAAAGAGAACTTTTATCATCCAATGTGGTATTTTCTGATCAGTAGTCAGTTATCTATCTGTAGAAACCTACACTTAAGTGCATAAATTGAGGAATATTCCTGAAGGACTGACTACTAAACAAACCTGCAGTTGGCAACCAGACACTGAAGCTTAATGTATGAGAATTGTCCTTTTAGAAACATAGAACATAGAAAATAGGCGCAGGAGTAGACCATTCGGCCCTTCGAGCCTGCACCGCCATTCAATATGATCATGGCTGATCATCCAACTAAGTATCCTGTACCTGCCTTCTCACCATACCCCCTGATCCCTTTAGTAACAAGGGCCACATCTAACTCCCTCTTAAATATAGCCAATGAACTGGCCTCAACTACCTTCTGTGGCAGAGAATTCCACAGATTCACCACTCTGTGTGTGAAAAATGTTTTTCTCATCTTGGTCCTAAAAGACTTCCCCCTTATCCTTAAACTGTGACCCCTTGTTCTGGACTTCCCCAACATCGGGAACAATCTTCCTGCATCTAGCCTGTCCAACCCCTTAAGAATTTTGTAAGTTTCTACAAGATCCCCCCTCAATCTTCTAAATTCTAGCGTGTACAAGCCGAGTCTATCCAGTCTTTCTTCATATGAAAGTCCTGCCATCCCAGGAAACAGTCTGGTGAACCTTCTCTGTACTCCCTCTATGGCAAGAATGTCTTTCCTCAGATTAGGAGACCAAAACTGTACACAATACTCCAGGTGTGGTCTCACCAAGGCATTGTACAACTGCAGTAGAACCTCCCTGCTCCTATACTCAAATCCTTTTGCTATGAATGCTAACATACCATTCGCTTTCTTCACTGCCTGCTGCACCTGCATGCGTACTTTCAATGACTGGTGTGCCATGACACCCAGGTCTCGTTGCATCTCCCCTTTTCCTAATCGGCCACCATTCAGATAATAGTCTACTTTCCTGTTCTTGCCACCAAAGTGGATAACCTCACAATTATCCACATTATACTGCATCTGCCATGAATTTGCCCACTTACCCAACCTATCCAAGTCACCTTGCAGCCTCCTAGCATCCTCCTCACAGCTAACACTACCCCCCCAGCTTCGTGTCATCTGCAAACTTGGAGATGTTGTATTCAATTCCCTCGACCTAATCATTAATATACATTGTAAATAGCTGGGGTCCCAGCACTGAGCCTTGCGGTACCCCACTAGTCACTGCCCGCCATTCTGAAAAGGACCCGTTTACTCCTACTCTTTGCTTCCTGTCTGCCAGCCAGTTCTCTATCCACATCAATACCGAACCCCCAATACCATGTGCTTTAAGTTTGAATACTAATCTCTTATGTGGGACCTTGTCGAAAGCCTTCTGAAAGTCCAGATATAACAAATCCACTGGTTCTCCCTTATCCACTCTAACAGTTACATCCTCGAAAAATTCTATAAGATTCGTCAGACATGATTTACCTTTCATAAATCCATGCTGACTTTGTCCAATGATTTCACCACTTTCCAAATGTGCTGCTATCCCATCTTTAATAACTGAGTCTAGCATTTTCCCCACTACCGATGTTAGACTAACTGGTCTGTAATTCCCCGTTTTCTCTCTCCCTCCCTTTTTAAAAAGGGGGGTTACATTAGCTACCCTCCAATCCTCAGGAACTACTCCAGAATCTAAAGAGTTTTGAAAAATTATCATTAATGCGTCCACTATTTCTGGGGCTACTTCCTTAAGTACTCTGGGATGCAGCCTATCTGGCCTTGAGGATTTATCGGCCTTTAATCCATTCAATTTACCCAACACCACTTCCCGACTAACCTGGATTTCACTCAGTTCCTCCATCTCATTTGACCCCTGGTCCCCTGCTATTTCCGGCAGATTATTTATGTCTTCCTTAGTGAAGACAGAACCAAAGTAGTTATTCAATTGGTCTGCCATGTCCTTGTTCCCCATGATCAATTCACCTGTTTCTGACTGCAAGGGACTTACTTTTGTTTTAACTAATCTTTTTCTCTTCACATATCTATAAAAACTTTTGCAGTCAGTTTTTTTGTTCCCAGTTTTCTTTCATAATCTATTTTCCCTTTCCTAATTAATCCTTTTGTCCTCCTCTGCTGGACTCTGAATTTCTCCCAGTCCTCTGGTAGGCTGCTTTTTCTGGCTAATTTGTATGCTTTTGTTTTGAAACTATCCCTGATTTCCTTTGTTATCCACGGATGCACTACCTTCCCTGATTTATTCTTTTGCCAAACTGGGATGAACTATTTTTGTAGTTCATCCATGCAGTCTCTAAATGCCTTCCATTGCACATCCACCGTCAACCCTTTAAGAATCATTTGCCAGTCTATCTTGGCCAATTCACGTCTCATACCTTCAAAGTTACCTTTCTTCGAGTTCAGAACCCTTGTTTCTGAATTAATTATGTCACTCTCCATCCTAATGAAGAACTCAACCATATTATGGTCACTCTTGCCCAAGGGGCCACGCACAACAAGACTGCTAACTAACCCTTCCTCATTACTCAATACCCAGTCTAGAATAGCCTGCTCTCTCGTTGGTTCCTCTACATGTTGGTTTAGAAAACTATCCCGCATACATTCCAAGAAATCCTCTTCCTCAGCACCCCTGCCAATTTGATTCACCCAATCTACATGTAGATTGAAGTCACCCATTATAACTGTTTTACCTTTGTTGCACGCATTTCTAATTTCCTGTTTGATGCCATCCCCAACTCCACTACTACTGTTAGGTGGCCTGTACACAACTCCCACTAGCGTTTTCTGCCCCTTAGTGTTTCGCAGCTCTACCCGTATCGATTCCACATACTCCAAGCTAATGTCCTTCCTTTCTATTGTGTTAATCTCCTCTCCTAAATAATTCTGGTTTGTCAATTAAGATACCTCTAATTTTTTATTAGAGGTATCTGCATATAGTCCAACACATTACAAACTTTGTATAACGATTACATATTAAGTATCCAGGGTTCCGGGTACCCAGTTACCAAAGTAGCTAGGGTCCTCCTATATCGGTTACATATTAATGTTGCCTCTAATTATTTATTTATATTTATAGATAATAAAAATATAGAAATAAAGAAAAGAAATTAGAAAAGTAAGATAAACTCTCAATAATACAACTTAGGAGATAGGTCCATAGGTCAGAAAACGTAACTATTCATCTAGTCCAGGGTTCAGGTTTCAGTCAGGCCTCTGCGCCGGCCCAGTCTACCCCTTCAGATAATCTATAAATGGAGACCATATTTTAGTAAATAATTCTGGTTTGTCAATTAAGACATATCTAATTTTTTCCAAATGTAAGGTCTCCGAAATCTCCATAATCCACATCTTAATTGTGGGGGTTGCAGGATTTTTCCAACATTTTAATATTAATTTTTTCCCAATTATTATACTGTAGTCAAGGAAATTTCTTTGGTTTGCTGCAAGTTTTAGATATTGTTCTGATATGCCCAATATTATTAATTTAGGATCGGGATCCAGTTGAGTATTAACAACTACAGAGATTATTTTAAAAATATCCATCCAATGCTTTAATCTCCTCTCTAACCAGCAATGCTACACCACCTCCTTTTCTTTCTGTCTATCCCTCCTGAATATTGAATATCCCTGGATGTTCAGCTCCCAGCCTTGGTCACCCTGCAGCCATGTCTCCGTGATTCCAACTATATCATATTCATTTATAACTATCTGCACATTCAACTCATCCACCTTATTACGAATACTTGCATTGAGACACAAAGTCTTCAGGCTTGTTTTTAACTACACTCTTACCCCTTATACAATTATGTTCAAAAGTGGCCCTTTTTGATTTTTGCCCTGGATTTGTCTGCCTGCCACTTTTACTTTTCACCTTGCTACCTATTGCTTCTACCCTCATTTTACACCCCTCTGTCTCTCTGCTCATGCACCCATCCCCCTGCCACAATCATTTAAATCCTCCCCGACAGCACTAGCAAACACTCCCCCAAGGACATTGGTTCCATTCCAGCCCAGGTGCAGACTGTCCTGTTTGTACTGGTCCAACCTCCCCCAGAACTGGTTCCAATGCCCTAGAAATTTGAAACCCTCCCCCTTGCACCATTTTTCAAGCCACGTATGCATCTGCAATATCCTCCTATTTCTACTCTGACTAGCACGTGGCACTGGTAGTAATCCAGAGATTTTTGCCTTTGAGGTCCTACTTTGAAGTTTATCTCCTAGCTCCCTAAATTCATCTTGTAGGACCTCATCCCGTTTTTTACCTATATCGTTGGTGCCAATGTGCACCACAACAACTGGCTGTTCACCCTCCCCCTCCAGAATGTTCTGTAGTCTCTCAGTGACATCCCTGACCCTTGCACCAGGGAGGCAACATACCATCCTGGAGTCTCGTTTGTGGCCGTAGAAACGCCTATCTATTCCCCTTACAATTGAATCCCCTATTACTATAGCCCTTCCACTCTTTTTCCTCCCCTCCTGTACCGCAGAGCCACCCACGGTGCCATGAACTTGGCTGCTGCTGCCTTCCCCTGATGAGCCATCTCCCCCAACAGAATCCAAAATGGTATATCTGTTTAGGAGGGAGATGACCGCAGGGGACTCCTGCACTACTGCTACACTGGCTAGTGGCCACCCGTTCCCTTTCTGTCCCCTTAATTTTTACCTGCGGTGTGGCCAACTCACTGTACGTGCTATTCACAACTTTCTCAGCATCGTGGATGCTCCAGTATGAATCCAACCGCGGCTCCAATCGTCCAAGTGTGTCCAGCTGCCAGGAGCTGCAGCTGGACACACTTCCTGCACACGTAGTCACTGCACACATAGTCACTTTTGATCATCACTGAACAGAAACATTAACTGCTTCCCTTTCAATAGATACTGCTTGACCTGCTGTGTTTGGCATTGTTTGTTTTTATTTTATCTTCTGTCAGATGTTGAGTGGAATACACAAAAAGTTCTGATGTCTCAAAGGTGACATAATGTTCTTCAGAAGATGGATTGAAATGCAGTAGAATACTTACAGTAGATCTGGCAAAGACAATTGAGTTTATATTGTGTCTACCTCATAGCAATGTCCCCATTGTGTGAACCTCTTCAATGATGAACACAGTCTAGTCATCAGAAGAGACACCTATTTACTGTGAGTCATTTTGTTTGCATGGACAAATTTTGACCACGATTTCATTAGATTATATGATTAAACTATTGAAAGATAAACGGACCTTGTAAAGAATTGCTTTTAAAAGACAAATGTAATCTACAGAAGGCATTGTTCTGTTGACAGCACAACAATAAATGGGCAGGCCATTCTAAAGAGCAAAAGCTACTTAACGGTAAACATTGCCACATTCTATTATGGTTATAATTAATATTTTTGTGTGTTTTGTTGTTAGATGAAAGTTCTATGTTTCATTTCTGCAATTTCACTCAATTCATGAATGAAGGTTGGTGTGGGTACTCTTTTCGGTTGTTATAAGTCAATATCTCAAATTAAGACAATGGTGTCTTAAATGTGTCCCCTCCCTATCTGTTCCTGTCTCAGAATCATAACCTACTTGTTCACTAGCATCCATCATAAGATTAGTCTTTAAAAGGACACACAGTGCTGTAGGTCAGGTAACATCTCAGGAGAACATGGATAGGTGATGTTTCATGTCGAAATCCTTCCTCAGACTAACAAGATTAGTCTTGTCAGGGAAATGATTTTCTTCATTCATTCTGCCTCATTACTTAATTACTTCAAATTTATTATTTTCATATAAGGCCATCAAATACTGTGCAAGATTTTTGTTGCTTGATTTTATTATTTCTCAAGCCTCTTAAGTAAATGTTATACATGAGAGATCTTCAAATCCTGTTGCCCAATACATGTTGCTGCTGATGGGAAGGTCCTAGATCTGTCTAATCAGGATTCCCTGGGTTAACGTCACCAGATAGTGAAGGATAGCAGTAGTTTACACATGATGCATTGTAATACAGAGACAAGAATTGTGGCAGCATTTAAAATTTACAGCAATGTGAAATGGCAGACAACTGCAGGTGCACAAAGCAGCATCCACTGGATGGAAATCATCAGAATCAAAGATTGGGTTGTAAATCAGACAAAAACAGGTTTAGCCAAGAAATGTCAAATCACCTGGAACACTTTGTATTAGCCCATAAGTCACCACCAGTGCTTTTAAAAGATGTTGCCATTTTAGATGGTTTGTCTTTAAAAATATCTTCAATATTTTATTATGATAGCTAGTTAAGTTTATTATTGCCACATGTATCAAGGTACAATGAAAAGCTGTATATTGTGTGCTATCCAGTCAAAGAAAAGCCATCCACAGTGTACAGATAAAGGATGAAAGTTACCACATTTAGTGCAAGATAAAGACTGATTAAAGATTGTACAATGATCTAAAATTAGGTAGATGAGAGGTTAAGACCACATTCTAGCTGCTGAGAAGACCATTCAGTTGCCTGATTACAGCTGGGAAGAAACTGTCCCTGAATCTGGAGGTATGCATTTTCAAACCTCTGTACCTCTTGCATGATTGCGAGAGGAGAGAAGGGGGTGTGACCGGGGGAAATTGGTCCTTGATTATGCTGATGGCCTTGCTGAGGCAGCGTGAAATATAGATGAAGTCAATGCAAGGGAAATTGGTTTGCGTGATGTTCTGGGCTACGTCCACAAAGCTCTACGCTTTCATGCGGTCTTGGATGGAGCTGTTTGCAAACCAGACTGTGATGCATGCTTATGAAATGCATTCTATGGTTCATCTGTTGAAGTTGGTTCAGGGTTGTTGAGGAGATGTCAAACTTCCCAAGTCTTCTAAGGAAGTGGAGGCATTGGTGTGCTTTCTTGGTCATAGCTTCATTGGGGCTGGCCAAGGACAAATCGCTGGTGATAATTATTCCAAAGAACTTGAACCTTTTGACCATCTCTACTTCAGTGCCATCAGGGTATGTGTACTGCTTTGATTTCTGATGTCAATCACAATCTCCTTTGTCTTGCTCACAATGAGGGCGAGGTTGTGAATTGATATATAAAACATGAATGTATTGGATACAATTAACCAAATCGGAATGCATACAACTCTCCCAGTTGTTTTTATTAGCACCGATCATTGTTTAGTTTATTATTGTTGTTTATTTAAGTGAATAACCAAGAGTTGATGGAGACATAGGCGATGGAATATCAGACCAATTCACGTGAACATCAAGTTGTCCAAAGTGGAAATGTTGCTTTCTATGGGCTGCATGTTTTATTCAATGTCATTTTATTTACCCTCTTTTTTTTTAAATGCCTCCAGTCTGCAATATATATTAAAAAAACAATTTTCAAAACCCAGCTGGTCCCTCCAATTATTACATTCCTTATGACTTGGCTGCAGCATCAGATACAAGGGAGAGCGATCAAATCTGTCAATATAACGAGCTGATGGGGACACAGGATCAACCACAGGCAGCTGGAGCCAAACCCTCAAGAACAGTCAGAAACAGCAGTGCTTTATGGTAAGTTATGTGTGATTAATACTTTCTTTTTTAATGTTTTATTCTGAGGCTTCAGTTGTTGGAATAACAATTATCAATTGTGGAATTAAAACTTTGAAAGTGCACTGCACCGTGAACATGCACATTCCAAAATAAATTGTAAAGAGAGCCAAAAATATTGTTCCAGAGGGAACGTGAGCGACAAAGCTCATGCATGATGCAAATAAATAACTTGTTACTCAAACACGCTGCTAATGGAAGCAATAACATTAGTGAATAATAAAATGATGTTAAATCAGTGGATTAAAGATTGAAAAGTTATTTTATTGTGGCTGCAGTTTGCTTTTTTTATTAACATAACTGAGAACCTTCTGTCCCAGGAAGTTAATTTCATATCAAGATTGGAAGATTGAAAAGTAACCATTTTCAGTACAGAAGCCCGAACAGCCACCTGCAGTCACAAAATTCCCTTGTATATTTGATGTGATTTCCAGATTGCCAAATGACTTCTGTGCAATATTCAAAATTCACCTGCATTTACATCAAACATCCCAATCAGTTCACAATCCCAACACTACCCCATTCCACCCCCCATCCCAAAACCTTCCTTCAAAGTCTGACTGCAACCAGAAAGAGAGAGTCAAGAGTAAATAGTTATCATATATACTGACAACAGAATAATAACATTCTTTTTTGGTAGTAGCATAACAGGCCTGTAAACACAATACAAATAGATAATATATAATTTAGTAAAAATCAATACATTAATAACCCCAATACCAGTGTCAAACCTGAAGACCTTAGTGCAACCAAAGACAGTGCATAGTTGATGGTTGAATTTAGTATTGTGTAGTGTAAAAGGTCTGAAGGTTTTTGGGAAGAAGCTATTCTTGAAACTGGTGGTCATGGTTTTCAGACTCCTATACCTTCTTCCCAATGGGAAATGAAAGCATGGCCAGGGTGGTGTGGGTCATTGATGATACTTACTGCCTCCTTGAGGAAGTGCCGCCTATATGGAGAGGTCAGTGCCGCCTCGATGGTGGAGAGGTCAGGACCGCGATCGACAGGATGATGCTCACTACTCTTTGTAATCTCCTTTTTCCCAGGGCATCGAGTTGCTAAACCAGGCCATGACGCACCCAGTGAATTTTCTCTCCACCATGCACCTGTCCCGGTCAAGTTTCTCTCTACCGTAAACCTGTCAAAATTCAAGAGAGTATTCGTCAACATTCCAAATCTCCTCAATCATCTAAGGAAGTAGAGGCATTGTTGGGGCTTCTTTGTGATTGCATCAGTGTGCTGGGCTCAGGGCAGACTTTCAGAGATATGCATGCCCAGGGACATGAAGCACTACCCCCTTCCCACAATCATCAGCTTTCCCATATACCCAACCCAGCCAAAGGGGAACAACAATTTTTTAAATCACAACCTACATAACTTTATTGATCAAGACTTTTTTTTCCCCACAATGTCTCAGAGCTTTGGTTATCAACTGGAAATAGTCATTGTACCATCTGAAAAATGCAGCATAAATCGGAGACAAAGAGTTGCTACAAAACAAAACCTAATCTCATACCCATTTTTTTGTGTTGAGTTCTAAGATCAAGTTTCATAAAACAAAATTTGGGTGTAAAGCAGAATGAGACTCTTTGAGCTATTGCATCTGTGTAAATATCAAATATCAGAAATACCAACATGGAAGATTCCAAGAGGAATATTGGCTCTTTTAGTGGTGTCGGGGCATTAGTGGGAACAAATCTTCCAGTGGGAAGCTATTTGAGAGATTAACTGTTTGAGATTTAGTAACTAAAACTAACCTAGTGAAATGAAACTATGTTGTAAAATGCAGAGAAGTCCAAACCAGTTCCATTCAACTCCAGTTTCCTGTTCCAAAACGGGAGTTTAATTTACAAAGAAAAAGTCTAAATATTGCTCATTCGAAGTTAAGAATACTAAACTCACCCAAAAGAACAAATTGATTTGAATATGTCTTTGCTCTGCTTTTTCTTCTTATCGAGTCCACATACAAGATTAGTTGTTCAACCTTCCTGGCATCTGCACAGTGGTGTCTGTCTTGCGCTTCTTGTGCGTGGTGGTGGAAAGATTGGTGGAAACAGGGCCGCGACGTGAACGCTCTTTCCTTGACCCCTTTGCTCTGCTGCACCCTTATGTTCTCTCGACCAATCTCTGTGTCCCACCCATGGCCCAAAAGTAGGACTGTTTTGCCAGATCCATTCTTTCAGCTTGTTTTTTCTGCCTCAAAAGCATCATGTCTCACCAGGTCCGCTTACTTCTACTCCTCTGATACCCTACACCACTTTGACACATTCCAATTTCCTGCACCCAATTTGCAATGCAGATACAAGACCTCAGTATCTTCACCCCACACTAGAATGGTCTGAGGGTCCTTTGTTTCATCCTTGATCAGAGGTCCAATCAGTTCCCCTTCACCAACACATGGGCTGAAATTATTATCGAACATGTTCTCCTGCAATCCCACTCACTTTCTTCAGAATTCACTCACTGCCAGGCTATGCCTGTCTCTCATGGGGTACATAGAACTGTCCTTGTTTCCCTCCTGTACTGACTCTCTCCCTCATCTCTCCTAACATGACTTTTGTCTCTTCCTTCGGGGGAATGCGACTTTTTCTTGTCGTATTCCCCTTCTCTGCCTCCGTCTGCGCTGAGGCCAAAATGGCGGAGCTGCCGGCCTCCAACTCCAACTGTGAGCGACCGACCGACCTCGACGCTCCGGAGGCAGAGCCAGGACTTACCAGCGCGAGGCTGGCCAACTTCGGGGCTGCGGTGGCGTTCCGGCGGTGGCAACCAAAGACACTGGTGGCGACCTGAATCCGGAGGCTCGGCCGCAGCTGGCCCAGTGGACGACATCTTCGGGAGCGCGAGGCTGGCCAACTTCGGGGCTGCGGTGGCGTTCTGGCGGTGGCGACCGAGGACACTGGTGGCGACCTGAATCCGGAGGCTCGGCCGCAGCTGGCCCAGTGGACGACATCTTCGGGAGCGCGAGGCTGGCCAACTTCGGGGCTGCGGTGGCGTTCCGGCGGTGGCGACCGAGGACACTGGTGGCGACCTGAATCCGGAGGCTCGGCCGCAGCTGGCCCAGTGGACGACATCGTCGGGAGCGCGCAGGTCACAGGTTGGTGACCTGTTTTTCTGGGGCTCCCGCAACTACAGCTGCGTCCGCTGGACTGGAGGGCGGCAGCTTCGGCAGCTTCGACCACCCCGGGCCGCGGAGTTTGAGCCGGCCCGTCGCAGAGCACGGATTCGGCCGCTGGACTGGCTTACCGTCGCCCGGCGGAGCCACAGCATCAGAAGCCTGGATCGCCTCAGCGCAGAGGGAGAACAAAGCGGGAAGAGACAGAGACTTTAAGACTTTTGCCTCCATCACAGTGAGGAGGTGCCTGGTGAACTCACTGTGGTGGATGTTAATTTGTGTTTATTGTGTGTTTTGTCATTTATTATTATATGTATGACTGCAGGCAACGAAATTTCGTTCAGACCGAAAGGTCTGAATGACAAATAAAGGAATCTCTCTAATCTCTCTCTGTAATGGTACATTGTATTGGAGTTGCTTCCTGCACTCAAAGATTTCCTTAGTTCTGTTGTCAATCTTCAACATGTGCTAATTTTTCACATGGTTATCTCTGACTCCTTTTCTCCCTTTCTGGATCTATTTTTTATCCTTTTCAAGAAGCAGATTACAGCCAAATATCCAATACAAGCCCCCAGCTTGCATTGCTATCATGACTATATGTCCTTCCTCCCTTAAACCTGCTCCCACGTTTCCGTCTATCTGCAACACTAACAATGGCCTGTTTCCTTTATCATCATTAATTTTTTGCATATCTTTCATTCCTTGTTCTATATCTCTCTACATCATCGTCTATATCTCTTGTTTCCGTTTCCCATGACTTTCAGTCTGAAGAAGGATCTCGACTCGAAATGCCACCCATTCCTTCTCCATTCCAGAGATGCTGCATGTCCCGCTGAGTTACTCCAGCTTTTGGGTCTATTTGCAACAAGATTTTCACACAGCTGCCTATAACATGTCTTCATTTGTTCGTAACATTGGCTTTCCAATTACCATAGTTGATAGTCTCCTTAATTACATCTTATCTATTCCAGAGATCTTCACTTAGTTACTTTGCTCCAATTTAGTGCAAGGATAGCGTTCTTCCGGTAGATACAGATACAATGAAAATCTTGTTTGTTGCAACATCAGAGGTGCATAAAACATAGAAAAAATGATGCAAAAATTTCACATCAATTCTTAAAGACACTGAAAAGAAAACGACTGCAAAACAAAACAAGGCGTTAGATGATCATTGGATAATGGATCATCCTTTGCAATTTCTAGCACCTTCAAAGAGATTCCTTCAGACACAAGAGTTCATATGTTATAGCAGCAGAATGAGGCCATTCAGCCCGTCAAGTCGAATCCGCCATTCAATCATGGCTGATTTACCTTTCCTTCTCAACCTCATTCTCCTGCCCAAGATACCTTTACTAATCACCAATCTGTCAATCTACACCAAAATTACCCAATGATGTGGCCCCCACAGCCGTCTGTGACATCTTTCTCTCACTTCCACTTTCAGCATTCAGATGTTGCTGTTCCATAGTCTTCCTCGTCTGCTTTTTCATTTCAATCAACCACTTTTCATAGCCCTTTGCTGAGCATCTTCTGGAGGTATAACAATTGCTCTTTCACCTTTCCTTTCAATGCACAAGCCCCTTCTGATGAAGCAGCAGTTCATTTGCAGTTTTTACATTTTTGTCGATTGCACTCGATGTTCACCAATTGGTCTCCAACAGACTGGAGAAACCAAATGCAGATTTGTGACTACTTTGTCAAGCATCTCTATTCAGGAACTGGGTGATCCTGTGCTTTCTGTTAGCTGCCACTTTAATTATCTACCCCACTCCACTCCGCCCCTCTGTCTGTGATCTTGTGCACTATTCAAATGCGATCCAAAGCAAGCTTGAGGAGCAGGGCCTCATGTGCCATCAGGGCACATTGCAGAGTTTTAGACCTATATCCAATTTGCAGGGCATTTCCATCAACCTCCCTTTGATTTCAGTTCTGAGCTGTATATCACAGCTTTTACAAATACCTTTACGTAATTTCACAAGCTGAGACATTCACCTTTTTTTAATCTATCCTTTCATCATTCTTTCTGCAATTCTAATTCTGTGGATCAGTTTTTGGTCTGAAAAATCAACTTTGATTTCTTACCATGGATGCTGCCTGACTTGCTGAGGGTTTGGGGTATTTTCAGTTATTATTTCAGATTTCTAACATTTACAGGTATCTTTTCATTTTCATAAAATAATGATTATTGATTGCTTTATTGTTTGCAGCATTTTAATGCATTTGATGTATTTGTTTATTCTTCACTCAGCCGTCTCAAAATGCTAAAATTATTAAAATACAAATATGCTTTGCTTAATAGTAAATTTTCCACCTGCTTGTCCCTGTGACACTTTAATTACAAACAACCACATCTATTCTCATGAAACAGCAAATATTAACACTCAACCTAATGTCCTCCGACTCAATGCTAAAGTGCAATATCAAACTTATTTTTTATCCCCTGTTCGAAAGGCAGGCTAAGTGGAGGAAATATTTTTCAAATATAACTTATATTACTCCATATTAGGGAGAAAATAAGCTGTGCTTTTATTCTAAATCAATGGTTTACATCATGTGTTAGGCTGGAACTTAAAGTAAAATTGTTTAGTATTAACCCATTAAAAACAAATGGAGTAATCCTACCGCAAAAAAATAATTCTGATCATATCATTCCAGCTTTTTGCTTAGATCTTTTATTTGCTTGGAACTCCACAGTCATGGGTCTCTACTCTGATTCTGAAATGCAGTTCCATCAAAGCTATCTTTAATGTTGGTAACTGGGGTTACATTCCCAGACAATTGTATCTTAAGGGGTGGCATAGCATTTAGCTCTGCTGCCTCACAGTACTCACATTTAGATTCCATTCTGACTTCAAGTGCCATCTGTGCAGAGTTTGCACATTCTTCATGGGACCCTGTAGGTTTCCATAGGGTGTTGTGGGATCTTTACACATTCCAGCGGTATGCCGGTCAGTTAATAGACCACAGTAAATTATGTTTTGGTGTAGTTGAGTGGAGCCAAATGGAAATGGATGAGCTAATGAGAGAGAATAAGTTGCAGGTAAAAGAAAAATGAATGGTTTTAATGGGTACGCAATGCTGGGAGCTAACATGGACCTGACAGGCCAAATAGCCTACTTATGTGTCATAGTAAGTAAGTAAAAGTATGAATGGAACTGATTTTTATCTTCTTCCGAATGGGAGAGAGAGTGAATAAATTTAAACATTTAAACATTTAAATATTTAAACCTCTCAGGATGGGGTGATTGTGGAATGAAAG
Organism: Malacoraja senta; assembly: GCA_038087875.1. NCBI lineage: Eukaryota > Metazoa > Chordata > Chondrichthyes > Rajiformes > Rajidae > Malacoraja > Malacoraja senta. The sequence continues at coordinate 28,315,137 of CM075983.1, forward strand.
GTCACATTCTTTCCTGGTTCCTCACTGGTTCGAGAAAATGATGTTGGGCCATTATTGTGAGCCAATGCAATTGCTACAAGAAAATAACGTGGAGAATCCCAGACAATAAAGCAGTAGAGTTGTAGGGATGCTGATACATGTACTTGTCAGGGTGATGGATGTCTTAAAAGGAGTTCTACTCTGTGTCACTGTTTTATTAAACAAAATACATAGGGGATTTCTTTTAAACACAATGCTGTATTAATCTGGAAACCTCTCCTTGAAAAAGCCATTGTACGATTGATTAAAAAAGATAAAAACTGAGAATAATAGATCTTGTTCTTCAGGTTCTGAAGGCTTAAAACAGAATTCTGGTAGGTAGATAATGTCAAAATATAATCAGCCACTATTGAATGGAATGACAAAGCCAGCTTGAGGGGCTGGAATGATCTCTGCTAGGAAAATGTCCCCCAATTATTGTTTGTTTCTTCATTCTTCATACATTCTCCGAATGCATGAGATATGACAAGCTGTATTTTGCTATCTTAGAACATACAACATAGAAAATACAGCACAGGAACAGGCCCTTTGGCCCACGATGTCAATCCTAACATAATGCCAAGTTAATCTAATCTTCCTTGCATGCATGTGATTCATATCCATCTATCCCCTGCATATGCATGTGCCTATCTAAAAGCCTATTTTACTTTGGAGTCACGTGAGTGACTACGTGAAGAGCCCGCCAGCCCGCATGCGAGTCATTATCGTCTAACGCATGGCGCAGCGACTGGCTGGCAGGCACGCTGCTCCTCCAGCGGTAAGTTTAAAAAAGGCCCTGCAGGTAAGTTTCACTTATTCTGAGGTCGTCTTTTGTTCTGAATTTTTTTACAGAACGGCGAATTTCCAAACTTGATGGAAAAAAACAGGGCTAAGTCTAAGCGGGCCACGGCGAAACCGGCCATGGAAGACCGCGGGAGTGCGGGTAGCCGGCAGCGGTCTATTTCACCACTCGAGTCGCTGGCAGCGATTTCCGACTTAGTACCTTTTGAATCCGCGGTGGTTCCCCAGAAAGGGGGTAAAGCCAAAAGTAAGACGGATCGGCCTGTGGACTCGGACGAATCAGGCCAGGAAGACTCGCCTCCTACAGTGGATAGCGTCCTAGGACGTTTATCCCGGATGGAGCATCTAATGGAAAAGATGCTCCATCATGACATGCTCCAACAAACGGAGTTATGTCAGCGTGGGTCTCCTCAGAGGCCCACGGCGGTGCCTGGTTCAGGGCTGCACAATGTCTCCCTCTCCGCAGATGGGAGCGTACGGAGTCAGTACTGGGCTGACTCCGAATTCGGGGGAATGGCTGAAGAACATACTAGTGTGCTTGGGGTGCGCGAAGCACAGGATTTGCCTGCCATAGCTTCCAAATTCGCGATACCCTCGCAAACAGGGGAGCCGTTACAGGAAGAGCTGGCTGAAAGTATTAACCATCTCACCTCCCACCAGCTGCAGGAGCAGGTGATGACAGATACAGCTGCCAAATACAAGGCACCTGCTAATTGTGCTTCATTAAATGTACCAGCCGTAAACAACTCAATATGGGGATATATTGGAGGGGGCATCAGGGCCCAAGAAGTCAAAATTAAGAAAATCCTCAAATTACTGGCTTCGGGCATTACGGCGTTTGCCAGGTCCGTGGATGGAGGGCCGTTGTCGAATGAGCAACAGGATGCCCTGGCACTGATGTGCAATGCACATTTTGAGATTAATTGTTTCCGAAAAAGTGCCATCCAACCTGCCCTGAACCCCAAATTTGCAGAGTTGTGTAAAGCCAGCAACATTCAGCCACCGATTCTCCTCTTCGGAGAAAACCTACTAAAACAGGTCAAGGACCTTGATGAAGAGGCGAAGGCTGTTGGGCTGATGAAGGCGCCATCAACCAGCAAAACCTCCCACTTCCGGCGGCAGCACCCCTATGCATCCACCAGCAGAAAGCAGTTTCCTCAGGCTGGTGAAAGCTCGAAGGCCGTATTTTTTGGGCAGAAGTCTTTTTTAGGCCAAGACCCAGTACGGCCTTCTTGGAAGATGTGCCATCCCCACATTCCAGCACCCCTACCCCACAAAACTCGGGGGCGGAAGTAATAACCACAAAACCACTGGTAACCATGGAGGTAGGTGGGTCTGGTTCCTTCCAGAACATGGGGTGTGTGGACCGTTTACAAGTTGGTGGGAGATTACACTTGTTTTTGAATGCATGGAGTTCGATAACGTCAGATCCATTTATACTGCACAGTATACAGGGGTTCCAAATTGAGTTCCTTCCCAATTCATTATCACCCACACAGCATGCACCAAACCGAACGTTCGTTCTTTCACAGCAGGAAGGTTTGGATGTGCAAGAAGAAATACAAAAGTTGCATTCAAAAGGGGTAATTGAGAGGTCGAGGCATGACCCTCACGAATTTGTTTCCAATATATTTACAAGGAAAAAGAAAGATGGAGGATGCCATATCATCCTTGATTTGACTCAGCTTAACACTTTTGTGCAGTATAAACATTTTAAAATGGAAACCTTCGTTACTGCCAAACAACTGATTTCCAAAGGATGCTTTATGGCATGCATCAATCTCAAAGATGCATACAATTCGGTACCCATTCACCGAGGGTATCACCGGAGGTATTTGAAGTTTAACTGGATGAGGCAACTGTGGCAGTTTAAGGAGTTGCCTAATGGGTTAACATCAGCCCCAGATTATTTACCAAAATATTAAAACCGGCACTTGCGCTTCTTAGAGCTCAAAAATATATAGTCATGGCATACTTGGATGATATCCTAATCATAGGGAAAACTCTGAAATTAGCTAAATTAGCTGTTTCAGCCACTAATCTCTTGTTTGAGAGATTGGGGTTTCTCATTCATCCAGATAAATCTAAGTTTATACCATCCACGGTTATTGATTATTTAGGTTTTACTATTAATTCTGTTCACATGTCTGTGACTCTGCCATAGGGCAAGAGATTAGTATTAATAGAAGCCTGTAACAACCTTGATGTTGTTGAGAAACCATCTATTCGATAAGTGGCCAGGGTAATTGGCAAATTAGTGGCTGCATTTCTGGCCGCACAGTTTGGACCTTTTCATTATCAAAATTTACAACGTGCAAAGGAGCAAGCAGTTAAAAATCATGCAGGTCATTTCAACAGACCTATGCGTTTACCAGCCGATGCTATTTCTGAATTACAATGGTGGACGACCAATATTCGGCATTGCTCCAATACCATTTTAGTCAGCAGTCCTTCAGTTATATTACAAACTGATGCTAGCGCTCAAGGATGGGGAGCTACTAATACCATCTCTACTTGCGGTGGCAGATGGGATTTGCACGAGTCATCATTTCTTCAGTCACATGATATTAATTATTTGAAGTTGTTGGGAGCATTCTATGGGCTCAAGGCTTATTGTACGAATATGCATCATCTGCATGTTCAGCTTCAGATTGACAACACCACAGCGGTGGCATATATTAATCACATGGGTGGAATTAGGTCAGTATCCTGTGATAATTTGGCTAACCTTATTTGGCACTGGTGTATTATAAGAAACATTTGGATTTCAGCTACCTACCTACCAATTAGACTGAATATAGTGGCAGACACCAGGTCACTGAAATTTAATGACAACACCAAATGGATGTTGGACCATAAAGTGTTCACCGACATTATTGCTCGGTATGGAATGCCGTATATCGATTTATTCGCATCCAGGCTTAATCACCAATTATCAAAGTATGTTGCATGGGAGCCAGACCCTGGGGCAGTGGCGATGGATGCATTCTCGCTACACTGGGGAGGATTGCTTTTCTACACATTTCCTCCCTTTTGCCTCATCAGTCGGTCTTGCAAAGATCCAACGCGCCGGGTATTTTGGTAGTAACCGACTGGCCTACTCAGCCATGGTTCCCATTGATTCTGGGAATGGTATCTGAGCCTTGTATGACCGTTCGGAAATGCAGTAATCTGTTGGTTCATCCTGTAACAGGGGAGAGCCAAC
>CM075983.1:28319360-28361050 GCA_038087875.1 Malacoraja senta
TTCGAGCACAAATTCCTTATCTACTCCCTGGTTATCTCATGTTTTTAATGTACATAAAATGTCTTGGATTTTCTTTAATCCAATTTGCCAATGACATTTCGGTGGCACAGTTTGACCTTTCTAGTTGCCCACTTGAGTATTGGCCTGAATCATTACCTATTCCTTTTCTCCAGAGATGCTGCCTGACCCGCTGAGTTACTCCAGCATTCTGTGTCTATCTTTGGTGTAAACCAGCACCTGCAATTCATTTCACGTTCTTCCTACTTGCTTTATATTCCAAAAGGACTGTCTAATTTTTGATTTATCAATATTGTTCAATTGGAAAGTTAATTAATAATTTGACACATAAATTGTTATTTAAAGTAACCTTGATTTTTGCCCCATACTTAAGACATGCTGTCTAAGACATGCTCTACCTAAGACCAGCTTTTCATTAACAACATAACAAATGAGGTGGTACAATGTACATGTTAACCCAACACTCAATCATTATCTTGCTTTTCCATTTAACCATCCTTGTTGAATGTTTTATGGATATTACCCCACCGCCCTATTTAAATGTCAATTATTGTTACTCTTTAATTTATTCAAAATAATAAGGAAAACATTCATCATGCATGCAGTGCTTTCTGGAGCTCATAAATGGTATATTCATGGAAATTCTATATTTTTAAATGCTGGCAAATACCTGTGAACAACTTTAAACAGATGAGATAGGTATACATATGTACACAGTTTCATGGAAAATATCATAGAAATAATTTTCTATTACCTGATGATAATCTGAGCAAGTGTAAGATGTTGCACTTTGGGAGGCCGAATGTAAGGGAAGGTATAGGGTTAATTGCAGGACTCTTAACACCATTGATGAACCCCATTGCTGACAGAGCGACACAGTCATAGAACGGTAAAGTTTCTGCTTACTGTGCTAGAGACCTGGGTTTGTTCCTGACTACAGGTGCTGTCTGTACGGTGTTTGTATGTTCTCCCTGCGACCGCATGGGTTTTCTCCAGGTGCTCTGGTTTCCTCCCACACTCCAAAGACGTACAGGTTTGTAGATTAATTGGCTTTAGTAAAAATTATAAATTGTTCCTAGTGCATAGGATATTGTTAGTTTATGGGTGATCCTTGGTTGAGCACGTTCCTGGTGGGCTGAAGGGCCTGTTTCCACACTCTATCTCTAAAGTCTAGAGTCTAAATTAGCAGAGAATATTTAAGAAAGACAGAATAGACTGTGCGGCCCTCTTTTTGATTATATTCTGTGGCTCATCCTTAGATATGTGCAGGTGGACATCTGGTTGGAAGTAGGTGCTCAATCCTGCTCAAGTGCTTTGTTTGCACAATCCTTAATGAATGCAGAACAGGCAGCTTATTACGTCAATGAATGTAAAATGTGAATTTTATGGCTGTATTGCTATCCTCAAATGTTGTACCCCCTATCTGAATTTAGCAATGCTGAACACAATGTTAAATGCCACTTCTTCCTCCTCGCCACTGCAAGGACGTAAGAAACTGAAGTTGGAGTAGACTATGGGAAACATCAACTTGACATCTATCCTATTGAGCCCCATTAAAAAAAAATTCAATGAGATAATTTGTCCTTTATGCATGCTTTGTTAAGTTCACAACTGATCTTTAACTTCAGCGCTACTTTCCTGCTCTAATACCAAATCTCCTGAATAAACAAATATAATCTTGATTTCTGTCTTAAATATATTTTGCAATTGAACATCCACTGTCCTATTTGAAGAAGAAATTTCTTCTCATTTCTGCCTGATGGCTGACCAATACATTTATTTTTAAATTGTGATTGCAGTTCTCGACAGGCAGGCCAGAGGAAACATCAAATTGACATCTATCCTGTCAAGCCCCATTAAAAAATAATGTGTGTTTCAATGAGATCATTGTTCCAAATTCAAGAGAATATGAGGCTAGAAGAAAGGAACTACAGTTGCTGGTTTACCAAGGAGACACAAATGCTTAGAGTAACTCAATGGATCAGGCAGCATCTCTGGACCACATGGATAGGTGATGTTTCAAGTTGGGCTCTTCAGTCCTGAAGGGTCCGCAATCAGTTACAGAAGGATTCCGATCCTAACCTATCCATGTTCTCCAGGTATGCTGCCTGACCCATTGAGTTACTCCAGCATTTTTGTCTTTTCAGAATACGCTAGTCTGGTTAAGTTCTCCTCATCCTCTCCAGTGGTCACAACTTGCTTTCAACCTCAGCCTCTAGTCGGTGATTCCATTCAACTTATTTATGAATCATTCCAGCATTCATACACATTTACATATCAACAGGCAACTGATCCAATTGCTGCTGAAGTTATTTGTTTTTCTTGATTTAAATCCTTCTGTAAACACATGTTGCAGTTGGAAGAGGGGTGTGGGGGGGGGGGGTAAGAGGAAGAGAGATTGTGCCAGCAAATAGATATAGATAGTCTTGTCTATATATATATATATATATATATATATATATTTGTCTATATATATATATATATATATATATATATAGACAAATATATATATATATATATATATATATATATATAGACAAGACTATCTAGACATATATAGACAAATAGAGGATCTTTAATGTACAGTTTAGAAACCCTGTGTGTGATGGCCTGGCATCATAATTATTCTCACCAATATGTGTAAGAAGGAACTGCAGATGCTGGTTTAAACTGAAGATAGACACAAAATGCTGGGCAACTCCGTGGGACAGGCACTATCTCTGGAGAGAAGGAATGGGTAACGTTTCAGGTCGAGACGGTCTGAAGAAGGGTCTCGACCTGAAACGTCACCCATTCCATCTCTCCAGAGATGCTGCCTGTCCCGCTGAGTTACTACAGCTTTTTGTGCCTATCTTCTCACCAGTATCACTGTGCAGTGGAGCCACATTTGCAAACCACGTTGGGTCAAGGCAAAGTTCTATCAATATAACTGTGGCTCTGAATTTTTATATATCTGGTTGCTTGCAGGCTGCTGCTGGAGATGCAAGCTATATCTCACAGTATGCTATCCTTCCTGCATAAGGAGCATCAGAAGATAGCTTCAGTTTGCTCCCTCTTGTTCGAGACAAGCACAGAGAGAGGGCTTGAGAGTTTGCATTGAACCATGTGTCAAGTCAGAAGTTGACAACCCAGCAACGAGGTTTACCCATCCATACCACCACTTGTGACTAAGCCATAACCCAGAGCACACATTGGGCTTATAGTGAGAGTCACACTGTTAATGGAACCATCATAGAGCATGTTACTGGCAGGGACAGAATCTCATGATCCATTGCCTAGATGACCTCACCCTTGATGTCTCATGTTCATAAGTTCTTGGAGCAGAATTCAGGCCATCAAGTCTACACCACCATTCAATCATGGGTGATCTATCTTTCCCTCTCAACCCCATTCCCCCACCTTCTCCGATACCCCCTGACACCCTTACTAATCAATAATCTGTCAATCTCTGCTCTACTCTGTGTAACAGCTGTAGCTGAAGGGATTGGAACTCAAATTAAATTGCAAAGCTGTACTGGGTTAAATAGGATAAAGGGCGATGCAAGGCATGGGGCAGTTTGATCATGGTCTGCAAAATGATAGGCTTTTGAGGACGAAGGTGCAATCTGCAAACAAACTGTCAAAGAACAGATAAAGGATGCTGAAAATTCAAAGGTTGTCCAAACTTCAATAAGAGTTTCTGTGAGAGCTGCATTAGCTGCCCAATACATAACCCGTACAACAAATATGCAGTCAATTGTACATCACAATTATATCATTTAGGCAGTCCCTACCACCCTTTTGCTGGTAGGTAAGTTACTGTCCAAATACCAAAAGTATTTATATCAATGTATATTTTTAAAGCAACATCTATTTCCCCATTTCAATCTCAATCCAAATGACAAAAATACGCAAATCACCCACATGTAAAATTATGAATAGTACATGACAATATCAGAACTTCCTGACTATTCAACATCAGAGGAAACAAATCTCATTGATATATGAAACAGAATTTCACAAATTCAAATTGGAATAGTAATGACTGCAAATAAGCCTTGTGCATTATCAGTTTCATTAAAAGGTGCATGCATTTAATTTTGTATGGTCTAACTTCACCACCGTTCCTATTTATTTTTCATTTTAACTCAGTCATGAGAGCATCCTTAACCTAAGATTTTATAACAGATTTATATCATACATGCAGACCTTCCTCATTCCAGCATTTCCTCCGATTTTGTTTATTTTTAAATTAAATATAAATGTACTGTGCTAAAGTGATTTCTGACACTTTCCTTGTAGTCCTGGCAAAGCAGGTATCCTGTAAAGAAAAAAAACTGTTCTTAAAGTTGTCAATAGATGGCACCCTTAACTGACATTTCTGTGTGTTCGTCGTTATCATTTTGAAATGTTTGCCCGTTCACTTTCTGCAGCTGGTTTAAATAATTTCATTGCCAACAATGTCAACAGAAATCTGTCAATAATCAGTCCTGTGGATGATTGAGATTGAAATGGGCAAATAGATGTTGGTTTAAAAATATACATTGATATAAATACATGCCCATGTAAAAATTTACGACTGGTTAGCAAAAATACTTCATTGGTTGATGGACCATATTTCGATCTACGGTGTGCTCTGTCATCTTGAAAATATTTATCATGCCTTGCAGTAGAGTCAGAACCCAACATCGATTGTTTTTTACTCAGCTCAATAACATATATTAGACAATAGACAATAGACAATAGGTGCAGGAGTAGGCCATTCGACCCTTTGAGCCAGCACCGCCATTCAATGTGATCATGGCTGATGATCTACAATCAGAATCCCTTTCCTGCCTTCTCCCCATATCCCCTGACTCCGCTATCTTTAAGAGCTGTGTCTAGCTCTCTATTGAATGTTTCCAGAGAACCAGCCTCCACCGCCCTCTGAGGCAGAGAATTCCACAGACTCACAACCCTCTGTGTGAAAAAGTATTTCCTCATCTCCGTTCTAAATGGCTTAGCCCTTATTCTTAAACTTTGGCCCCTGGTTCTTGACTCCCCCAACATCAGGAACATGTTTCCTGCCCTGAGCGTGTACAAACCCTTAATAATCTTATATGTTTCAATAAGATACCCTCTCATCCTTCTAAATTCCAGAGTATACAAGCCCAGCCACTCCATTCTCTCACCATAAGACAGTCCTGCCATCCCGGGAATTAACCTTGTGAACCTACGCTGCACTCCCTCAATAGCAAGAATGTCCTTCCTGAGACCAAAACTGCACACAATACTCCAGGTGTGGTCTCACTCGGGCCCTGTACAACTGCAGAAGGACCTCTTTGCTCCTATACTCAACTCCTCTTGTTATGAAGGCCAACATGCCATTCGCTTTCTTCACTGCCTGTTGCACCTGCATGCTTAGTTTCATTGACTGATGAACAAGCACCCCCAGATCCCGTTGTACTTCCCCTTTTCCCAACTTGACACCATTTAGATAATAATCTGCCTTCCTGTTTTTGCTACCAAAGTGGATAACCTCACATTTATCCACATTAAACTGCATCTGCCATGCATCTGCCCACTCACCCAACCTGTCCAAGTGACCCTGCATTCTCATAACATCCTCCTCACAGTTCACACTGCCATCCAGCTTTGTGTCATTTGCAAATTTGCTAATGTTACTTTGAATCACTTCAACTGTCATTAATGTACAGTATATTGTAAATAGCTGCGGTACCAGCACGGAGCCTTGTGGTACCCCACTAGTCACTGCCTGCCATTCTGAAAGGGACCCGTTAATCCCTACTCTTTGTTTCCTGTCTGCCAACCAATTTTCTATCCATGTCAGCACTCTACCCCCAATACCATGTGCCTTAATTTTGCCCACTAATCTCCTATGTGGAACCTTATTAAATGCTTTCTGAAAGTCCAGGTACACTACATCCACTGGCTCTCCCTTGTCCAGTTTCCTAGTTACATCCTCAAAAAACTCCCGAAGTTTAGTCAAGCATGATTTCCCCCTTCGTAAATCCATGCTGACTCGGACTGATACTGTTACTGCTATCCATTTGAATTTAAATTTGTATTATTTTTAAATTATTTGAATTTGTATTATTTTTGTTTTGTTTTTGAGCTAATTTTTCGGTTGATCAAAATATTAAGCATTCCTTCAGGAGAACAACACTGGATGTAAATCAATGTTCCTCTATTGTAATCCGATGCTTAGTCCTGATGTGCCAACTGACTCACTGCATTATTTACACAGGGTCAGGGAGCACTTACTGAAGGTAGTGAGCACTTGCTATTGTTTCTGTTATTAGGCAATTCAGCAAACCTTCTGTTGGCCTGAGTGTTTCTTGAATTGAAGCCTCGGTAGACCAGGAAAAAGAATGTGCATTAACTTCCAAAAAAAGATATCATGGACCTGACGGAGCTAAATCTCCATGTTTGAAAACTATGTCTTCAATACATCAGTAATCTTAGAAAAAACAAAGGGAACAAGTTTAACTTATTTCTTTTCTAGTGATATTTCATACTACCTTTGGACTCCTTTATAAATTAAATATCCTGAGTTCTAACCCTCTGATCTAATTTTTGTTAGACTCAAGGTCTCTTTCTGTTTTCTGAGGGTCATTCTCTTTTTGTTGATTGGACTGATTTGTTGTTTTAGTTTGTAGATGATATTTTGAGCTCTGCCATAATGTCATTGACTACTGTCTTGCCTCTGGTAATCAGTTAGATATGTTTTCTTAACTGTCATATATTCAGCTTAAGGTGGAGAAATTGGGCTGTCTTTGTCGTTCTCGCTGTGATTGGCCAGCAAGGCTTAGAAATCAAGAAGACAATGTTTTCATTTTCACTTTGGCTTATCTCTGGCTGTTAATCTTAGGCCAATGATAAGTGGGGGTGCTCACTGGGGAACAGAGATCAGAAGACCTCAGTCAAGTGATGGAGCCATATACAGTCCTGGTGCTTTAATCATGAGCTTTTGGTTCAGATTCATTCACTCCTACCATCTGAGTAATGGAATACACCTTCCCCACATTCCTTGCTTGGAATTTATCCAAAATCTTACAGTATGAATTACGATCTAAGTGCACATAGTGTCTATTCTAATATCTATTTATCATTAAACACATTACAGATGGTTCCTGCACATTATCTTTGTATATATAACCCAAATGAAAAAATAAGATTTACTAGCTCTATGACTATGACTCTAGCTGAGAAATATTAAAGCTATAAGTAATCAAATGAGATTAATAGTTCTGATTAATAGTTCTGATTACTTAAATCACAGAAAGATGCAGTATGGAACAGGCCCTTCATCCCACCAAGTGCACTGACCAGAACCTATGCAGTCACAGAGAGAACATGCAAACTCCACGTGGCTTGGCTGGGTTTTTGGTACTGTGAGGTGGCAGGTCTATTAACTGTGCTTCTATGCCATTCTTGAGTTTTTGGATTGAATGAAATGTTTTTTTGTTAATGGTAGGTAGGGCAAAGAGCATTCTGAACCACAATAAAATAGTAAGATTAAATGAGAACTTACCAGTTTGAAGTTTGATCTTTATTTTATGAGGAGTTACAGTGAGCGATTACGTGAAGAAGCCCCGCCAGTTCGCATGCGTATCATTCTTCAAAGCAACGGTGTGAAATCACAGATAACAGCAGTCGAAGTAACTTAGTAAGACTTAGAGAAGACTAGAATTACCAGATGATGTTTGCGATTATGAGGGCCGGGAGCGGAGGGCACGTAATCGCTCACCGTAACTCCTCATAAAATAAAGATCAAACTTCAAACTGGTAAGTTCTCGTTTAATCTTACTATTTTACTTCGGAGTCACGTAAGTGATTCCGTTAAGATTTCAAAGCTCTGTGATTTTATGCCGTGGGAATCGAGTCTCCACAACCACGGCTGCTTCAATGATAGATGAGGGAAACATTCATACTGAATAAATAATAGTAACTCCTCTCATTCGGGAGTAACTAACCACTGAACCTAAGTAGAGTTAGCAAATACCCCTGGTCTGGCCATGAGTTATTATGAATTTTTCATAACCCTTGCTGCTGATATTGTAGCAGCCCTGGTGGAGTGAGTCTCGTGAAATATATCAGTATTTACTGTATGAGCCAAGCCCTGTTTCGATCACCTGGGGATGGTCCAACCCAATACCATTTAAAGTTTTTTATATTATCAACATTGCTAGTTCCGAGCCTCTAAGCTCTTACATAGAAACATAGAAAATAGGTGCAGGAGTAGGCCACTCGGCTCCCCCGAGCCCGCACCGCCACCCAACACGATCATGGCTGATCATCCAACCCAGCATCCTGTACCCGCCCTCGTGAACTTGAACTCTTCGTGAACTTGACGTATTGTTATATATGTGTGACCATAACCGAAGGTTTATGAGGTATGTCATGAATTAGTTTGAGATTTCATGTATATTCGGCCTATACAAACATTAAAACATAATATTATTTGCAGATGTAATCATCCTATGCAGTCACAATATGTTGTGACTGAACCCGTTGGCTGACCAGCACCTTGAGGATAACTAGCTATGATAGCCGAGCCAACTAAGGATGTAGCTGGAGCCCCCTGATGAGATAGTATTAATACCACATCAATATCCCATTATGCCCTGTGCTTACCCTGGGGGACTTATGTGAAAAATATCCTTTCTCCCTCGATATTAGGGGTGAACCCGGCAGAGTGGGTCCCTATTGCTGCCGTAAATAAGATGGGAAGCACGTTGGGCACAGTTAATTGTACTATAACTTAATTTTGTCAAAGACCCATTTGAAACGAACTCCAAGCTGTCAGTTATCTGTTCCATATGAGATGTGACTTAAGTATTTAAACAACACTTCCCATTTTCTGAAGAGGAGATGTAATGCTTTCCTTTCTTGGTGCTATCCCTGCATTTGCAGCAAGCACAGACATGAATTGGACTGACAGTCCGAGTCGCACTGGTCCACTCAGAATCTATAAGTGAATAATTGATTTATTATGCAGAGGCTGGTTTCCCGATCCACAGGCTAAACCAGCAAATTTTATGTTAAGAATAACCGTAAAAGGTTGTATTTTTATTCCCGATAAAGTAGGAAGCATAGCTGCATAGGACAGTCAGACAAAGCGTTGGTACTGAATAATATACATTTCAGATCTATACGTGCCATATAAAATTCTTTGGAAACCAATTGTTTAGTAGTACCTGAATGTTTCCTTTTTAAAAGCTTATACTGGACATAGGAATTCAGTCGGGTTAGATCCAGAATGGCTCGCCACCCCCCATCCTTCTTTTGCTTGGGAAATATTTTAGACACAAACTGCAGAGGCTGATGAACCGTCTTTTTAATTACACCTTTTGTGAATAATGTTTCAATTTTATCATTACCTGTAAAGTTTCTGGTTTTGAAAACCCCAATTTCCGACTTGGTGTATGTTCAGTGGGTGGATGTTATTCAAGAATAAACTCAATTTGAACCCCCTGAATGCTGTCCAGTGTAAAAGGATCTGATGTTATGCAGCACTATTATTGTAAAACATTTGCAATCTACATTTGCAAACATTTGGTGATTAGCCTATAGAAGATATGTCCTGGACAAGTCCAGCTGCTCGTACCTCCATGGTTGCTGGGTTATTTTTCCCTCCGAATTTTAGTGGGAGTATGCACTGATGCACGCCAACGGCGTAGTGATGGGAGAGTCCACCTCTACCTCAGGATATAAAGCTCTTTTGTTGGAGGATATCATGTTGGGCTGTGCTCAAACAGCCTTGCTTGGTTTTATGCCTTGGTGCCTGCTTTCCCATACCTCCAATCTCAGAATATAAAAGCTCCTTACTGGGGTAAATTATGCTGGAGCTGTGCTGAACAGCTTCTTGTCTTTATGCCTTGGGGGTATGCTATGAAATACCTGTAACCTCAGTGACAGAATAACTCTGCCCTGGTAGGCTCAACCTCCTACATGAGGGAGACATAATGCAGCCTGCCTTTAGGTGTTGCTGCCGTTGTCCCCCAAGAGGACCTGTGGATATAAAGCTCCTGTCCTGGAGCTGATTTTATCTGTGCAGTCCTTACCTGAAGCTGCTGCCACGGCCCTTGGGGTGACCTGTTGGGTATGAAGCTCCATAAACATCATTTTTATTGGCAGGTGTATCCTCCTGGCCCGATTTACGGGTTCTTTTTAGAGTGGCTCTTTTATCCCCCCCCCCACCCCCCCTGGTTTGCCACGGTGCAGTCGGCACCCTAATACCGTTAGGACTTACCCCTCATGGGAACCTCAGTGGTCTGGAAGTCGCTGACTGCCTTGTCAGCGGCTGGAGTAGCGCACCCGACGACCGCCGGCTCCCGCGTTTGCGGTCTGGACTTGGGTCTCCCCACAGCCCAATGCTGGTTTCCCCGCGGCTCGACCGGACTGCGCTACTATAGTCAACAGGAACCTCTGTAAGAGGAGGTTCCTGCAGGAAGAACACAACCTGGTAAGTAATGAAAACTTACCTGTAGGTTTTTTACTTACCGCTGGCAGGAATGAATTGCCTGCCAGACCGGTGTCCTCGCCATGCGGATGACGTAATGATATGCATGCGGACTGGCGGGGCTTCTTCACGGAATCACTCACGTGACTCCGAAGTAAAATGTATAGACATATTTGGCCTTCATTGAAGGTGACCACCATTCATCAAAAAACTCATTCATCATTAAATCCTCAGAAAAGGTTATGAAGCACAACATATGTGAAATGCAACATTGTGCTGCTATTGTATTATGTTGGTGAAGGATATTATTTCTTACACATGTTTCCTGGTATGTGCATTACCCAGTCCAACATAGTTCCAGAGTCAGATTGTGAGTGGACAGTCAGTGAAAGGATGGAGGAAAACAATTGTGGTGGTTTCATGTGAATCAACTCAGGAAACATTTAGTTTAGTGAGCAAGTTTAGGATGGTACACGTGCATTAACCTTCAGGTGGAAGATCTGACCTCATGCTGCACAGTTGGACTTACCACTGGCTCCATTGAGAGCTCTGGGACATCCTGAATGAAGGGTCCAGATTTTCATCATTCTGTGGCTGATGAAGCCAGTGTGGGAACCAGAGTCTTCCAAAGATGGTGCAAGAGATGGCTGGCGGATATGGAGTTTGTGAGGTGGTGCTCTATTTTTGTGGCCTCAAGCTTCTCAATACCATCTCAAATGCTCCTTCTCCACTTTAAATTGTTGTGGAGTCAGTGAGAATCATGCATTTAATTGAGGAAGCTTTCAGTACATCCTTAATTCTTTCCCTCTTTATGCTAGGTAATCCCTTCCCATGACAAGGCTCATAATAGAGTATCCTTTTAGTGAGTCTGGTGTTGTTGGGTATGTGATTGAGATTGCTTGCACAACAACGATGACTGAAAGAATTGGGGCCTCATTACTAGGTATACTGGCCTGGGAGAGGACACCAATGTAGGTTTGTTTAACCTTCCAAAGAATATGGAGAATTCTGTGGAAACAGCATTCAATGGTAATTTCCCAATGTCTTGTGATGCCTTTTGCAGATAGTCAGGATCTCAGATGCATGTAACTGGAAAAGCAAAAGTCTACAGATGTTAGAATTTTGAGCAAAAGGCAGACTGCCTGGGGAACTCAGTGTGTTGGGGAGCATCTATGGAAGGACATTGTCCAATTGGGCAGAGGTCACTGCTGGGCAGAAGACCATGAGTTTTTTATTTTTTGCTTATTTTATTGAAGGAAAGATACAATACAGCTGACGTAAGGCATTACGTTTCCCTCCATTTTGTTTTTTATATATAACAACAAAGTTACCCTCACCCACCCTCCCTGAACACCCCTTGGCAGCTGATGTGTTCACAATACAACACATCACAAATACAAATGCCCATTTTGACAGCAATACCTCTACATTCTTCCAAGGCGCAGGCCCATACATACCCACAACATGTCAGATGGTTCAGAATACACTCATTCATTATGCATGAACCATCCTGTGAGGTAATCAACATTTGTGTAAACAAAAATAAGTAAATAAATAAAAGTAAAATATAAATAAAGGCGGATCCCCAACTAAAATCAAGTGTCCTCAGTCGGTGGGTAGTTTTTTTGACTCTCAAAGTATGACAAAAAAGGTTTCCATTTCGAATAAAAAAATTTCACAGACCCTCTCAGTGTAAATTTAATCTTTTCTAGTTTTAGAAAAAACATTACGTCCTCCAGCCAAGCGGCAGCAGATGGAGGAGTGGTAGATTTCCAGACCAGCAAAATTCTCCTACGGGCCAAACGCGATGTGAATGCAATGATGTCAGACTGGTTTGTATTTAAACCCAAAATTTCATCTGCTACACTGAATACAGCTACAAGCGGGCAAAGCCTTACTCTCACTCCAAGGACTTCACTGGTGGTTTTAAAAACCACTGCCCAGTAGTTACCAAGTTTGGGGCAAGACCAGAATGCATGAGCTAGATTGGCTGGAGAGAAGGAGCACCTGTCACAGCCAGCGTCTGTCCCCGGATATATGTCAGCAAGCCTGGCTTTGCTTAAATGAACCCTGTGTAAAACTTTAAATTGTATGAGCCCCAATCTAGCACATGATGACGAGGAATGGACTCTTTTCAGTGCTTCTGTCCAGCAATCCTCAGACAAATCCATACCAAGATCATCCTCCCACCTAGTTTTAACTTTGTTCAGGTTTTGATCTCCTAAAGACATCAGTTGAGAATATAATACAGAGATCAGTCCTTTATTTGCAAAGGTAAGAGTGAGTTTATCCAACACTGTGACAGGCGGGAGATCAGGTAAAGAGGGAAATGTTTTCATGACAAAGTGGCGGATCTGAAGATATTTAAAGATATGATTATGTGGGAGGCCATATTTTCTGTACAGGTTATCAAAACTATCAAATATGTTGTCAGTGTATAAATCCTTAAAGCACATAAAACCATTCAAACCCCATTGTCTAAAGGTTAAGTCAAGTGTAGAGGGGGGAATAAATGATTACTGTGAATGGGACCCAGAACTGAAGCTGATGTGAACTTATAGTGGCAGCGAAATTGATTAAAAATTTTGAGGGTGGATAGTACGACAGGATTGGGTGTAAATCCTGAGGGTTTCAATGGCAGGGAGGAATATACTAAAGCTGGGAGAGACGAGGATTAACAAGACTGTGACTCAAGCAGACACCAGTCTGTATCTGGTCGGTGGAGCCAGAATAATATCTTTTGGATATTGGATGCCCAGTAATAATGAATAAAGCTAGGAAGGCCCAGTCCACCTACTTCATGACCTCTTTGGAGAGTGCACTTATTAACCCTTGAAACCTTGTAACCCCATATAAAGGAGGTTATAGATTGGTTAACTGAGTTTAAAAATGACTTGGATAGGAAGACCGGCATGCACTGGAACAACTAAAGAAATCTGGGAAGTACAGTCATCGTCACCGACTGCACTCTCCCAGCCATAGTAAGGGGTAGACTACGCCATCTCTCAAAGTCAGCCTTCATTTGGCTAACTTGAGGCGTATAATTAACTTCAAACAGAGATGTGAAAGAGCGGGTAATGTGTATTCCTAGATATACAAAACCATCTTGAGATAAGGGAAAAGGCAAGCATTCCTGTCGGATCTGTAGGGCTAGGTTGATGGGAAAGCATTTGCTTTTTTGGAGGTTTA
Source organism: Malacoraja senta (assembly GCA_038087875.1). NCBI lineage: Eukaryota > Metazoa > Chordata > Chondrichthyes > Rajiformes > Rajidae > Malacoraja > Malacoraja senta. Next base: position 28,333,012 of record CM075983.1, read on the forward strand.
GTTTATAGCCAGAGAAAGTTCCAAACTGATCTAACAAGGACACAATTGCAGGGCCGCTAGCTGTAGGGTCGCTCACATAAAGAAGGAGGTCATCGGCGTATAGAGGCATACGATGTTCCATGTTTCCTCTCCTAATGCCCTGAAATAATGTGGTTGATCTAAGTGCAATAGAAAGAGGCTCAATTGCAATTGCAAAAAGAAGCAGAGACAATGGGCAGCCTTGGCGAGTGCCACGTATTAATGGAAAATAATCAGATCGCGAATAATGTGTCTGTATACATGCTAAAGGTGAATGATATAATAGCTTAACCCAGGCTACAAATTTTTTGCAAAATCCAAATCTCTCCAAGACTCTGAGCAAGTATGGCCACTCCACTCGCTCAAACGCCTTCTCTGCGTCCAAAGAGATAACAACCTCCGGACGCGGAGAAGCACTGTGCGAATAAACCACACTGGCCAGTCAACGGATATTAGAAAAGGAATGGCCAATTTTAATGAAATCTGTTTGATCTTCTGAGATTATTTTGGGAAGTTGGCATTCTAAACGGCAACCCAGCACCTTAGCCAAAATTTTTACATCTACATTCAAAAGTGAGATGGGGCGGTATGATCCACATTGAGTCGGATCCTTGTCTTTTTTGAGAAGAAGTGAAATAGATGCCTGTGAAAGGGTGGGGGGTAAGGAATCATTTCCCAAAGATTCTTGAAACATTTCTAGAAGAACTGGTGTGAGCTTATCCTTAAATTTCTTATAAAATTCTAATGGGTAGCCATCAGGGCCCGGGGTCTTACCACTCTGCATCGCCATAATGGCATTATTAATCTCTTCCTGCCCAAGCGCCTGATCTAGATCTTCTGCCTCTTCTGGTTCCAGTGTGGGTATTTCCAAATCATCTAAAAAACGTTCCATATTCGTTGTATCTAAGGGGAATTCGGAGGTGTAAAGAGAAGAATAAAAGGCTGTGAAAGTATTGTTGATTGCTTTTGGATTGCTTGTTATGTCTTGGTGTGTGTCTCTTATCTGAGGAATAAGTCGTGATGAGGCTTGACGCTTCAGCTGGTGAGCCATAAGCCGACTCGCCTTATCACTATATTCATAATAGAGACCACGAGTCCTGAGAATTAGTTGTTCTGTTTGGTTAGTAGATAGAAGATTGAATTTTGCTTGTAAATCAGCACGGCTTTTATATAATTCAGCAGTATTGCCTCGGAGTATTGCCTGTCCAGAACCAAGATGGATTGTGACAGGGTTTGCATTTCCTTCTTACATTCTTTATTGGCGTATGAGGTATAAGATATGATTTGACCTCTCAAGTACGCTTTTAAAGTTTCCCAAAGTAAAGAGCATGATACCAACTGGATTTTATTAGTCTTGAGGAATGTGTCTATGTTAGCCGATACAAAACTGCAGAATTTCTCATTGGAAAGCAAAAGGGGGTTGAGTCTCCAAAGAGGTTGTTCTCTAATGTATAAAGGAAAACCTAGGTCCAGTATCACAGGCGAGTGATCTGATATTACTATAGCAGTATATTCAATTTTCTTAACTATAGGAATAAAGGAGCTGTCTATAGAGAAGTAGTCTATTCTGAAAAAATAGCGGTGAACATGAGAAAAAAAAGAGAATTGTCTAGCAGTTGGGTTCAAGAATCTCCAGGGGTCCACATATCCATTTTGTTGCATAAACAGTGAGAAGGTCTTTGCCATACCAGAAGATATCCCTTTAGAACTAGAGCTATCAAGCAGTGGATCAATAGCACAGTTCAGGTTTCCCGAAAAGATTACCTGGTGTGTGTTCACCATTAGCCATATTTCAAAATACATATTTCAAAAATACATACAGGGCCTGCCATCCAAAGCAACGCGAAGGCTGCATGTGAGAACATACAATGGAAAAAAAAAGTCTAGTGCATTCGTGACATTCAAAGAATAAGCTGCCATTACCCAAATCATTTCCCTCATCCCCTTACAATAACAAGAAAGAACATTTAACCCCCAAAACCTAGATCTTCTTCCCCAACTGAGGACGATCGCTGGCATTACAAAACAAAAAACTTCCAAAGCGTTCCCTAACTAAAACATTAAATCCAATTGAGGGTGGCTCCCTTCTTCGAAAATTATACGGTCGTTTGTTCTACCTTTAAGGTATATAGGCTAAAGATAACACAGGTCAAGCAAAGAGTTATGAGAAAGAAATAAATAAAAATTGTATCCCAGAGAGCAATTCTAGACGTTTACATTTTCGCTGGTTGAAAGCCCTCGACTCATTAATCAGATTCAGCAGCATGGCAGTTCAGCTCAGTCGAGTTCCACAATTACAAAAATTAACAGTTTACCGCCGCAGGAGGCCGAGCCAATGCCGCATGAATATCCTAAAAAGTCATTGCTCTTCACGGCTGTCATCTCCCCAGCGCGAGTGGTAAAACTCTTTGGCAGCCTCTGGTGTATTGAAGTAATGTTTTTTACCTTCATGAGTGACCTGGAGCCGGGCAGGATACAGGAGGCCGAACTGAACCCCTTTCTCGTAGAGCAGGGATTTTATCTCCCTAAAAGCTGCACGTTTTCTCCCCAGCTCCATGCTGAAATCCTCATGAAAAAACACCCGGTGCCCGCGGAAGGACAGTTCCCACCTCCGTCTGGTGATGATGTGATGTTTGTCCTGAAAGTAGTGAAAGAGAACCATGAACACTCTTGGTCTAGATGGCATGGTATTCAAGACATTCGTTGGTGTGGGTCCAACTCGGTGGGCTCGCGAGAGCATGAGAGGTCTTAGGAAGAAATCTTCAAAAACTCGGTCATAAATTTGACAGGGTCCAAACCTTCCAAATTTTCGGGAATCCCGACCACCTTTAGGTTGGATCTCCGCGACCGATTCTCGAGGTCATCTATCTTCTCTTTCAGAAGTGCATTTTCACTCTGTAATGTAGCTATGGCGGCTTCAGCGCTCACCAGTCTGTCACTGTGGTCATTCAGGCTGTCTTCAACCTCGCAAATGCGTTCATCATGTGTTACGTAGTAGGACTTAACTTGCTCCAGAGTGGTGTTCACCAGCGACAAATCATTTTCAAGTTCTCTTTTTAAGGCAGAGTTAATCGCTTGGGTCATATCGGCAAGGAGTATTGAACGAAGCCTCTCGAGATCCCCTGGTAGCTCAGTTCCAGCACCAGGCAGCAGCGCCATGGCTGCAGCATTCTTGTTTGAGACCTCGCTGTCTTTTCCCCCAGTTCTAGCACGACAGTGCATTTTATTTGCCGTTTCAGTGTCTAACAATGCCTTGAGTCGTACACAATGTTGAATAGTGGGTTACCTCAAGCATATGACGAAGATGAACAGGTAGACTTTAAACAGAAATCTGGAGCCACGCTCACACACACCTGTTCACCCCATGTCCAACCCGGAAGTCCCAGTCCATGTGTTTTTTGCTTGGTCTGAGATCTTGATCTTAAATTATCCATTACCAATCAATAAAAGCCTATGGTGATGTATTGAAGCCAAATTTCATCTTTTATGTCTGCCATTGTTGGGAGGTGGATCCTGAGAAACGGGAAGGAGACATGCTTTCCAGCGTCTTGCATATTGCTCTTATGCAGTGTGGTGTCGTGGAGGTAGGTTGGTTGAGAACATTTGACATTGATATTGGGTTAGGATGGATCAATTCATATCCTTCCATGCATAACTTGATGAAGCCTCGGTCTCTGAATGTTTGCAAACACAAGTATCAGCTGCATAATGTAACTCAACAGCAGAGTTTAGGTGGTCATGGTTCTGGAGTGATGTACCATAGGTTGACAGTTCCACATTAGTTCCCAGAATGGAAATAATCAGAGATGAGGTGCAATATTGCAGCAGGAATGTCAAATTAAGTACTTATTGTCATATGCACAATTATGGTGAGATACAGATTCATGAAAAATCTTGCTTGCAGTAGAATCACAGGCACATAGCTGTTGGGTTTCTGTTGGAAACAAATGCAGTGGCTCGATGATTCTTTTCCCTGCCCACATATGCTGCTTGACCTGCTTATTTGCTCCAGAAGTTTGTTCATTGCAGCAGGAACGAATGAGAAAACTGTGGAAGACCAAGTACCTTGGCTTGAATGGCATTATGGTGCAAACACAAAATGGAGAGTATTGGCAGCTGAAATTGTGAAGCATGGACCACCATCCTTTTCAACTGGTGGAGTCAAAGGCTTTAATGAAGTTTAAAAAGGCCATGTACAGCAGACGGTGCTGCTCTCTGCATTTTTCCTTGGGATTTTCTTGTGGTGAAAATCTTGTCTATTTTTCTTCCAGATGGAAAAAAACTCCTCATTGCGATTCAGATAGCAGCTCTTTGTCCTCTGTTATATGCATTAATGTACAATGGAGTGAAGCATGTACATGGAACTCCAGTCTGTAAGCGAGTTCCATTGAAATCAATAGAAACAATTCACAGATGGAGTTCAACACACATTGCATTATAAATTCAACTCATGTAGCAGGGGACAAATCTCTGCCCCCAGCAGGGCAAGATAAAATTGCAAACACTGGTCAACAGAATAAGGCAAGCATGTAGGAGTATTCTGCTATTCATCAGGGATTTATCGTGAATTCTGTTCAATAATTTTTAGGATCATATTAAACTAGTGCCGTTAACATTGCTAATGCTTTAAAAAATGAACATATATAATACAAAACAATAAGAAAAACAATCCAAGGTGGCAGCAGAAACGATTTCTCCTATTTCGCCAGTTTGTATAATGTAAAAATTAATTAACAATTGTAAAGATGAGAATTTCATCAACCTATTCAGCGCACTGAATATTTTGGTATTAATATTGTATTTTCCAAGTTCATTTTGCAGTTTCTGTAAATAAAATTCAGGAAGGGCTTGATTATCTCAAAAAGCAATAAAAGTTCATGGAATTTTGCTGTCTGAGGAAGTTTATGAACGAACAATTGCTGAGTGTGCTTAGAGTAAAGGAGAATTGGTAGTGTTGATTGATAATACAATCAATTCATGAATAATGCGTTATCAGTGAAACATACCTGCGCAAGGATAATGGATCTTAGAAATTCACGAGACAGTGACCCTCAGCAATGAAGGCAAGAATACTACACTTTTGATAAATTGCAGGGTTTGAAATGTTAACTCCCCCTGGAGGCCTGGATGAGTGGTGTCATCAATTAAGTACTTGCAGAATAGTGTCATTTGTTGATCGGCTGTTCACTGATGGAGTGGCATAGCTGGGGGTGGGGGAAGAGTGGAAGGCGAGGCTTGTGATAGAGTGGGAGAGAAATTCATTTTAAAAGAACCTGTACCTCTAATGCTATAGTCCAATCTGGTAACCATGACCTGTTTATCTTTGGATCCTTTGCTGGAGCTCATGTAGAAGAGAAAGCTGCTCTGTTAATTTGCTGGAAGAGCGATGTCCAGGCAGGTTAAAGTTCGAAGGATGACTAAGTGTTGTCTTCTTTCATCCAAATGTTGCTACCACTGTCTTGTGGTGAGAAGAATCACCTGCATCGTCTGTTCTTCAGGACAACCAGAAGCACACTTTTCAATCGATCATACACTTGCATGCAGGAGAAGGAGGTTCACACTTTTTCTTTGATTGTACAGAGGATGCCATTTTCATAATCAAAATGGTGTAGCATTTTCCCACTTCTTTACCAAATCAGGTTGAGATGAGCTCATGATCAATCTCTGTCTTGTTGCTGACCCTACATCATGGCCTGGTGTAGTGCACTGTGGAAAGGGAATACATTATCTGTAGAAAAAAAGAACTGCAGATGCTGGTTTATACACAATAGAACAAGAAGTGCTGGAGTAACACAGCAGGTCAGGCAACATCTCTGGAGAACATGGCTAGGTGACGCTTCGGGTCGAGACCCTTTTTCACTTCTACATTATCTAGCCATGAGCAGGAGCAGGTGGATATCCTTTACTCACACTTTTCCACTCCAGTAGTGTAGATTTATGAGTACAGGTGCCCTGCAGATTCCCAGCCTCATTCCTCACTGTAATGACACACTGGTCAACCTGAGGAGTACCTTCAGCAAACAGACTGGTTCCCGTTAGATGCAGTACAGAATGCCACAGGAGATCATTCTTTCCTGTGGGAATCAAACTATACAACTCCTCCCCCTTCTGTCATGGGGTAGACTGACTCCCCTCCCCACCCCACCCCCCAATCTTTGCACATCCCCAATCCTTTCCACTCATCACTTTAATTTCATGTGAATGTTGGCAGATCAATTTCCCTCCTGGGATAAATAAAGTTCTATCGCATCGAATCATATCCTTATGGGACAAGTTCTCTCCACATCTTAATTGTGTTTGAGTGGGCATCCAGCTGTCTGCAAATACCTTTTCCGGGGGGACTCTGGAGAGTATTTACATTGTCCCTCTTATCTGTATTGAGCATCACACTTGTTTTCCCGCTTGTTTTCTTGAGGATTCTTGCTGGACTAAATGCTAATTAATTGAAGGCTGTGTATCATCCAACTTCACTCATACAAACATTCAGCCTTTATGCTACATTATTAGACCTTTGTTTTCCCTTCTCTGGGCTCACACTTATCATACCAAGAAATTTGCCTGGACCACAGCCCAGCTTTTTCTCCAACAATGCCATGACTTATCAAGGTTGTCAGCTGATTAGACCTCATAAAATATAAACAGAAAATGCAGGAAATAGTCAGCAGATCAAGACTCATCTTTGGGAAGAGAAGCAGAGATAAAGTTTCAGGTCGAAGACCCTTTGTCAGAACTGGAAATTATTGGTGTTCATTAGTGAAATTATATTAATCACGCCTTCTGATTGTGATTTGAATTATTCAGTTAGCAGTTTTGATAACTATCTTCTGCTCGGGAATCAAACTTAATTGTCTCCCGAGAGGTAATGTGGTATTTAAGCTAGCACAAACACCTAATCTCACATCATTAATTTCCAATGGTTCTAGTAAAAGGTTTGCTGCTTGATTTTCACCCAAGCAATAAAACAAATGAGTAAAAATGTGACAATCATTGTGTGCAGTATGCAACGTAGGTGAAGTGAATCTAATGATGGAATTCTGCACCAAACAGAGGGGATTCACTCCCTTGGAAAGCGGGAAATGATTCGAGACTTTTTAAACAATAGGAAGGTTTCTGATGGGTGGAATGTAGATGTTAACTCACAAAAGAAAATCATGGGATAGGAAGGAAATTGGTAAGTACAATCTGGTTGAGGTATTCAGGCAGCAAAATAATCTTAAATAATATCATTAATAATAATAATAATAATAATAATAATAATAATAATAATAATAATAATAATAATAATAATAATAATAATAATAATAATAATAATAATAATGGGATGATAGGTGATAATTTGATATTGTTAAATACAATTTTAAAATTGATTAAGTTATAGATTGATAAAGTTTAAGTTATAGAGCGCTGCTCCACAAGCTTTTGTTGAGCTTCATTGGAAGAATGTCAGGATTGTAGAGTGAAGAATTAAAACAGCAAGTGACTGGAGGTTCAGGATCATAGTTGTTGATTGACTAGAGGTGTTCCACAAAGTGATCGCTTATCTATGTTTAATCTCCCCGACATGGTGGAGACCGACATCAGAAGAGATGTGACAGAGTACATCAGTACGTTATTTGTGGAGGCAGTATCCGTGGCTTTGGATGGTAGGAGAGAAGAACAGGAACTACATTTTCTGTATGTATATGGAAAGGACATTAGACTTTGGTGCAAATGGACTAGGAATGCTCTATTATGAAATGCACTCAATGAAAGTGAGGATATTTTGGTAATGGCAGAAATAATGGAAGGTGATGTATTGAGTGGTCAGGGTCAAAGAAGATAACAAGGAGAACCCTATAACAGTTCTGAGAATCTGGGAATTGCATACGGGAAATGTATGGATAAGGTTGAGAGCTCAGTTGACCCAAAGTAGAAGAAATTCTTGGATAAAGAAAAATAAGATGCATCAAAGCCACCACTGTGCATGGAGATATAGATTAGATATGATGGTGATGGAGAAAATGGGAAAATGAATAGGGTTCTTACAAGAAACCAGGTTGAAGGAACCATTGGCATTGAGGCTTGAAAAGTCAATAAGATTGAAGATGTTTGTTGAAATCGTGATAGAATGTGGGTTATATCTAATCTCCTATTGGAGTTCACTCCAATGAGCATGAGATCAGGTGGAAAGTCCATTGAATCCTATCAATTTCCAACATTAAGTTTAGAGTTGCCCCAGCAATTTCCCATTCTCAACACAAACATTTCATAACATAATTGAATGAGTGTTAAGTTTTTGGAATTATTCCCTTCTAAAATAAAATATTAATATTTAATCCAAGGAAGCTGGATACACTTGGGACCGATAAAGCGGGAGAGCAATCTAGCATTCTGGTCAACACTTTCTATCCACGAACATCATTGTATCCCACTTTTCAAGAAAGGAGCGAGAGAGAAAATGGGGAATTACAGACCAGTTAGCCTGACTTTGGTGGTGGGAAAGATGCTGGTGTCAATTATTAAAGAGGTAATAATAGGGCATTTGGATTGCAGTAAAAGGATTAGTCCAAGTCAACATGGATTTATGAAAGGGAAATCCTGCTTGAGTAATCTGCTGGAATTTTTTGAGGATGTGACAGGTAAAATGGATGAAGGGGAGCCGGTGGATGTAGTGTATCTAGACTTTCAGAAAACCTTTGATAAGATCCCGCACGGGAGACTGGTGACTAAAATTATAGCACATGGTATTGGGGGTAGGGTTTGACATGGATAGAAAAATGGTTGGCAGACAGGAAGCAAAGAGTTGGAGTGAACGGGTCCTTTTCAGAATGGCAGGCAGTGGTGAGTGGAGTGCCGCAAGGCTCGGTGTTGGGGCCGCACTGTTTACCATATATATTAATGATTTGGAAGAGGGAATTAGAAGCAACTCTAGCAAGTTTGCGGATGACACAAAGCTGGGTGGCAGTGTGAACTGTGAAGAGGATGTTAGGAGGTTGCAGGGTGACCTGGACAGGTTGAGTGAGTGGGCAGATGCAGTATAATACTAGACTAAGTGGGACCCGTTGGGTCCCAGCTTCACATGTGAGGGATGGTCCCCCAATGCAATATTCCACCTCTCCACCAATTCCAATATTGGTGGCCATTGGGGGGGGGCTTTCTGGAGCGCTAGTATGGGTGTTGTGGGCTGAAGGGACTGTTTTCCAGAGGGCTAGTATGGACATTTTGGACCAAATGGATTCTTGGGCTGGTGGCTCAGTCACTCAAGCCTGGTGTGCTGGCAGCTTACTCACTCACGGCTGGTGGGCCGGTAGTTGACTCACAGCTATTCCTTGAAATTCCATTTCAAGCAGGGTGCAAGGCCACCAAATTCAAGTGCAGTTTCCTACCATTTCAAGCAGGGTGCAAGGCCACCAAATTCAAGTGCAGTTTCCTACCATTTCAAGCAGGGTGCAAGGCCACCAAATTCAAGTGCAGATTCATACCACTTCAAGCAGGGCGCAAGGCCACCAAATTCAAGTGCAGTTTCATGCCATTTCAAGCAGGTTGCAAAGCCACCAAATTCAAGTGCAGTTTCATGCCAGTTCAGGCAGGGTGCAAGGCCACTAAACTCAAATGCAGTTTCATACCATTTCAAACAGGGTGCAAAGCCACCAAATTCAAGTGCAGTTACATACCATTTCAAGCAGGGTGCAAGGCCACCAAAGACAGAGAGTCGTGACCTCTCCCTCCCCCATCTTGCAGAGACTGAGCCACGCCCACAACTCTGGGTTTTATAATCCCTCCCCCCCTCCCACCGGAAGGGGCGTGGCCTTCATTGCATGATTGACAGCAGAGAGAATCTCAACATTTTAAAAACATTAATAAGTCTTTTATTTTTCATCGATGGGAAAAATCCTCTTGATCTGCGCAGCAGAGGGGGACTCTGAGTAAGATGGCCAAAAATCACAGCTGTAGGAGGTAGCATTTTTTCTAAAATCAATATGCAGTGCAAACAGGAAGTGGTCAAGATTTGAATTTTAATTATATAGATAGATAAATGTGAGGTTATCCACTTTGGCAGCAAAAACAAGGGGGCAGATTATTATCTCAATGGGGTTAGGTTAGGTAAGGGGGAGGTGCAGCGAGACCTGGGTGTCCTTGTACACCGGTCACTGAAAATTGGCGTGCAGGTACAGCAGGCAGTGAAGAAAGCTAATGGAATGTTGGCCTTCATAACAAGAGGATTTCAGTACAGGAGTAAAGAGGTTCTTCTGCAGTTGTATAGGGCTCTGGTAAGACCACATCTGGAGTATTGCGTACAGTTTTGGTCTCCTAATTTGAGGAAGGACATCCTTGTGATTGAGGCAGTGCAGCGTAGGTTCACGAGATTGATCCTTGGGATGGCGGGACTGTCATATGAGGAAAGATTAAAAAGACTAGGCTTGTATTCACTGGAGTTTAGAAGGATGAGGGTTGTTCTTATAGAAACATATAAAATTATAAAAGGACTGGACAAGCTAGATGCAGGTAAAATGTTCCCAATGTTGGGCGAATCCAGAACCAGGGGCCACAGTCTTAGAATAAAGAGGAGGTCATTTAAGACTGAGGTGAGAAAAAAACTTTTCACCCAGAGAGTTGTGAATTTATGGAATTCCCTACCACAGAGGGCAGTGGAGGCCAAGTCACTGGATGGATTTAAGAGAGAGTTGGATAGAGCTCTAGGGGGCAGTGGAATTAAGGGATATGGGGAGAAGGCAGGCACGGGTTAATGATTGGGGATGATCAGCCATGATCACAATGAATGGCGGTGCTGGCTCGAAGGGCCGAATGGCCTCCTCCTGCACCTATTTTCTATGTTTCTATGTTTCTATGTAAAAACAGGTTAACTGATAATTCATGGGATATCTCCATTCATAAATTTTCCTGTCAATTTGGCAAAAACAAAGTGGCTGCATTTTATGACACTTTGAGAATGTGACTAGCTGGTTAAAGTGTACAACTTTTTTGTAGTTGGAGTTTTATCTAGCGAATGCAAAGTCCTTTAGCCAAGCAGTTGCCTCTTGATCTGCTGTATGAAGTGTGACAAGTCCTCCTTTAAGTCTTTTTTGAGGTCATGCTTCAATGATGTGTTGCATTGTTTGCTGCTCTCCACAAGCACACCGTGGGGTTGGGCTGCTGCCCCATTTGTGAAGGCTGGCCAAGCAGGGGCCATGTCCAGTCCTGAATCTATTCAGCGTCATCCACTGCTTCCTTGGGAGATTGGTGCCAGGGACCGGTAGGTTTGGGTCTGACACCAGATGTTTATTTGGGACGTCCTTGGACTCCCATTCCTTTTTCCAAGCTGATTGGGTGGTGAAATCAGCTGGTGGTGGGTTCTTCCAAATTGGTCGTCTAGATGGAAGTCGAGCAGTGGGTGGGTTGAAGATGTCCATGTGAATTGGCAGATGAGGGGAGTTTTTGGTCTTTTGGAGCATCCTTTGAGTGAGGGCTACTCGCCGGATGTGTGGAGGGGCAATATTGGATAGGATAGGGAGCCAGGGGAGTGGTGTTGAGCGGATTGTTCCTGTGATGATCCTCATTGTTGAGTTCAATTGGGTGTCCACATGGTGTGTGTGGGATGACCTGGACTAAACAGGGGCGCAATATTCGGCTGAAGAAAATGCAAGGGCTAGTGCTGAAATGTGCATTGTGGGGGCTGCTGCCACCCACTTTGAGCCAACAAGCTTACTGAGGAGATTGTTTCTGGACTTCACCTCAGCTGCTGTTCTTTTGAGATGTTCCTTGAAGGATAGGGTCCTGTCAAGGGTCACTCCGAGGCAGGTTGGAGTGGGGGCATACTTCAGTTTGGTCCTGCTCAGATAGATGTTTGGTTCTCTTGTGGCTTCTGCATTATGGAGGTGGAACACACTGGAGACCGTTTTTTCTGGGCTTGGTTTTAGGCGCCAGGTTTTGCAGTACTCGTCTAGTTTAGCAAGGTCTTCATTGAGCACCTGTTCCAATGTACCAAAATCTGGTGCTTGGAAGGCCAAACAGATGTCATCTGCATTGATGAATTTTCAGGATTTGGTGGTGGGTAGGTCATTTGTGTAAAGGTTGAACAAGGTTGGGGCTGAAACTGACCCTTGCGGGAGCCCATTCTTCTGTGTTCTCCATGCACTCTTGTTCTGTCCAAGGTGAACTCTGAACCTGCGGTTGGAGAGCAGAGATTTGATGGTTTCTAATGCCCAGGCAGGGAGTGCTTTGGTGAGTTTTAGGAGGAGGCCTTTGTGCCACACAGTGTCACAGGCTGCGGTGAGGTCAAGGAACACTGCCCCGGTCTTCAGTTTGTTCTCGAAGCCGTTTTCAATGCAGGTGGTTAGGGCCAGAACTTGTTCTCCTGTACTGCGGTCCTTGCGGAAACCTGCCTGGTCCACACTGAGAATCTCTTCTACTCCTGGAGATATACGTTGTAGTATAAGGCGTTCTAAGATTTTGAGTGGGACGCAGAGTAGAGAGATTGGGCGGTAGCTTGCTGGTAGTTTTTCGTCTTTGCCAGGTTTTGGTATAGCAATGACTTTTGCTGTCCGCCATATCTTTGGGATGGAGTTAGTCTGTATGGCCCTGGTGTAGAGTTGGGTCAGCCAGGTTAGAGCTCAGGGGCCCAGGTGTTTCATGAACTCTGGAGAGATGTTATCATAACCTGCTGCCTTTCCACATTTCAGGCCCTGCAGGACCTTCTCCAGTTCAGCCACTCGAAGGGCTCAGGGTTTCCTTCCTTTCCAGGTGTTCGTCGAAGTGTCCTTAGCTCTGTTGCGACAGCTCTTCTAGTGGACTTGTCTTGGGGTGCTTTTGCAATATTCAGTAGGTGGAATGCAACCTGGTTGGGTGTGACAGGTGGTCGGCTTTGGGTGGGGGTCTCCTCCCATTTCCTTTGCCGAGCTGAAGTTAGTGATTCAATGAGATGTTCTGCTATCTCAAGGTCCCCTGATGTTTTGTAGGTTTGTAGGAGGGCAGCGCTTTCTCCATCCAGGCATGGGACGTAGAGGTGACGGTAGCCTCTTGGAATTGTTTTGTGGGCGGCTTTATAGATGGCGCTGCAGAAACGGTTGCAGTTGGAGTTGAAATGGCATTAGGGTAATTTGCTTTAGTTCTGCCAGAGGCAACCTTTAAAGTTAATAATTTAATATTACCTTATTAAGTTGAATTGAATCACAGAAGTGGTGAGAGCTTATCCCACTTGATTAATCTCTGCAGCTTCAAGAATATACTTCAGCTTCAGCTGGTTTTGAAAAATACTTTAATCTATATCAATGCAGAACAAATATCAACCCAAATTTGGCAACTCCAATCACACACAAAAGTAGGGTAATTACAGTACATTTGAAAAGTTATATAATATGTTCATCGTTCAGTCACGCAACATTTTACATGTCTCTACATTTCTCCCAGCCTCATAGATTACGGGCAGTAAACATCAGAACAGATGGGAGGGAAGAAATTGGTTGCTGTGTGTTGGTAGCATTGTGAATGTACTGGAAAGTTATATTTAGTTCCTGCAACACATTTATTTAGGTGCAATGTTACAAAGTGTTCGGGACATATGCCGAGAAATTCACCCCAGTCAGTGGGTCTAAATGCTCTATATGGTAGTGGCAGCATTACACTGCTTCTGAAATTCGCTTTCATGGACAGAATTTCAGAAGAGGAGTGCAATGCGCTCAACACCAGGAATCAATTTTAGGCAATACTCTCCAACTGAGGAGATGCCACCCTAACAGACCAACATTCCTATGCTATTGTTTTAATTGTACTTTCCTGTTCTTTCCCCTTAGCCATGCTTGTTAGGAAAAGCCTTACAGCTTTTTAAAAGCAAAATGAAATTTAAGGAATTATCAAATGTAACATTGATGTCTGCCTGCAAGTAAAATAAAGTCATTACACACTGGTGACAAGTTTAACATAAGTTGTTGAGCAAGACCATTTGCATTAATGGCATAACTGCTGGTCTGCACAAAATTTCTCAGTTCTAGCTATGTGGTTTTATAGAAAGTTTTAACAGTGACTATGACTAAAGTAGTGGACAAAAAGACAAGGCCACTTAACAAAGTGCATGTAAACTTAGCAATTCACCTGGAAATGTAATAATAGAATGTCATTTAACTTGGCACCATTACTTCCCAGTTCATTACCGCAGAAGAGTGGGGTGATAATTTTTCATCATTTCATGCTTCCCTCTGGATACTGCAGAACACACAAGTAAAGTTAAAGTGAGTTCAGGACTTGGCCAAGTCTGGGAGGGATCTTCTCAGGGCCGTATGAGAAATCAAGAATTCTGTACATTTGGGTGAAAGTGCCTGGAAGTTCAGTCTATTGGTGTGAGCGTGGGAGTGAAAACCGAGGCCTAAAGGCTGGCTTTGCAAGATTGGGGCTGGATGTGTGAAGGAAAGTCAAGGACGATATGCTTAGTAGGCACAGAGAAGAACTCACAGGGATTTCTGAGGGCCTTGATTGTGTTCCCTGAGCTAGTACACTCCCGATGAGATAGTGCTGTAAAACATGGTGGATGCTCCTTTGAACAGCATGATCTGGTATCCCAAACAACGAACCACAAGAAATGTGGTTTGTAATGGAAATAGCAAGTTGAATTTCCACAATATGAAAATCTGACTCTTTAATGGTCGCAGTCACATTCCATTCAGGAGACAAACTATATTCAGGTGCACAGTGTTAGACTTTTGTATTTGATGACCTTTTGGAACTGGAGCTCCTCAAAGCAAGCTCTGGCCAGGTCAGAATGCAATGTGTACAATATGAACATGATCTCAAAAGCTCTGTGCAGAACAAGTTTAGACACGTCCTTTTCATTTGAATGTTGGTGGGGGCGCTGCGAGTCGGCTGCCCTGCCAGCAGCGTCTTCGTTATTTCGGTCGCCTCCTCCATGGAGATGCAACTTTTTCCATGTTGCCTCCCTCTCGGCCTAATGGCATGGATTGGAGTGGCCTTTCCCGGAGCATCAGCAGCAGGCGCAGCGTGGACTTTTCCATCGCGGAGCAGGTGAACGCTTGCTGGGGGTCGCCAGAGAGGAGTGCTCCGATCGCTGGCCTGGTGACTTTGGCACCTTGGGGTCTGTGGTCCGTGGAGCTTCTAGCCGCAGGCATGGTATGGACTTACCATCCGGAGCCTGGGATCCCTTGCCGGGGATCACCAGAGAAGAGCTCCAACTGCCGGCCCGCGGTCTCCGGTAGGAAAATGCCGATTCGGGACTTCCAAGCGTGTGTTTGACCGTCCTGACGTCGGAGTTTTGATCATCACGATGAGAGGGCCTGTACATCGGGCCGTCCATAGTGGCGACTACGGAGGGTTTATGGCCCCGACCACGGGTGAGCAAAGGAGGAGGACTGGCTGAACTTTGTTGCTTTCCACCACAGTGAAGAATGCTGTGGTGGATGTTTGTGTTAAATTGTATTGTGTACTAGACTAAGTGGGACCCGTTGAGTCCCATTCTCACATGGGAGGCCTGGTCCGCCAACGCAATATTCCACCACTCACCCATTGCCCCCAACTGCGCGGGCACGGCTGATGGGTTCCCGTTGTGATGCTCCTGATACCCCCTCACCGCCCCCACTCCGCCCCTTGCCCTTCCACCCCCCCACGCACTCACTCCATGCCCCCCATCCACTCTTAGTGGCTCTCCAACGGCGCAGCCATTCCCGCCCATTGGGTTCTCATTGTGACAAGTGGAAAAGGGATATATTAATGCTTAAAATGTGAATAACTCTTAAAATACAACAACAATTTGAACGTTAAAGATGAGATTTATTCAGTTCAGTTCTTTCTTGTTGCGTCTCTTGTTGCGTTCTGCTGCTCACTGCGTCTCGATGTCTCTTTGCTGTTGATGAAAAATAAGACACACAATTTTAATATAGAGACATTATTGAGTGGTCAAACTTTAACTTGTAGAATATCTGAGAATTTACCTCAGATGTCATCGTTCAACCAAGCACGTGTTTAATGACAACATTCTTGGTTGATGTTCCATCTTTCAGGAAAACGTTGACATTTTCCTTCAGCTTTCCTTGGCTAAGAGCCACATATAGTTGTCCATGCTGAAATACCGGTTTCTCGAGGTATATCAACACATTCTCCATGGTTTGCCCTTGCACTTTATGGATCGTCAAAGCAAAATTTGACTGAATGGGGAATTGGCTCCACTGCAGGGGAATGTGTTTGCCTTCTGTCAAATTGAGCGTTATCCTAGGAATGAGAACAATGTCATCTTTGAAGGCTCCCATGTTGATTTTTGCAACGATCAGATTATTGTGTAGCTCTTCCACAATCATCCTCCTTCCATTGCATAGCTTTGGGGGTTCCAAGTTTTTCATTAACATGATCGGAGATCCATTTTTCAACTCCAATTTATGTTGTGGTAAACCAGAGATATCGTGTGAATCGAGGAATTCTGTTGGGAAGTGAGTACCATCAGTTCCCTCAGTGACAGCATTGAAAGAAAAGAACTCCTTAATGATTCCAGGGAATCGTCTGATACATGGAGATTTGATGCTTCTCATCGTATCGTTTTGCGGAACCAAGATACAATTGTCGGAGAATAATTCTACAGGATTGTCAAATGGCAGATCGATGAAATCAAAACAATCCTCCAGTGTTTTTGCTGATAGAACAATATCTTCTGGTATTTCAATTTCATCGTCTTCATTCTTTAAAATCTTTTCTTCGCTTAAAATGTGGATTTCAAACATGTTGGAAACCGCACATCTTGAAGAAATGCGATTCCTCCTAACAGACAAAACAGACCAATTCTTAACGAGTTGGTCTCCATTTATCGATTTCTTGGAAGCATATGGTGCAACAAAATCGTAGAAACCAACTGTTTCAGGACTGGGTGAAGGATGGTCAAGAATATAAATAGCTATCTCCTACAATCTTTTACTCTCTACTCCCTCTTCTTCTCTCTCTCTTTTTTTCTTCCCCTCTTTCCTCCCTTTTCCTTTTCACACATCTAGACATCACATGCTTTTCTATTTCTTTATTACCTATTCTTTCTTTTTCTCTTTTATTGTTAAGGGGAAAAAAAAAAGAATCTTTACATAAAATGTAACACGTCAATATATATTAGGCACCTTGTGCCGCATTACTGTACTTACTTCTAATAAAAAATTTAAAATTTAAAAAATAAAAATCTTGTCCAACTTTCAACAAAAATTGAGAATAGACGCCGTCTCCCTCTTTCAATCACATATTCGTCTGCAATTGAAACTTAGTGAAAAGTGTCCACAAGTAGGGTTTCTTGATGCAGGAATTTTCAACATCAGCATCATTTCCCCTTTTCACAGCATGCTACAGCAATAGCCACATCACCCTGACCTCTAAATTTGGAGAGGATCAAATTGGCGATAAATGTTTTTCCCGTTCCTTCTGGTGAATCGCTGAAAAACATTTAGGGAAGCTTCCTTTTCAAGCAGTTGCCCACCTGGTCATACACTGCTCTCTGCTCAGCATTCAGCAGGGGCTCGTTCTCCTCAACAAATTGTTGTAGTTCAGTTCCATTGTATTGCAATTCCTGCAGCAATTCTGAATTGTCATCATCAAGGTGCATCCTTCCATTTATTGGTCGTGGCAAATGAAAGCATTCCATTGCTTTGTTGTAATTCTCAAGCTTGTCTTGAATATACAACAGAGCCAGATCATGATGCTTCTCTTCAATCATGATATTAGGATCACTCATTGTTCTCCGTTCTTTGTCACATGAAGCGGGGGCTGTCGAGGGGAGGGGGAGGGGGTGCTTGCAGCTGGGGGAGGGGGACGGCTTGCGGCGGGGGCTGAAGGGGGGGTGATTGTCCTGCAGACTCACTCAGCACAACTTGTGGACTCACACAGCACAGCTTGTGGACTCAGTCAGCATGGCTTGTGGACTCACTCGCTCACTTAGCAAGGCTTGTGGACGCACTCACTCACTCAGCACTGCTTGTGGACACACTCACTCACTCAGCATGGCTTGAGAACTCACTCACTCACTCAGCGGCTTGTGGACTCACTCAGCACGGCTTGTGGGCTCATTCACTCACCCAGCACGGCTAATGGACTCACTCAGCTCTTGTGGACTCACTCAGCACAGCTTGTGGGCTCACTCACTCACTCAGCACGGCTTGTGGACTCACTCAGCACGACTTGTGGACACTCAGCACGGCTTGTGGAGTCACTCACTCACTCAGCAAGGCTTGTGGACGCACTCACTCACTCACTCAACAAGGCTTGTGGACGCACTCACTCACTCAGCACAACCTGTGGACACACTCACTCACTCAGAATGGTTTGTGGACTCACTCACACACTCAGCACGGCTTGTGGACTCACTCACTAACTCACTCAGCACGGCTTGTGGGCTCACTCACTCTCTCAACACGGCTTGTGGACTCACTCACTCAGCACGGCTTGTAGACTCACTCAGCACAGCTTGTGGACTCACTCACTCAGCATAACTTGTGGACACTCAGCATGGCTTGTGGGCTCAATCACTCAATCAGCACGGCTTGTGGACTCAGCACGGCTTTTGGACTCACTCAGCACTTGTGGACTCACTCAGCATGGCTTTAGGACTCATTCAGCATGGCTTGTGGGCTCACTCAGCATGGCTTATGGACTCACTCACTCAGCACGGCTTATGGACTCACTCAGCACGGCTTGTGGACTCACTCAGCATGGCTTTAGGACTCATTCAGCATGGCTTGTGGGCTCACTCAGCATGGCATGGACTCACTCACTCAGCACGGCTTATGGACTCACTCAGCACGGCTTGTGGACTCACTCAGCATGGCTTTAGGACTCATTCAGCATGGCTTGTGGGCTCACTCAGCACGGCTTATGGACTCACTCACTCAGCATGGCTTGTGGGCTCACTCAGCACGGCTTATGGACTCACTCAGCACGGCTTGTGGACTCACTCAGGATGGCTTGTGGACAGTCAGCCTGGCTTGTGGACTCAGCACGGCTTGTGGACTCACTCAGCAAGGCTTGTGGACACTCAGCAGGGCTTGAGGACTCACTCAGTCACTCACTCAGCACGGCTTGTGGGCTCACTCACTCACTCAGCACGGCTTGTGGACTCACTCACTCAGCACGGCTTGTGGGCTCACTCATTCACTCAGCACAGCTTGTGGACTTACTCAGCATGGCTTGTGGACTCACTCACTCAGCACAGCTTGTGGACTCACTCACTCTCTCAGCACGGCTTGTGGACTCACTCAGCATGGCTTGTGGACTCACTCAGCACGGCTTGCGGACTCACTCAGCACGGCTTGTGGGCTCACTCACTCACAGCACAGTTTGTGGACTCACTCAGCACGGCTTGTGGACTCACTCACTCACTCAGCACAGCTTGTGGACTCACTCACTCAGCACAGCTTGTGGACTCACTCACTCTCTCAGCACGGCTTGTGGACTCACTCAGCATGGCTTGTGGACTCACTCAGCATGGCTTGCGGACTCACTCAGCACGGCTTGTGGGCTCACTCACTCACAGCACAGTTTGCGGACTCACTCAGCACGGCTTGTGGGCTCACTCACTCATTCACTCAGCACGGCTTGTGGGCTCACTCACTCAGCACGGCTTTTTCAAGAGTTCAAGAGACATTTATTATCACGTGCACCAATTGGTGCATTGAGATTTTATTTACCTTACAGCCATATGAATAAAAAGAAGACAATACACTTAATTAAACTTGAACTGTTTCGACATGATATACGATTGAATTAAACATAAATATAAACATAGGCTTGTGGACTCACTCAGCACGGCTTGTGGACTCAATCAGCACAGCTTGTGGACTCAATCAGCACAGCTTGAGGACTCAGCCCCGCCTCCGGTGCTTGACAGTGGGTGCCGGAAGGGGCGTTACCTTCATGGTGGATGACAGGCGAGAAGACCAATCCGCTGATCTCACGATTTTTTAAACCTTCATAACTTTTGTAATATTCCATCGATCGGAACAAAATTTGGTGCGCTTGGGGCAGAGGAGAACGGTGAGTAAGGTGACATAAAAATCCTAGCGATATAGGGTACCGTCTTTGCGCAATTTAAAAAAAAAACGCAAACCAGAATAGGACAAGATGAGAGTTTTAGTAATAGTATAGAAGATTGTGTGTTCTTTTAAGTGTATTACTGCTGGCAAATTCATTTCACTGCACCTTTGTGTGCATGTGACAAATAAAATTGACTTTGACATCCGCATTTGTCATTCACTCATCATACAATGGCCAGAATATTAGCATATCTAATCTATAATTATGTACTTTCATTGAAAACCTCACTTTGTTTATAATATCATGAATTCTTCCCTCAGGTGCAGTGCAGGGAACAGACCAAAAATTATAAATTATCATTTTTTTGTCTCATTAGTCCTTCGTGAAGCACTTTGGGACACTTCTCTAGTTTAAGCACACTAATGGGTTGTTATTAGCAGGAAGAATCAGTTGAACTAGGTTCCTCTCACGCATCCACTGAAGCAAAATGGCCCATGAAACTCATTTACACCTTTGCTCTCTGCCTCTAATGGTTCAATGGTGTGTGCAAAATGAAAATGAAATCAAGATAGGAACAGTTTGGAAAGTCTCTGAAAATATATGATAAAACCTGTGTTGTTTTAGTCCTAGAAATTTGCATTTTACAGCATTTTAATGGGCAAGATAACCAAAGGTAGTCTTATAGGTGGAAAACCTGAACAAATCATAGATAAAAGGAATGAAAAACAGACCTTGTCAGAGCAGGAGCTGATCAGAATAATATGGAAAGCTACTTGATTTGTATTAAAGCCCAGATTTTGTGTTAATAAACATGTGGATTTAACAATCCACTGGACTTTTATGGCATACAAGACAAGAGATAATAAAAACAGCTTTTGAGACACAAGACAATATTTCCAATGTCCAGACAAGGGCAATTCAAAGCCACAATCCAGAAGTTACTAAGTTGCTCCTCTCCTCCTCCAGCTTCAAGACAGCAGTACCTGAGCAAGAGAGCACATGATAGTTAAGAGGATGGAGTCTAGGTACACAATAAGAATGTCAGAAAAAGTATAGATGTCCTTGCATCTGAGGACATGTTTAACAGTGTGGTACATCTCAGTTACATGCAAACAATCTCACTAGCACTGAGTATTTATTTGTGTACAAGCGTAGAAGCATATTCCATCAGACTAAATATAGAGAGATTGGAAAAATGAAAACTGATTTTACTTTTCCATTTCTCTATTTCACACATTTCATTTTTAGATGATTTAACATTGATTTTACTTCGGAGTCACGTGAGTGATTCCGTGAAGAAGTCCCGCCAGAACGCATGCGCGTCATTACGTCTGACGCATTGGCGCACGGACCAGCGGGAGGACAGAGCTCCTCCAGCGGTAAGATGTTTAAAACTCCAGGTAAGTGGGAAAACTTAGCTGGAGTTTGGAGTCGTTTTGCTGTGGTGCCGTGCTCTGTTTTTTCTTTCCAGGAAGCACCATGGACAAGACGACCAAGGGGAAGAGGCGAGCCGCAGGTAAATTGATGGAGATCCGTGGGAGTGCGGTCTGTGAGCGGCTGCCTCTACCCCTGCACAGTCGCCGGCCGGGAGCGGGGCGACTGCAGACTTGGTGCTGCAAAGCACGGAGCCAACGGCAGTCGGGTGTAAGGCCACTGACAAGTCTGCGAGGCCCTCGGACTCAACTGAGTCGGGCCGGGAGAGTCCCTTACGGGGCTGGATACCATTTTTCAACGGTTATCCCAGATGGAGCACCTTATACAGAGGTTGCTCCAGCAAGGCACACTCCGGGGGGAGGAGTTGTGTGGGCGCCAGGCTGGAGAAGATGCCGCGCCGGCAGCACCTAGTAGCGGGCTGCTTGATAGCACCCTCATTGAAGAGGCGAGTGCAGAGGGTCAGCTGAGTTCTGACCCCGACTCTGACGGTGAGTTCGACCCTCCGAAGAACGGCCGTTGTCAGAGGTCCCAACTCTGGCAGCATGATTCGCTGTCCCGTCAGAGTCCGGAGAGCCACTGGGAGATGAGCTGGCCTCCACCATAAATTATCTAGTCTCCCATCAGCTACAGGAGCTCACGATGGATGAGACCGCAAAGAAACAGGAGACCCCGGGGTACTGCGTGTTGCTGAAGGTGCCAGCAGTGAACCGGGTTATATGGAGCCAGATGGGCGTGGGCAGGCGTGCCCAGGTGATGAAGCTGCAGCAGATCCTGAAACTACTTGGCTCAGGAATCATGGCATTTGCTAGAATGGTGGATGGAGGGCATGTGTCGGAGACGCAGCAAGAGGTACTAGGGTTGCTTTGTAGCGCCCATTTTGATATAAATTGTCTCAGGAAATGTGCCATTCGGCCCACCATTAATCCCAAGTTTGCAGCACTCTGCCAGCCCAGCAACATACAGCCGGCCAACCTACTCTTCGGAGAGGACCTCGCCAAGCGTGTCAAGGAGATGGATGACGAGGCAAAGACGGTGGGCTTAATCAAGCCACCGGCGGTCGGCAAGTCTCCAAAAAGAAAAGTACCCCACAAACGAGGGACAGATTGGTCTGGACCAGGAACAAGTCGGCCAGCAATGCAGATGCGCAGTTGGCATTCTGCAGCGGGAACACGGTCAAACATGGGGCTTCCCGCCAGGGGCCAGGGACAACGGGATCCACCAGGTACCAAGGAGGTAGGTGGGCCTGGTTCTCATGTGCACATATCAAATGTGACACAACTAAAAGTTGGGGGTAGATTACATCTGTTCCTGGATGAATGGAAGCAAATTACCTCAGATCTGTTTATACTGAGTGTTATTCAAGGGTTTCAAATTGAGTTCAATCCAAATTGTGATTTGCCCTTTCAGCATGTTCCTGGGAGAACTTTTCAATTTTCACTATCAGAACAGATGGAGGTTCAGGCTGAGCTTGAAAGCTTATGTGACAAAGGTGTAATTGGAAAGTCGGTTCACCAACTCCATCAATTTGTGTCTAATATTTTTCCCAGGCCAAAATAGGATGGGGGATGCAGAATTATTCTGGATCTGACTAGACTTAACCCTTTTGTACAGTATAGACATTTCGAGATGGAAACTTTTGTTACTGCCAAGCAACTGGTTTCCAGAGGATGCTATATGGCAACTATAGATCTAAAAGATGTGTATTACTCAGTGTCTGTTCATTTGCAGGATAGAAGATATTTGAAATTCACCTGGATGGATCAACTATGCCAATACAAGGCACTGCCTAATGGTTTGTCTTCAGCTCCTAGAGTATTCACAAAATTGTTAAAACCTATACTAGGCATGCTGAGAGGCTAGGGTCATGTGCTCATGGCTTAACTCAATGATATCTTGATTGCAGGGCAATCCAAGAAAACAGCTGAAGCATCGGTGGCAGTTGTTAAATACACTTTTCAAAGATTGGGCTTCATTATTCATCCAGCGAAATCGAAATTAACACCTGTTACAATAAATTGACTATTTGGGGTTCACAATTGATTCAATTAACATGGTAGTGACTCTGCCCAGGGAAAAAGGGTAGAGCTAATTGACATCTGTATCAAGCTAATTGAGGTCAATTAGACAGGTGGCAAGTCTGCTTGGAAAATTAGTGGCAGCATTTCCGGCAGTTCAATATGGGCCATTGCACTACCAACAGTTACCGAGGGCAAAGGAACAGGCACTAAAGATACATTTGGGTTGATATAATAGACCCATGCAGTTATCAGCAGAGGCTGTTGCTGATTTGCAATGGTGGATTCAGCATGTGTCCAGTAGTTCGAGCAAGTTAGTGCTTGAGCAGCCTTCCATGATTTTGCAGACGGATGTCAGTGCACTCGTGTGGGGTGCCACGGATACGAGTTCCAGCTGTGGAGGCAGATGGACTGAGCAAGAGGCATCGCTTCTGCAGACATGGGGAATTAACTATTTAGAGCGTTTAGGAGCTTTTTATGGTAAGGCTTATTGCTCTAACAAAGGTAACCTGCATATTCAGTTTCAGATTGACAACACTATGGCAGTGGCATATATTAATCACATGAGTGGAATCAAGTCGGCATCTTGTGACAGATTGGCTAATCAAATTTGGGCCTGGTGTATTGATTAAGATATTTGGCTTTCAGGTATTTATCTACCAGGTAGATTCAACGCCAGGTCACGAAAGTTCCATGACAACACAGAGTGGATGTTGAACCAGGAAGTGTTCAATAATATAGTAGTTATATATGAAATGCCAGATATTGATTTGTTTTGCATCCAGGCTTAAACACCAGCTGCCTAAATATGTTTCATGGGAACCAGACCCGGGGGCAGTTGCAATTGATGCTTTCTCACTACATTGGGGTAGTATGTTTTTAATATATTTTCCCACCATTCTGCCTCATAGGTCGGTGTCTGCAAAAAATCAAGCAGGATGCCGCTTCGGGGGTGCTTGTAATACCTAATTGGCCGATTCAAGCATGGTTCCCTTTGATGTTACAGTTAGCGATCCAACCTCCTTTGGTGGTTCCCAAGCGTACGAATTTACTGGAGCACCTGGTAACACGGGAAAGTCATCCGTTATGTGACCGTATTGACTTGTTAATTTGCAGGTTTTAAGAAGGCTATACCTGGGGAGAGGACTGTCTGGGCGAACTGTGGACATGCTCACTGCAGCCTGGAGAAAGAGTACTCAAAAGCGGTATATTACTTATGTAAAAAAATGGGAGCAATATTGTGTACAAAATAATATTGACTATAGTACTGCAGGTATTGTGGATGTTTTAGAGTTCCTGTCGACACTCTACTATGATGAGGGGCTCAGTTATAGCGCCATTAATACAGCTAGAAGTGCTTTGTCCTCGTATCTTTTGATGGGGTCAGGGAAAGATCCTATTGGTTCTCATCCTCTCATAGCTCAATTGATGAAAGGAATTTCAACTCCAAACCTCCTAAACCCAGGTATATGGCGATCTGGGATGTAAGTGTGGTCCTGAAGATGCTTCGTCAGTGGGTTCCTGTCACGTCTCTGACTTTGGCCAAACTCACCATGAAGGTGGTCATGCTCATGGCATTGGTATCAGCACAGCGAGTGCAGACTTTGCAAAAGCTTCAGCTAGACAAGATGGAAGTGGCTGAAGAGAATGTTATATGCTATATTTACGACCTGCTCAAACAGAGCAGGCCAGGTATGACAGGTTTTAAAATTGTGTTTTCAGCATATCCTACTGATCCATGTTTATGTGTAAGGACACATTTATTACATTATATTGAAGCTACAAGGACCTTAAGAAATGTGGAAACAGGATTGTTTATCAGTTACAAGAAACCACACAAGAGAGTGTCAGTGCAGAATATCTCAAGCTGGTTAAAGCAAGTGTTGATTCAGGCAGGTATTAACACTGACGTGTATACATCTCATTCCACTAGGGCAGCAGCAACATCGGCGGCCAGGGCGATGGACGTTCCCATCGACCATATTCTTGCAGCCGCGTGTGGTCAAATGAATTGGTTTTCAACATTTTTACCATTGGCCGATTGCCGATCGGGGGCTGTTTGCTAATTCAGTATTAAGTTCTGTTTAAGTTTCCCCTGGGATAGAGGGGTTACTGTTTGTTTTGATTATTCAAATCAATTGTTACTGCATGATATTCAATTTCATTTTTAACGCATTATTGATTATTTCTCATCCGGAGTCAATGAATGCAGTGAGAAGCCGGGATTTGAATCTGCGGCATAAAATCACAGAGCTTTGAACTCTTCATGGAATCACTCACGTCACTCCGAAGTAAAATAGTAAGATTAAATGAGAACTTACCAGTTTGAAGTTTGATCTTTATTTTATGAGGAGTTACGTTGGTGATTACGTGCCCACCACGCCCAACCCTCTCTCTTATAAAGGTCATATTCTCATGTTGCTGATCTTACTATGTTACTTCAAATATTCTGTTATCTGTGATTTCATACCGCTGCTTTGAAGATTGACGCGCATGCGCTCTGGCGGGACTTCTTCACGTAATCACCAACGTAATCACCTCATAAAATAAAGATCAAACTTCAAACTGGTAAGTTCTCATTTAATCTTACTATTTTACAGCGTATTAGCAGTGCACTTACTGATCATTTCTGCTATAAACACTGCCCGGAAGAGAGTAGGATTATTTTCTGTACTTTGTGTGCTGCGAGTGTCTTCAAAGCTCTAAAGTACCATCTACTTGCAGAAAGGTTTGTGCTAGATATTGACAAAGGTGGTATTGTTTGTCCGGTAAGTACGTGGATCAGGCAGATTGCATCAATCAGCATGCAGTGCTCTTTTGATGCCAACACTGCAGTTCTGGACGTCGATAGTTCAAATCCCGCAAGAAGGAACTCACATTAGTGTGATCTCGAAAGGAATACCCATTACCTACAGCTCTGTTCCCCAATGATCTTTGCTGACTATTGCTGTGATATTACAAATGTTTGATAAAATCAAAATTTATTTCAAGTAGCAAACCTCAGTACAGGATGGTGTGCGAAGTATTGAAGGACGTTGTACTTGTTTCAAGGCCTATGTCCAAGCCATTTGCCTTTGGATATCAGTGAATTAGTTGGTATTTTCCTTGGATTGAACATGATTGAGAACATGTGCAAAGGACATGCAGAGCAGTACAAGCTTCTGGAAGTGAGGAGGAGGAGGAGAAAGGTTTCTTTGACAAACTGAATGAAGCAAAACTAAATTGTTGAACTGACTGCATTCATTGATTCTTGACGGAGAGCAACCAGCAGAGAAAGCACGTGGCTTTGTGAGATCTGTCAGCCACCCAGCAATGCTGGAGGTTGTTGATATACATCATGATGCAGAAACCACATGGTGAATTTCTCCTGCACCCTGTGATCTCATGGGTGTGTGTAGCCATTCACACTGATATATGCTGGCTGCGGTTCTACGGCAAGGCATTGTGTTACTGTGGGGTATGGTTATGAGATTTGCAGCTCACAACAGTGGGATGATACTGTGGAGTATGCAAAGGTTAGCTATGAAACTTAATTAATAGAGATTTATAGCAGCTGAGTGATATAGTAAAGAAATATCTAGTGCCAGGATTGCCCATGGTAATGTGGGTTACGCTGACCTTGATCACGTATAGATTCCTTTATTGTCATTCAGACCTTTCGGCCTGAACAAAATTTCGTTGCCTGCAGTCATACATATAATAAATAACAAAACACACAATAAACACAAATTAACATCCACCACAGTGAGTTCACCAGGCACCTCCTCACTGTGATGGAGGCAAAAGTCTTAAAGTCTCTGTCTCTTCCCTCTTTGTTCTCCCTCTGCGCTGAGGCGATCCAGGCTTCTGACATTGTGACCCCGCCGGGTGATGGTAAGTCAGTCCCGGGGCTGAATCCGTGCTCCGTCCGCGACGGGCCGGTTCAAACACCGCGGCCCAGGGCGGCCGAAGCTGCCGCCCTCCAGTCCAGCCGACGCAGCTGTAGTTGCGGGAGCTCCAGAAAAACAGGTCACCCACCTGTGACCTGCGAGCTACCGACGATGTCGTCCACCGGGCCCGTGGCCGAGCCTCTGGACTCAGTTCGCCACCAGCGTCCTCGGTCGCCACCGCCGGAATGCCACCGCAGCCCCGAAGCCGGCCAGCCCCGCGCTGGTAAGTCCTGGCTCTGCCTCCGGAGCCTCGAGGTCGGTCGGTCACAGTTGGAGTTGGAGTTGGAGGCCGGCAGCTCCGCCATTTTGGCCTCAGCGCAGACGGAGGCAGAGAAGGGGGATACGACAAGAAAAAGTCGCATTCCCCCGAAGGAAGAGACAAAAATCATGTTTCACCCCCCCCCTCACCACACCCCACACATACACAACCCAATAAACTAAAATTTAACTAAAACAGAACAAAAGAAACAACAAAAAAAGTAAAAACAGACAGACTGCAGGCGAGCCGCAGCTGTGCAACAGCGCCGCCACTTCCGGACCCGTATGAGATGTAATTAAATCTATTGCTGCACAGCATCCAAATCCTTAGGTTTTGATCTCTGAATTTGAACGTCACGATTGCTGGCTCCAGCCTTCCAGCTGTGTGCCCAGAAAACATCCTGTAATACT
>CM075983.1:28361250-28453910 GCA_038087875.1 Malacoraja senta
CCTCTGTTGTGCCTTTTTGATTGTAAGGCAGCAACTCTATCACTGCCACACCGTGCCGCCCTTACTTACATCGTGCCGCCCTTACTTACATCGTGCCGCCCTTACTTACATCATGCCGCCCTTACATCATGCCGCCCTTACTTACATCATGCCGCCCTTACTTACATCGTGCCGCCCTTACTTACATCATGCCGCCCTTACATCATGCCGCCCTTACTTACATCATGCCGCCCTTACTTACATTGACGTAAAGGCAATTTACAATCTTCACATCTGTTTGCGAAGACTTTCAGGTTTAAGCTTGTATCTACTGTGTGACAGAGGTTCGCAGTCCCCTGAGGAGGATACAACTCACTTCCAATCGCTCGTAAAAGTTGTAAAGATTCCCGGGCATATAAAAATGCAAAGAATAGTGAGCAGTATCCACTGGTGAATGCAAATTCCATTTTAAATTGGACCTTTGATAACCCCAGCAATTGGGTATATCTTTTAGGTTTGCATATTGTCAATTGAAGCTCATTGAATTTTGTATCAGTATTAGCCACTTACATTGCATTGCTCTTGATAAATTGCTGCCATTGAAGGACACTGGCATTATTCTGTGCAATATTGAAGATAAGCCTCTTTAAAGTTGTTACATCTCATTGTTGCTTAGCATTGCAAACCTCAGATTAATCACAGATTAATTGCGTGGCAGATGATACCAGTTCTTCACAAAATAAATCAGAACAAATGAGGAATTGTTGGGTTTTCTTTCTCTGTTTGAAGTCTTATCGCTAAGATTATTTTTAATTAACAGGCTTCTGTTTTCTGTTGCAATGGGTCATTGTTTGCTGGTGAGGGAGTTCTCAAAGTACATTACAAGTTTATGGTTCTTATTGTTTAAAATTATTAGGAGGAAATTTGCAGTCAAGTCAATTGGCTGCATAAAATGTATCTCGAATATATGTGTCTTAATTAAAAGTGACGGGATTGTGATACAGTAAATATGACCTGATAGATGAAGTATGTGTGTACACAAGCCATTTTTTTATTCTACCATGCATAAATGTTTTATCATTGTCTATTTATTGTGCATTATGATATTTCAAAAAATAATTCCCTTGATTATGATTTGCTTATATTCTCTTGGCCTTTGTAGGTTTTACATTGCATTAAATTCAAAGCCACAAGCTTTGTGTGTGTGTGTGGGGGGGGGGGGGGGGGGTGTTGATGATCTACCGAACTGAGAATCCTTCAGAGTTGCTGTATAATTTCTGGTAATTGATAGAGTTTCAGTGACATAACCTCTGGGTTAAATGTAAACCCCCGTTGGATACACCATGATTTTCACTCGTAAAAGCTGCTGGACCATAGACTGAGGTAAACCAACATAAGGTATAGCACAGAAACAGACCCTCCAGCCCTCCAACTCCATACTGACCATCAACCATCCATTTACACGTCCTACATTAATCCGATTATTTTTCTCCATACTTTCACATCAAAAATCCCCAGACTCTTCTATTTAGCTTGATTCATGCACTTTTCTGGCTAATGAACTGACCAACATGCACATCTTTGGAAAGTGAGAGTATGCCTGGAAGAAATCCACATGCTCATAGAGAGAACGTGCAAACTCCACACAGGCAGCACCCGAGGTCAGAAATGAATTCAGGTCACTGGCACTTTTAGGCAGCCGGCTCTATAAATTACACCACTGTGTTGCCCACTGTTTGAATTTTCTCAGAATACCTTCAACTGGACCCAAACACATATGGATTGAGCAATGATGAAATCAACTGTGTTGTAAAATGAAGCAAAAAAAAATCACATAAAAGAAACATCACAAGGTCTTAGTAACACTTTTATCATAAAAGTTACTGGCAACAAAATTCAACATCCTGAACACCAACTCCTTAGTCAGGGGCTGAACTATGTGATTGTCTATTCAATTAGTTGAATAGAACTTTGTGAACTATTGGTATTAACACCAATAAAACTCACTGCACTATATAAAGTTGTTTTCTGCCTCTTAAAGATTAATGCGATCAGGCAGATGATCAATGCCAGGATTCAGCAGTCTCTTGTATAACACAACATAAGGAAGGATACCAGGCAGGGAAAAAGACACAGGAAATGCATACAGTAGAGTTGTTGCAGTTTTGCATGCTTGGATTTGGTCAACAATTTTAGCTTTTACCTTTTCATTCCAGTAAGGCAGTTGGTTTGATGCACTTGGACCAAGAATGGATGAAAGGAATTGATGTCATAGTTACTGGATGAATCATTCATAAAGATCCTGCCGAGAGAGGAACTGATATGTTACGAGTTCACGATAGCTTTAAATGCTGACAATGAAACAAATGCAGAAAGTTCTCTTTTCTTTTGCTAAATGGATGTCAAGTTGTGCAGGGTTCACATACAGCTTTAGTTGAAATGCCGAGCTTTTTGTTTACTGGTGTTGGTATCAAATCAATATTGCAAATTGTATGATGCTATGGTTTCCCTATTCTGCACACTTTCAGAGAGTGTTAGTTGCAGAGCTAGTTCATGTGAAATGTGCAAACTTGTATTGGCTACTGAATAGGATTAACTTTGTACAACTAATGGCAAACATTGGATCCTGATATTGCAGCCACTGTCTTTTGCTGAGATTGAGAAGATGATTGGACCTAAGGATGCATCTCTCTTGTACTTTAATTTCATTCTGATGGAATGAAGTTTATAATCACTTGAAAGAGTATACAATAATAAATGCAGCAAAAAAAAAAATGTTGTTTGTCCATCAGTCAAAAGTTGCCAAGTTGTCATCTCATTTTGAAAATAGAACTATAATATCAATTATGTTATTTATGATTGAGTTAAATAAGAGAAGGATGTCTGCCCTCAATCTCGAAATCCAATGGCAAGATAAAACCTAGGTATAGTGAGAGTTGTAATAAATGTTCTTAATATCTGGTGCATCCTTATCCCAGGGCTGAAGAAACGACACCCATTCCTTCTCTCCAGAGATGCTGCCAGTCCCGCTGAGTTACTCCAGCTTTTTGTGTCTATCTTCGCTTTAGAAACATAGAAACAGAGAAGATAGGTGCAGGAGGAGGTCATTCGGCCCTTCGAGCCAGCACCGCCATTCATTGTGATCATGGCTGATCATCCCCATCAATAACCCGTGCCTGCCTTCTCCCCATATCCCTTGATTTCACCAGCCACTAGAGCTCTATCTAACTCTCTCTTAGATCCATCCAGTGATTTGGCCTCCACTGCCCTCTGTGGCAGGGAATTCCACAAATTCACAACTCTCTGGGTGAAAAAGTTTGTTCTCACCTCAGTCCTAAAGGGCCTCCCATTTATTCTAATAGGTGGCCCCTGGTTCTGGACTCGCCCAACATTGGGAACATTTTTCCTGCATCTAGCCTGTCCAGTCCTTTTATAATTGTATATGTTTCTATAAGATTCCCCCTCATCCTTCTAAACTCCAGTGACTGTCCTCATATGACAGTCCCGCCATCCCAGGGATCAATCTCATGAACCCACGCCTCAATCACAAGGATGTCCTTCCTCAAATTAGGAGACCAAAACTGTACACAATACTCCAGATGTGGTCTTACCAGAGCCCTATACAACTGCAGAAGAACCTCTTTACTCCTATACTGAAATCCTCTTGTTATGAAGGCCACACTTTAAACCAACATCTGCAG
Organism: Malacoraja senta; assembly: GCA_038087875.1. NCBI lineage: Eukaryota > Metazoa > Chordata > Chondrichthyes > Rajiformes > Rajidae > Malacoraja > Malacoraja senta. Next base: position 28,364,931 of record CM075983.1, read on the forward strand.
TTCCTTCTTACACACTGAAATGTTCATTAAGCTCTACTGGTTATCTTCACATAACTTAGTTTGTAAACCGCAGCAGTGTCCCAGGGTGTGCCCAGGGCAGTGTACAGACAACTACTTGGAGCAATGAGATATGGTTCAATTGCTCAGAAATTCCATATGATCAGTACAGGAGACTTGGTCGATTGCTGCATTTTGTGATCACTTTTAACATGGAACTACTGGAAAGGTACAACATTTGGAATAATAAGCAAATTAAATCTTCAAACAATCTGACATGTGCCCCGTTGCCATATCTTGGGTAACAAAAACAGAAGTATGGCAGAGTGGTGCAGCTGATAGAACTGCTGACTCTCAGCTCCGATAATCCAGGTTTATATCTGACCTCCAGTGCTTTCTGTGCGGGGTTTGCACTTTCCCTCTATGACATTCTGCCCCTCTAGGGTGGCATGGCAGAGCTATTGCCTTACAGTTCCAGAGATACAGGTTCGATCCTAACTATGGGTGCTTGTACGGAATTTATACATGCTCCCCATGACCTGTGTGGGTTCTATTTGAGATCTTCGGTTTGCTCCCACACTCCAAAGACACACAGGTTTGTAGGTTAATTGGCTTGGTATTAATGTAAAATTGTCCCGAGTGTATGCAGCGTAGTGTTAGTGTGTGGTGATTGCTGATCAGTGTGGACTCGGTGGGCCGAAGGGCCTGTTTCCACACTCTATCTCTAAACTGATTTAAACTAAACATTGTGGGTTTCCCCAGATACTTTGGTTTTCTTCCACTTGCCAAACACATGCTGCTTGATAAGTTCACTGTAAATTGGTGCCTGTGTGTATGTAAATGGTAGTTCTAGTTGGAAGTCAAATAATCTGGTGTGGGAAGTATAAATAGGATATTGCATATTGTACTTTTGATGTTGCTGGTTTGAATAGACAGTTTGAACAGATTGTCTAACTCAATGACTTAGCCCTTCACACCCCCCCCCCCCCCACCCTCACACCCCCCCCCCCCCACCCCACCACTCCTTGATACCACTAACATCCCTTATTCAGCAAAATCTAAAGTACAAAATGTAATAAGCACTGGTGACAATAATCAACAGTTTAACTTACAACACGGCACACCAGTGGAATGAAATGATTCATGTTGTTTTGCAGGCCCTTTGTCCAACAACCCACATTAACAAGTAAAATACTAGAAAATATTGAGTATTTTGCAATAACCTCAAGGTCAGTTAATTCTCTACTTTCCCAACGGTGATCTAAGTTCAACCTTGTGTTTTTGCTGTTCTTGATATGGCCTCTGACACTGGCTGGAGATATCTTTTTCCCATTATTCTGAATGTTTTGCCGTATAGTTCTAATCTAATTGACTCCCTTTTCGTTTGGAACTATATAGATGTAAAAGGTGAGCCTGTTAATGCAATGTGCACCAGTGCAAAATTCCAACAACTCCAGCCCCAAGAGATAGAAAATACCCCATCATAAAACATTGTTGTACTAACGCTCATGAAAATAGCATTCAAGTTGTTGGCAATTCTAACTCTTTCTTTTTCTGAAATAGTTCAAGCTGATATGTTGCATCTTTCTTCTTCATTATCACTTCCTTTCCAACATGCTGACATATGAAGAAATGAATATGAATTTCTGAAAGTAAAGTTAAAGAATCTGCAGCAGATTCTAAATTATACAGATGATTTATTCTTTGCACATATAGTTTGGAACACAATCAAATTCCCACATACATATTTTGTTCTTTAAACTAGTGAAATTATATGAAAACAATGATGGCATGTGCATAAAGATACAATTAAAGTTACGACATTTGTGTATCACATGAAGTCATGTTTTAACCAAATTCATACTACTTTGTTTTGTGGAGGTGAGTATAGGGCCTGTCCCACTTAGGCGATTTTTTCTGCGACTGTCACAGTCGTAGCAGGTCGCCGAAAAAGCGGCGACTGGACCCCCCCCTGCGACAATGTCTACGACAAGCTACGACAACCAACCACCTAGTCGACGTCAAGCTACGGCAAGCTACCAACAACCGGCAACCCATTAGGATGTCCATCTACGACAACCTACGACCACACAGGCAACAACCTATGACAAACTACAACAACCGAAGTCAACCTACGCCCACCCGCGACAAGCTACGACAAGCAACGACCCTGTCGGCGAAAACTGTAGACAACTGAAGACAATTCAGTCGCCGTTACCTGTCGCCTGTTGACGTAGGTTGACGTAGGTAGTCGTCAATGGAATTCACCGAAGTCAGCACCCGGCAACAACAAACGTCACCTGGCAATAACCTGCGCCATCCTGGCGACAACCTATGACAGCATCTACGACTGGTGAAGACAAGCTGTGCCAAGCTACGTCAAGACCACAGTCGCAGAAAGGTTTTGAACATTTCAAAATCCAGCGGCGACCAGAAAAATGTTACAACTCTTTAGGTGACTTGAGGAGACTACTCACGACCGTACAGGCGTCACCCTGCGACCATGTGGCGATAGCCTAGTCGCCTGTAGTCGCCGAAAAAATTGCCTAAGTGGGACAGGGGCTTAATGGTAATCTTCCAATGGAGAGAAACTATCCATCATATGTCAGTACAAATGTTGAGCAGACAGTGTAAATGCTGAGAATTGAATATGTAAAAAGATATGCATTGGAGACAGACGCACGCACACACGCACACACGCGCACACGCGCACACGCGCACACACACACACACACACACACACACACACACACACGCAGCATCTTTGCAGAGAAAGGTCTCGACCCGAAACATCACCCACTCCTTCTCTCTAGAGATGCTGCCAAGTCCTGCTTGTGCAAAGTGCTATTGATACAGAGTCATTATATCATAACAAGTACTTTAATTAGAATACATACAGAGACCATCGAAATGAGTACTGGAGGCTTGGAGTTGTAAGTTGAACTAACTAACATGGCTGCTTGCATGCCACTAGGTGTTAGTGTGGAAACCTGACATGGATTATGGATCAGGTCAGCAGCAAAACCAGAGATGGATCAAATCAGCAATACTGTTTGATGTACATTGCTGAGTTACTCCAACATTTTATGTCTATCTTTGGTTTAAACCCGCATCTGCCGTTCCTTCCTAAATTGTTGGATGCCAAGGCTAGTAATTTGGTTTGAAATTCTATGTATGGAAAACAAATTTCTCATGTCAACCACCATGTCAAAAAAGACCCTAACGCAGCCATAAGCAATGTATAACACTCATTTAACAGCAAGGCTGCCAAACTAGAGCTTGGCAATGTAGGAAAAGCTATTTTTTACAACATACACACAAAAATGTGGAACAGCGCAGCAGGACACCTAACACATGCTATTTGAATACTTGCAGAGTTATCGATGATTTCTTTGAACGGTTATTGGTTATAGTGAAGGGCTGTTTGATTTTGAGAATTAGGAACCCTTCAGGAGTCGAGCGGAAGTGATACGTCCTAGATCAGGATTAAATCTTCTCCTGCAACCTTTTAATCTATTGCTGCCATGGAAACATTGACGGCCTCTCCGCTCAGGCACGAGTATGTTAAAGAAAGAAGGGAGATGGTCTGCAGAGAAGGACCGATTGTCATACAAGGAGAAGGGTGCCAGACAAAGGATCCTCCTCAGGGTCCTTTATTCACCTCGGCTGTTCAGGGAGCAATTCCCATCAAGCATCTCAATGAAAAGCAATAACCTTGGAACTCTTCACTTTCTGTGGATGTAAGAAATTGCAGTCACGAACTGATAATGAAGGTAATAGTAAGTACTATTTTTTTATGCCATCTCTTTCAAGGCGAAGGGACATCAGCAAAAACTCAGATTGCTTTGCACAATATTTCTGCCTAATAACTTCAACAAAAAGGTGTTGCTTGATATATTTTTTAAATGAAGCATTAGGTTACTAAGAAAAGAACATATATTTAACCACAAACTGTTAACATTAGTTAAAAGGATAGGAATAATTCGATTGGTGTATTAATTAATTAATTAATAATTAGCACTTAGAAAAAGGAATAGTGGAAACAAATTCAAGATTTCTTAAATCAAAGGCAAATAGTTTTGATCTATTGCTTTGAATTCCCACCCGAAGGGTAAATGTCTGCACATGTCATATACTCTAAGGGTTCATGTATTCAGGATGTGTCGCCAACTGACCAAGATCAAGGTCTTCCAAGATTTGGCGATGCTAGGGGTCGCTGTGAAATAATGGGTGCAATGTAGCACATTTTCATTGGCCAACCTGCAATAAGAATGATTTTATGAAAAACAATGCTTCTGATACAAAACCCTGGGAACACTGCTGTACACTGCCTTTCAGTCTAAAATTATTCAGAACTGCTGCACTTTAATGAACATCTTTTGAAGTTTCATGGACTGTACATTAACCACATTTCCCTTCTTGATCTTTTTGAAGTCACAGATAAGAATCTCCAGCTAGTTACTTAAAAATGGTTGACTTTGATAAACCCATGCTGTTTGCATAATCAAGTGATACACAAATGCCTTAACATATTAAATTGCATCTTTATGTATACACCTCTCATGTTTTCTAATGCTATCCATTTATGTACTGAAGATGCTGCAGAGATGTTTGGAAATAATATATCAGTAAAAGCATTAAGGATAAGAATGGCAGAATGGAGGTTGATATGAAGAAAACCATTGCATAGTTGCTCAGTTTTCAAACAAGCTATTGAAGTGACCCTCACAATTCAGTTCAACATTAAATCTTTGCAATGCTTACAAAAGATAGGCAGTGCATTGTCACACTGTATGCTTTCATGCTCTTTGACAGTGATGCAAAAGTAAATATGCAAAAGAAGAGAGGTGGGCAGGTGATAAGTTATGAACATAAACCATAAATCCAGAGTGAGATGATGTAATCTAGACTTCACATTAATGCACTGCTCATGAGATATCCCAATTGTCCAGACAGGAAATACAATTTGGAGTTATGTCATTAATCTTACATACCATAAGAAACAATAAATTTATGTCAAAATGCTACTAATCCTTTAGAATCTCCTTTTATCAGTACTATTCTTTAGAATCTCCTAGAGTACATAATATCACTGTTCTTTGCCAGGCTCCCATTACCTGACTGCACCCAAAAAAATACAGAAGCAAAAATATTTTGAGTATCAACAATACGCACTAAAAATTACAAGTGTACTTTAGTTTGTTTGGATGAGTGAATGTTTTAATATTTTTCATTTATTATTCATAAATTATCTTAGATTTTAGAATGCAGATTTGATGAAAATGTAAGCTTTAAAAAGTAAAAATATTTGATGGGATTTATTTTGTTATTTTGTAGATACGGGTAAATTGTAGATCAGGCCCCCTTCAGTCATGGCTGACCATGGGTGTCTCCAGGGTGTTATTCCCTATATGGAGGGTGCCTGTGCGTGACTTTGTTTAAACTGGGGAGACTGGTGTACAGACAGCCAACCATGGTCCTTGACAGATCTGGTTCAGGATCCAGTGGCATGGGGTCCAAGACAACCGGAGACCCTTTTCTGCTGCAGTCTTCATCCGCCTTCCCAGCCATTGTGATGCTCCACTAAGATCAGCCATCATCCTCTGCCTGTTCCACCGTTGAGGCCTTGGTTGGATTACTCTTTGTCAGAGACCTCCCCTCGACCCTACCGCCATGGGTGGCCCTACCAGGAGCATAGCTCCAGACGGCATCGCTCTCAGGACCTCAGGTCCATACAAGCTACTCCACCATGACAAGGTGACAATCCACCGAAAATAAAATTGTAGATATTTTGTAGATATACACCATTTTGTGAGGTCCTCCGACATAACTGGTTTAAGAGAGCAACTAGCACATCAACAAGTTCGGCCTCATATGTGTGTTTTTTGCTAGGAAATATTGCATCAAAACATGGAACATGGAACAGTGCAACACAGCAACAGGCAGATCAGACCACAATTGCTGTCCTGAACATGATGCCAAGTTAAACTAATTCCAGAGATCAGTCTGAAAAGCGATTCCAACTGAAAACATCTCCTAGCCATGTTCTCCTGAGATGCTGCCTGGCCTGCTGAGTTTCTTCAGCACATTGAGTCTTTAAAGAAAAATGAATCTTCTCCGACTGCTCCATATCCCTCCATTCCCTGTATATCCATGTGTCTATCTAAAAGCCTCTTAAATGCCATAAGTTTTGTGGGGCAGGAGCAGACAGAAATAATGGGTTTGCCAAGGTAGTCCTGCTTGTGGATTTTGGAAACAAGAAAGAAATGAGCAGTGTGGGGTTGGGGAACTGTAAGGAGAGGCTGTTGGAGGCTGTTGGAGGATGTGAAGGAGAGATTACCAGAAGCAATTGTATTGGTGACAGTCTTGGGGATGGGTCTGGGAAATTATACTGGTGTTGGCTAAAAGATAATATTGACTGGAATTCCATCAAGAAGTTCCCTGGGCTTCCTGATACGCTGGCATTCGTTGCACTGAGACAGGAGATGGGACTCAGATTAAGTCCCCATCTAGAAGTGCCCAGCTCCCTAAATTGTGTGTGAACCCAAAGTATGTGCTCAGATACTCAGATATTCAGAAAGGATGTTGAACCCACAAGCTTCTTACTTGAAAACGCAAGTGTTACTGCGAAGCTGCATTTGCTCTCAAGGCATAACCTTTTTAAACAACAGTCTTTAAACTAAAAATGAAGTATATCTGCTGAAAAGTCATTCTAGCTAGGTTAAAAAAATTGCATACCAATTATTTACATGTGTTGGACAATATTGGTAGTTTGTTCACATTTAAATATACCTTAAGGGTAATCAGCTATTCATTAATTTACAGCAGAATTGAGAATCAAACTTTGCCTTGAACATTTTAATCTTTCCTTGAGGCTATTTATGAAAAATTTATAATGGTCAGCAGGAGCACAATTCAAATATCAAGTAAAGCTCATAAGACACATTTCAAAATTGTGGATCAATTGTCTTTTATGTACATTCTACAGTTTCCATTCCTGTGTTGGAAAAATAAATCTCTACTTCAGAATTGTTCACTGTGCTACTGAATAAAATACCTTCTAATTAAATAAACCTAAAATTAAACAGTGTTTAATTTCTCAGCTGTTGACAATGATTGGGCCAAGTGACATTGCGTCGCGTCTCTGTGCCTGCTGAATGGAGAATAATTTGCTATTTGATTACAAAATTCTGCATAGAAATCTTAGACACAGTGAAAATGCTGATGAGGAAGTGGATTGCGGAACAGCAAATGTCTGGCACTGTTTAATATATACATTTGTGTGCAATTTCAACAGACTGTGGAGCTCAATCAGACCATCTTGGTGTTTATCTTTCACATGAACAACATGTCTAAAGGGGCTGTCCCACTGCGGCGACTTATTCCGCGAGTTCTGGCGAGTTTGCCCTCGACTCATACTCGCAGCATGGTCGACAACGAGGTCCTAGGAGGTCTTTGTAACTCTCCTTCATGCTCGAGAATAGCTCCCGCATACTCAAGGCCTCAGCTAGGTTGCGGCGTATTTTTCAACATGTTGAAAAATGCCCGCGAGTAAAAAAAGGTCGCTATGGAAAAAATCGATACTTTTTTTACTCGTAGGTTTAGCCGAAGTAGGTCGTAGTAGGTCGGCATGTTATTCGTAGGTAATCGAGGGTGGTCGAAGGTAATCGAAGGTAGTCGTAGATAGTCTTCAACATAGTCGAAGGGAGGTCAAAGGAGATCGAAGGAGGTCGTCTTCACTCTCCACTATTCGGTGTCCAATTTTCCCGAAGCTAGTCGAAGCTAGTCTTCAACATAGTCGAAGGAGGTCTTCAACATTTCAAACTCTCCCAAACTCTTCTAAACTTGCCAATTAGGACGCCGCAGTGGGACATTGTTCATTTATGCTTTTATACTCCTTTTCTTCAACTATTCATGCAAATATATACAGGATCATTACTTTAATCAATGGTCGTGGTCCTACACTTTATAGTCTCACAATCCTGAGCATAAAATATAAAGTTTTTTTCTGTCACTGGGAGTTGTGTGTTCATGTGGGAATCCTGAATCTCTCAACTTTTGTGCATTGTAAAAGCTATTAATTGCCAAATCATTATGCACTTATCTTTTGCATTCACTCAGTAGCAATTTGCTGGATCTAGAATGGCAGGCGCTTTTAAGGTGGCAAGGCCTCATATAGAGACTTTGGACATCCGAGATACAGCGCGGAAACAGGCCCTGCGGTGACTAGCGATCGCCCCATACACTAACACTACCCTACACACTAGGGACAATTTATAACTTTACCGAAGACAAATTAACTTACAAACCAAGATCGGACCGGGATTAACGACACTGGAGGCAGCAGCTGCTTTACCGCCACACCACTGTGTCACCCTAATGTCATTTCTGTTACATCATTTTAATCATGTGGTCAAGTGAGAGAAATCTTTAATCTACCACCACTGAACTCCATGTGCAATCCAAAATTGGAACATAGCAGGATAGGTAAGATCAGGAGTTGTCTGTTTACATGGGAGTTCTGACTCGTTTGACTATTGTGCAAGGTAAATCATGGTATTTTCCAGCAAGTCCCAATCTGTTTTGATCAACACATTACACACCTTCAGTAATTTCAAGTATCTCCAGAAATTACTTCTCGGATTACTTCTTTGCAGCCTTTGCATAACATTGGACACGCTCCAGTCTTCCGGTACTTCACCCCTGTCAAATGATGATTCATATAACTCAGCCGAGCTCCTGCTATATTTTCTCCAGCTTCCCACAGTGTCCTTGGATATATCTGTGTCCTTGGAGCATTTGATGACACTGGGCCTGTACACGCTGGTGTTTAGAAGAATGACGGAGGACCTCATTGAAACATACCGTATAGTGAAAGTCTTGGATAAAGTGGATGTGGAGAGGATGTTCCCACTAGTGGGAGAGTCTAGGACTAGAGGTCATAGGCTCAGGATTAAAGGATGTTCCTTTAGGTAGGAGATGAAGAGGAATTTATTTAGTCAGAGGGTGGTGAATTTGTGGAATTCTTTGCCACAGAATGCTGTTGAGGCAAAGTCTAAGGATATGTTTTAAGGCAGAGATGCATATATTCTTGATTAGTATGGGTGTCAGGGGTTACGGGGAGAAGGCAGAAGAATGGGGGTAGGATTGAGAGATAGATCAGCCATGATTGAATGGCGGAATAGACTTGATGGGCCGAATAGGCTAATTCTGCTCCTATCACATGATCTTATGACCTTATGATCTGATCAGGCCTGGGAAATTTATCTGCCTTCATCCTTCTTAAGGCATTCAGCACCTCCTTGACTGTTTTGGGCCTGTCCCACAGGCGATTTTTTTCGGTGACTGCCGCGACTGTCATAGTCGTAGCAGGTCACCGAAAAAATGGCGACTGGACCCCCCTACGACAATGTCTACGACTGGGCCCCCCTACAACAATGTCTACAACAACCTACCACCTAGTCGACGTCAAGCCACGGCAAGCTACCGACAACTGGCGACCCATTAGGACGTCCACCTACGACCACACCTACGACAACCTACGTCCACCCGCGATGAGCTATGACAAGGTAATACAATTCAGTCGCCGTTACCTGTCGCCGATTGACGTAGGTTAATGTAGGTAGTCACCAATGGAATTCACCGGTCAGCACCGGCGACAACCTACATCATCCTGGCGACAACCTACATCATCCTGGTGACAACCTACGACAGCACCTACATCAGGAGACGTCAAGCTATGACAAGTCCACGGTCGCCGACTGTCGCCGAAAAGTTTTGAACATTTCAAAATCCAGCGGCGACCAGAAAAACGCTACGATTCTTTGGGCGACTGAGGAGACTACTCACGACCATACAGGTGACACCCCGGTGACCATGTGGCGACAGCCTAGTCCCCTGTAGTCGCCTAAAAAATCGCCTAAGTGGGACAGGGGCATAAGACATCTGCATTAACTCACCCAAGTTCCCTCATCTTGATTTTCTCCTCAGTATAAACAGAGGAGATATATTCATTGAGGATCTTTCCAATCTCCTGAGGCTCCAAACATAGATGACCACATTTCAACAAAATGATTAATACCTACAATTTACTGTTACTGAATTCCATTTGTAAATTTTGTTTATATTAAAGTTTCCTTTTGATCCTCAGAATGGTTGTTAAAGTCACCCATGTCAATATTTGTACCCCATTTCACCTCGCTGTGTCTAAATCACTGATAAACACAATGAGCAAAACTTTTCTCAGAACAAAACAGTATGAGACTACCACCCATTTTAAGAAGCGTCCTTTAACATTACTTAATATTCCTAAACTGTTTAAATCTATTTTTTTCTCCTGATTCCTTTTAGAATAATCTTCTTCAACAATCTCTTGCATGATATTTTATCGAAAATTATCTGAAAATACATATGCATCGCCTCATTCTCTACATTTATCATCTCATCAAAATATTCCTTCAGGTTTCTCAAGCACAATTGTTCCTTCTAAAATCCACTGGCTGCTCCTAATTATATTTTCTTTATCTGGATGTTCGTAATTTCATCTTTAATTAAAATCAAAATTGTGCTCACTGCATATGTCAAATTAACTGGCCTCTAATTACCCAGATTATCTCAAATTCTCTTTCTAAAAGTGATAATAATGCTGACTGTTTTTCGATTTCATTGACTGACTCATTCAGTATGATAATGACAGGTGAGGAGAGATGGTTTGCACAAGTTTCATGCAATTCATTAAAGTTTAATTTTCAGTGCAGTTTTGGGTTGATACTTATGAAAGTTTGGAGACTTCAGCTGAAACACCAGAAACACTGTGCTCTGCTCAGGGAGAAATAAAATGTCACCCAACACCATCCAAACGAAACAACCCGACAGATGAAATCATTTCATGCACATAATTTTTGCACATTCTCCACTTGCTTTTAATGGGAGAAGTTCCCATACCTTCAGTCATTCTTCTGTTCTTTAAATACTGTAGATCCTGTTTTCTGTGTAAATTGAATTATACAAACAACTGTTTGTTTTGATCTCAGTCAGACCTGACCCAGCTCCACCACATTCTTTCTGTTAATGTAGCCAAATTCTCAATGAATCAATATAATGAATGAGAAGTAAAATATTCATCTGTGCAATATCCAATAACTTCACTCATGAAAAATAAAGGAAATGGTAGCTTATATTCAAGACATTTCACGGTAATTAACTTTTCACCAGTCCTGCCCTATTTGCCCGCTCAATTAATTGAACTAATTTAGCCACTTTTAAGGCTCTGTCTTACCTGTTTGCGGTCATCGGCGGTGAAGCGCGGCGTCGCAGGTAGCGAGGACCGCGCGGCAACGGCGAGAGCGTCGAGCCTATCCACCGGAGCGCCGCACGGATGCTGCGCGGGGGCCGAGTTAATTCAAACACGGCGGGTCCCACGTGCTTGCGGTAAGTAAAAAAAGGGCGGGCTGACTGCAATGACGTCGGCCCGCCGCACGTGACTCACCAGCGGCGGCTGCGGCGGCGGCCATCCTGATCGCGGCGCTGTAGCGGTGGCTGTGCCTGCGGCCGTGCAGCACACGTGCCTCACTGGCGGCGGCACGTGCGTCACTGGCGGAGGCTGTGCCAGTGGAGGTTTGACGCACGGCGCTCGAGCCATACTGGCGGCGGCCCGTGCGAGCGGCCGTGCGCACTCGTGCATCACTGGTGGAGGTTGTGCGGTGAGTATTTTGTTTTGGACATTGTCGTTTTTATTTTAGCACCGCGCGGTGTTGGGAACACCACCGCACGGCCCGGGAATTGTACTTTCTCACGAGTGAGCGGTCTATGGCGGCAGATTCCTCCCGTTTCGCCGCCATAGACCGCAGACTCGTGAGACAGGCCTTTGAGCGGATGCAGAAATGACGACTAAGTTTTCTGAACGGTTTTTATTGAACACTCACTCTTTAGCAAACAGGTCTCTGCAAACACGTCTGATCACAACGGTGGTCAGCAAAAACAACTGTGGCGCGAAAGTGAAACCGCGCGAAAACAGCAGCCCCTCCCGAGTCACGTGACCGCGGCTTCCGAATGACGGGTTCGATATCTGCATGCGCCAGCAGGCGCCACTACATGTCCTCCCCCAGAATCCACGGTACGGAAACGCACGGGTAACCGGACAGTTTGATCAGAACGCAGAACAGAACCGGAGGGACGCGACAAACGCGATCGAGGGATGGGCATAACAGAGGGGACCGGTGAAACAAAACCAGAGGTAACAGGTGCAGAGGGCGGCAAAACCGCCGCCGGACGCCCTCTACGCCGCGGAGTGGCCACAGGCTGACGGAGACGAACTCCTCCCTGTCACCCATGTCCAATGTGAACGTCAAGGTACCAGTCTCTAACACCTTGTACGGTCCTTCGTACACCTGTTGTAACAGCGAGCGGTGAGCATCCCTACAAAGGAAAACATAAGCACAATCCCGTAACATAGTAGGCACATGCACCGCGGACGACCCATGTCGGGAGATGGGGACCGGGACCAACGCACACGCCCGCTCGCGAAGGTCAGCTAGCACCGCCGAAGCCGAGACCTCCTGATCGCGGGTGGCAGGCAGAAAATTCCCAGGTACCCGGAAAACCGAGCCATAAACCAGCTCGGCCGAGGAGGCGTCGAGGTCTTCCTTAGGTGTAGTTCTAATGCCTAGGAGAACCCAGGGCAACTGGTCAACCCAATCGGGGACGATGAGCCAGGCCTTCAACGCCGACTGTGAAACCGCTCGACTAACCCATTCGACTCCGGATGATACGCGGTGGTCTTGTGCAGCTTCACGCCGTACAGCTACACACTACAGGGAGGACGTGAACTGGGCCCCACGATCGGTAGTGATATCTGAAGGGACCCCGAAACGAGCAATCCAATTGGAGACAATAGCGCAGGCACAAGACTCAGCAGAGGTATCGGTGAACGGTATTGCCTCCGCCCACCTGGTGAACCTATCCACGATACTTAGTAAGTGAGTGGCCCCGCGCGAACATGGCAAGGGACCCGCCAGGTCAACATGGATGTGCAGGAACCTGCCATCTGGAACAGCGAAATCCTGCACGGGCGGCCGCACATGCCTCTGAACCTAGGAAGTCTGAGAGGGGATACAAGCGCGGGCCCATGCTGCGACCTGCTTCCGTAACCCGTGCCAGACGAACTTGGAAGCAACCAGGGCAGAGGTGGCGCGGAAGGACGGGTGAGCTAGGCTGTGGATGGTGTCGAAAATCCGACGCCTCCAGGCAATCGGGACGATCGGGTCGGCTGTACCCATTGAGACATCGCAAATGACTCGCACGCCTGCAGCGCCGCAAGGCACTTCAGTCAGCTTGAGACCCGATTCAGCATTGCGATAATCCTCAATTCCGGCGTCGGCCTTTTGAGCCGCTGCCAGCTCCGCATAATCCACACCTAGGTTTAAAACAGAAACCTCAGGGACCGCCGGACGGGAGAGCGTGATGGCGACCGCTGACGGGACGAATCGGTGGTAGAAATTGACCATTCCAATGAATTCCTGCAGGCCCTTGATGGAGAGTGGCCTCTGGAAACGACGGATTGCGTCGACCTTCTCAGGCAGCGGTTGAGCGCCCTGGCAGGTTACCCTGTGACCTAAAAAGGAGATGGAGCGCAATCCAAACTGGCACTTCGCGGGGTTGATCACCAACCCGTGCTTACGCAGCTGTTCGAAGAGCAGGCGGAGGTGCCTAACGTGTTCAGCCTGCGAGCTACTGGCCACCGGAATATCATCGAGATAGAAGATCTCCAGAGATTCACACAGAGAGTGGTGAATCTCTGGAACTCTCTGCCACAGAGGGTAGTTGAGGCCAGTTCATTGGCTATATTTAAGAGGGAGTTAGATGTGGCCCTTGTGGCTAAAGGGATCAGGGGGTATGGAGAGAAGGCAGGTACGGGATACTGAGTTGGATGATCAGCCATGATCATATTGAATGGCGGTGCAGGCTCGAAGGGCCGAACGGCCTACTCCTGCACCTATTTTCTATGTATCTATGTATAGATGAATATGAACGGCAAACCCCGCCCGACCTGATCCATTAACCTTTGGAACGCTCGAGCAGCGTTCTTCAGGCCAAAAGGCATTCTTAGCCATTTGAAAAGGCCGAAAGGGGTGATGGTGGCCGTCTTAGGGACGTCGTCGGGATGGACCGGGATCTGATTATACCCATGGACCAGGTCGACCTTCAAGAAGATGGTAGCACCCTCCAAATGAGCCGAGAAATCTTGGATGTTCAGGACTGGGTACCGATCTGCTGTGGTTACTGCGTTTAGATGCCTGTAATCACCGCAAGGTCTCCATCCCCCAGACGCTTTGGGCACCATATGCAGAGGGGAAGCCCAAGGGCTATCCGACCGCCGGACAATACCCATGTCTTCCATAAGCTGGAACTCGTCTCGTGCGATGCGCAGTTTATCGGGCGGGAGGTGGCGCGCGCGGGCGTTAACCGGTGGGCCCTCGGTGGGAATGTGGTGGACCACGCCATGACGGGGCACGGCCCCGTCGAACCGGGGCATGAGCATCCCTGGGAATTCAGTGAGAAGGGCTGCGAAAAGTTGCTGGATCTCAGCTACCTCGTCGAGTTGCTGTTGGGGCGTGAACGGATTACGCGGCTTGGCAGGGCACAGGTCCGATGACGGATCCATTCGCCCGCCCCGCACTGACAGAGAGAAGGCGCGCAAGAAGTAGGCCCCCAATATCGGCTGGGCGACGTCAGCAACGGTGAACTTCCACCTATATGGGCAGGAGTCGAAATTTAAGTCCAGGGTCCGCGCACCGTAAGTTCGAATGTCGCTCCCGTTAACGGCCGAGAGGACGGGTCCTATCTTACCGACGCGGGTATCTCGGGCGGTCGGTGGCGGGATGCTGGTTATGGCACCGGAGTCGACCAGCAAATGGTGGCCGGAGTCGACCAGGAAACGGTGGCCGGAGTGGCGATCACGGACGTAGAGGCGTTCGTTCGGGCCAATCGCGTTCGCCTCTATGGGCGATCGGCCGAGGCATTTCCATGAAACGAGAAGGGGTTTCGACATCTTTGGGCTTCCACACCATAACGGAGATGGTAGTAACACCAATGGCGTCGGCTGTACACCTCCGGCTGCGGCGATGCTTCTTTGGCGCTGGGCGGATCCTGACCTTCGTCCCGATGTCTTCTCGGTTTCACCCGAGCCGTGGCAGTGGGGCGGGCGAAAGAACAAATGTCCTGCCGTCTGTGGGTCCACAGCTCGTCGGCTCTCTCTGCGAGGTGCTGGGGATCGCTGAAATTGGCCCCGGCGAGCATTAAGCGGACCTCGTCCGGCATCTGCTCCAAGAACGCCTGTTCGAATAGCAGACACGGGCGATGCCTGTCCATCAGGGCCAGCATTTTCGCCATGATGGTGGATGGACGCCGATCGCCGACACTGTCCATGTGCAGGATCTTCGCCGCCCTGTCTCTACGGCTGAGACCGAAGGTATGTAGCAGTAGGGCCTTCAAACCTTCGTACTTTGCTATCGTCGGCAGGTCTCTGATATACGGCAGCAGCCTCGAGGCACAGTCCTGTGGCAGAGCCCCCACCACGTGAAAATACATCGTGTCATCCGCTATTATTCTGTGCAGATGAAACTGTGCCTCTACATGGGCGAACCACATCTGAGGATGATCTGGCCAAAATTAAGGTAGCTTGAAGCCCAGTGAGCCCTGCCTCATGCCGGCCGATTCTGCGGGGACGTAGTCCTCCTGCATGATCTCTTGTCTAATGATGGCTAGACAGGTCGGGTCACCAATTTAGCGGATGCAGAAACGACGACTAAGTTTTCTGAACGTTTTTTATTGAACACTCGCTCCTTAGCAAACAGGTCTCTGCAAACACGTCTGATCACAACGGTGATCAGCAAAAACAACTGTGGTGCGAAAGTGAAACCGCGCGAAAACAGCAGCCCCTCCCGAGTCACGTGACCGCGGCTTCCGAATGCCGGGTTCGATATCTGCGTGCGCCAGCAGGTGCCGCTACACACTCTTGTTTTCATGTGTTCCATACTAAGGCCGTCAAAATTCAAAGGTAGTTGATCACAATTTGCATACAGTGCAGTTATTTTCAATTGCTGCTGAAACTTAGTGTACTGATTGATCTGTAAATTATGTACAGGCTCAAATGCACATGACTAAATATTGTTTTTAAAGATAAAAAACATTATGCAAATCATATTTACTAAATGTGCACAGAAACTACAGATTTCCTAGCTCATGTCTAAATCTTAAAAGAAGAATAAGGAATTTAAACTTATTTTTTTTGTTAACAATCAATGGAATTGTAGTTTGTATTTTGGAGGATAACACTTAGCCTGGCCAAAGGTTAATGGAAAAATGTCAGCACATCACATGATAAAAGAGATTGCAGAAAGTAACTGCAAAGTGAAACACTTTGTTGCAGAAAGTGAAACACTACAATTGTGAAACACTGAAATTGCAGTTTAGTACGTCATTTGATCGAACAGGCATTGATAACAATGTGTTTGCACTTTCAACAACAGGCAACAAACTTTAGTTTTGAACAAAGCGCAAGGATCTATGCAAGAGTGATGGTTTGCATCTGAACTGGAGGGAAATCAATATCCTGGCATGGATCTTCACCGATGCTATTCCGGAGGGGTTAAAACAGAGTGGCAGGAGGATGGGAACTAGAGCAATAATTCAGCAAATAAAAGGATTGATGGGATGGTAGAGGCTTTCCCAGTGTCTCAAAGGAACAACAGACTGGGAGAGGTTGAGGAACATGGTGGAAATGATGGGATGAAGGGTATTTCTTTCAATTCAAGGTTTATCATGGGTAAAGTGGATTAACTTAGAGCCTGGATCAGTGCATGGAACTACGATGTTGTGGCCATTATGGAGATTGATTGCGAGAAGGACAAAGCTGGCGACTCATTCCAGGGTTTTGATGTTTCAAAATGATAGAGAGGGAGGTAAAAGAGGGTGGAGGACTCAGGACAGCAGCACTCAGAGAGGACATACTGCAGGGTTTATCCACTGAGTCAGAAAGGGTAGAGCTCAATATAAGAAAGTACAATTGCTATAATGGGAGTATACTACAGGCAACCCAATAGCTAGTGGGAGATAGAGGAACAGATATGTAGGCAGATCACGGAAAGCATTATGGTTGTCAATGTGGGTGACTTTAACCTCCCTAATTTTTTCTGGGATTTCCTTTGTGTAACAAGTTTGGATGGGATTGAATTTGTTAGGTGTATCTAAGAGCAAGAGCGGAGCTCGCTATCAAAACATGGAGGGGACGGGGACACAATTTTTTGGCGTCCATGCGCACACTTACACACACGCGCGCAAGGCTTTGGAGGCTCAATCCAGCGCTAAATGCAGCTCAACCCTGCCTGTCTCGCCGGGTTAACTACAGCCCTGACTGGACTGACGGGATACCAGCGCTGCTTCTCCGCGCTGGCCATATTTCCCGCAAGTCCAGGAAGGCTGTAGGCTCACCTGGTGGGACAGGCAGAGTTACATAGATACATAGATACATAGAAAATAGGTGCAGGAGTAGGCCATTCGGCCCTTCGAGCCTGCACCGCCATTCAATATGATCATGGCTGATCATCCAACTCAGTATCCCGTACCTGCCTTCTCTCCATACCCCTGATCCCCTTAGCCACAAGGGCCACATCTAACTCCCTCTTAAATATAGCCAATGAACTGGCCTCAACTACCCTCTGTGGCAGAGAGTTCCAGAGATTCACCACTCTCTGTGTGAAAAAGTTTTTCCTCATCTCGGTCTTAAAGGATTTCCCCCTTATCCTTAAGCTGTGACCCCTTGTCCTGGACTTCCCCAACATCGGGAACAATCTTCCTGCATCCAGCATGTCCAACCCCATAAGAATTTTGTACATTTCTATAAGATCCCCTCTCAATATCCTAAATTCTAGCGAGTATAAGCCAAGTCTATCCAGTCTTTCTTCATATGAAAGTCCTGACATCCCAGGAATCAGTCTGGTGAACCTTCTCTGCACCCCCTCTATGGCTATAATGTCCTTCCTCAGATTTGGAGACCAAAACTGTACGCAATACTCCAGGTGTGGTCTCACCAAGACCCTGTACAACTGCAGTAGAACCTCCCTGCTCCTATACTCAAATCCTTTTGCTATGAAAGCTATCATACCATTCGCTTTCTTCACTGCCTGCTGCACCTGCATGCCTACTTTCAATGACTGGTGTACCCAGGTCTCGCTGCATCTCCCCATTTCCTAATCGGCCACCATTTAGATAATAGTCTGCTTTCCTGTTTTTACCACCAAAGTGGATAACCTCACATTTATCCACTTTATACTGCATCTGCCAAACATTTGCTCACTCACCCAGCCTATCCAAGTCACCTTGCAGTCTCCTAGCATCCTCCTCACAGCTAACACTGCCCCCCCAGCTTAGTGTCATCTGCAAACTTGGAGATGTTGCCTTCAATTCCCTCATCCAGTTCATTAATATAAATTGTAAATAGCTGGGGTCCCAGCACTGAGCCTTGCGGTACCCCACTAGTCACTGCCTGCCATTGTGAAAAGGACCCGTTTACTCCTACTCTTTGCTTCCTGTTTGCCAGCCAGTTCTCTATCCACATCAATACTGAACCCCCAATACCGTATGCTTTAAGTTTGTATACTAATCTCTTATGTGGTACCTTGTCGAAAGCCTTCTGAAAGTCCAGATACAACACATCCACTGGTTCTCCCCTATCCACTCTACTAGTTAGATCCTTGAAAAATTCTATAAGATTCGTCAGACATGATTTACCTTTCGTAAATCCATGCTGACTTTGTCCAATGATTTCACCACTTTCCAAATGTGCTGCTATCCCATCTTTAATAAGTGACTCTAGCAGTTTCCCCACTACCGATGTTAGACTAACTGGTCTGTAATTCCCCATTTTCTCTCTCCCTCCCTTCTTAAAAAGTGGGGTTACGTTTGCTACCCTCCAATCCTCAGGAACTACTCCTGAATCTAAAGAGTTTTGAAAAATTATCACTAATGCATCCACTATTTCTGGAGCTACTTCCTTAAGTACTCTGCGATGCAGCCTATCTGGCCCTGGTGATTTATCGGCCTTTAATCCATTAAATTTACCCATCACCACTTCCCGACTAACCTGGATTTCACTCAGTTCCTCCATCTCCTTTGACCTGCGGCCCTCTGCTATTTCCGGCACATTATTTATGTCTTCCTTAGTGAAGACGGAACCAAAGTAGTTATTCAATTGGTCCGCCATATCCTTGTTCCCCATGATCAATTCACCTGTTTCTGACTGCAAGGGACCTACATTTGTTTTAACTAATCTCTTTCTCTTCACATATCTATAAAAACTTTTGCAGTCAGTTTTTATGTTCCCTGCCAGTTAGCTGGATTTAGCGCTGTTTCTCTGCGCTGGCCCGTCTGATTCCCGACCAAAGATCCCATAGCGGAGGATCTTTGCTCCCGACCTCTCTGGCCAACCGCGGGGGGAGGGTACTCGGGAGGGGACGGGACAGCACCGGAGAGCCGGCCGGGATCGATCCTGGCTGCGGATGAAGCGCAGGTCTGTGCCACGTCTCCCTCCTCCAATCATCGCACTGAATCATGTCCCGCCCCCATTGCCTGCTGACCGACGTCTCTCTCGTCCAATCGGCGCCCTCGATCAGCAGTCTCACCCCCACTGTCTCGCGGAAAGCGGAGATTTCACCGGGTTTTAAAATCCGGATTACAAAAACTTGGGGGGGGGGGGGGATGTCCCCCACCTCTGGCCCCCCCCCCCATGGTTTTTCCTCCCCCTGTCTAAGAGGTTATCTTAAAACAGTATATGGACAATACAACTTGAGAAGTGGTCACACTAGACCTTGGGAGCCTAGCATGCCAGTTGACTGGTGTTTCAGAGAAATAATATTTTTGGAACAGTGATGTACAATACATTGGGGATGTACAATAAACGCACCCTTGCTGGCAATACCCACAGTCTGACAATGAGTACATTTTAAAAATCTCCAGTATAATAAAAACACACAGGAAGCAACAATAGAAGTTGGTGGATGTAAGTTCTGTACTCTATTCTTTTGGATGAAGATGTAGGGTAAAGAAGTTGAAATCTAATGAACAAGTTGTATTATTAGGATCAGGTAGTGGTTTTGAGTGACTGCTTTAGGAATTATTGAGGTAAGCTGATCTTATTACAGGGCACTCCGAATGTTGTTCTATCATTACATTGATCCAATGAATCTTTCACATTTTTATGCAATAATAATATTCAATTTCTTTGTAACTCATACCATACACCATTGTTAACATATCACTTAATATCCCACAATTGCTTTTCAGTAACCATATCAATAGTCACATCTCCTACTACACTATTCCTCTGCAAGGGGAAAATCTATGCTGTTTACTGATGAACTCTACTCGAATTTATTATGATATCTCGAGTGCTCTTGTTCTGTCATTTTGAACAAGGAAACTAAATTAATTAATGATTCTGATCTAAAAGCCCTCACACTGTGCGAGCTGACCCACGAGGTACCCCGAGCGAAAGACTCGTGGTTGTGCCCGAGATTCCAAGTGTATGATCAAGAGTTTAACCGAGTTCCCACGGGTATGACTCAAGTTTGCCGTTAACTGTCATTTCTGCGATGTTCCAAGTTCGTCTCCCGAGTTACCAAGTTCCTCTCCCGAGGTACTCTTGAGCCAAACGTGAATGAAGGTCTGTTTTAGTAAGCAACAGTGACTGAAGAAGGGTTTCGACCCAAAACGTCGCATATCTCTTCTCTCCGTAGGTGCTGCCTCACCCGCTGAGTTTCTCCAGCATTTTTTGTCTGCCTTTGCATATTTACAAGCCTTGTTACCATCGTTTTTAAACAAAACAATATTCATGCTCAACATTATGTTTATCCAAGTACGTTCACTGTACTTCCTTTACTGTAATAGACGTTGGAACCTCCTGAGTTTGTGATGGGCGCTATTTAAATACAGGGATGTCTTTTCATTGCTGGACGTTTTTCCCTGTAACATATTTAATAGAATTTACACTTTATAATTAAACTATTCGCATCCGCATATAAAATCTGAATTAAGCCGAATTACTCATTGAACTGGCAATCGTGACATGAAAGCCATAAAGACGGAAATGGCAGACACAGACGCAGAATATTTGTATCTGCATTGCATTTACGTGCAGTTCATTTGGACCACAGTCTATGGCCCTTCCGCTGCAGGATATTGAAATAGGGACACCCGTCAGACAAGGGTAGGGATATCACCCCAAGGGGCACATAGCGACAAGAGAGTTTTGTTTAAATATAGATGGAAACAGTCCTGACACTATTGAATGTATAGACACTGATAATGCATTGCACTGTTTTTGTTTTGTGCACATTTCTTATTCTGAGTAAAGTTTATTTTAGAAAAATACCGAAGGCATTAACCACTGAGAATCTATGAAAAGATTTCGCACGGTTTTTGTTTTATACATATTTTATTCAGGAGAAAGATTATTTTTGAAATTACACATGGCATTGGTGTATTGCATATCCTGTACATCTTTTTATGAATACATTTTTTTTTTTAGAAATACATCCACTGAAGGCACTGTTGTGTTTTTTAAATTGATCTCAGTAACTGCAGGAGCATTTGTTAATGAAACAACATTCTCAAGTATCTTAATAATAAACCACAGTTTAAGTTTTCGCAAAAGCCTTTAGGAATGGCAATAACTATTTCATTTAAAGGATAACCTTTCAAATACTGGCCATTAATAACGACGTAATAAATTTAAGCTGGAGTAAGGGTAACGTCTCCAGTGTGCACCAATGTTCCAAGTGCTGGTCTCTACTGCAACAGGAAGAGGCGCTTTGGTGGTTACTGGGACAGTCGGAGTCATGGCCAATCTAGTTTTCGTCGTGTCTAGTATTGTCTTCCTGTTCTCAGCCGCTGACGCCACCGAGCGATTCCGTCCGGAGGTGGGCCTCGAAAAGAACGCTCGGCTCTTGGTTCTACCGAAGGGCTTTCCCGGTCTCCTGCGCCGGAAGAACGCCCGTTGTCTGGTGGTGAGAGTTGCCCGGGTAGTGGTGACTGTGATAGGGATGGTCTCTGTAGTGACCGCTGCCGTTTCAACGGTAGATGGGAGGATGGTCCTTGTAATCTCGCTGGCAGAGGTAACGGGAATCCGCGTGGTTTGTCCGGTGGTGGTGTCTTGGGTACGTGGGGTGGTGAGAGGGAATACCGTGGGTTCTACCATTGGCACCGAGGTCACCACATCTTGGAGAGTCGGCTTGGTCAGAACGAACGTCCTTTGAGTAACAATTTTAGGCCCGGTACCCTTCATGGGTTTCCGAAGCCTCCGGAGTACATCCCTTTGACTATTGAACCTGAAAAGCCTATCCCAAGGGATCTTTCCACGAACAGCCTTGTGGGGCTGGCTGGTAGGCTGGATAGTGGTTGGAGTATATGTTGAAGAGTAGATAATTTGGGGTGGACTTTCTGTAGGTCTCTTGATAGCTAGTAAGGTAGGGTTCGGGCTGGTGCCTGGACTGGTCGCCGGGGGTTGTGTCGTGGTTTTCCAAGTTGGGGCTTGTGTGTTGCTATCGGGACTGATTGCCCGATCGTCCTCCTCCAAGGGACCTCTGCCAAACTGGATCTGTGGCTGAGGAGGAACTCCGGCGTTCTCCATCGGTGCTATCTCAGTCTGTGTGAGAGGAAGGGAGGGAGAGAGAGACACACACACACAAGGTGGATGTGAAATCTCACCTGCCTGTTTCAGTGACCGGCACCCGCCGCTAGTGAATGAAGACACCCCCATCTGTCTCCCCCTCCTCTCCCTCCACTCTCCACCCTCTCTCCTCCACCCCCCTCCTCCCTCCCTGCTCCAACCCCCCACCCCCCCCCAATTTGGAAATGTCATCCAATCACCCATTCCTTCTCTCCAGAGATGCTGCCTGCCCGCTGAGTTAAAGAGTTCCCACGGTAGTCTCATGAGTCACTAAGGTAAACGCACGGGCCACTGCGTTCTTACAACGTGTTTAAATGTTTCAATTTTTAACCACAAGAGTATATTTTACTCATGGAAAAGTTTAAACATGTTTGAACTTTTTCAAGAGTTAACACGTTTCATGGGTACCTGCCGTTAGCGCCAAGAGTCGCTAAGTTGCGTCCATGAGTTCCGACGTTCCCGCTACGTTAATTGTACGTGATTACCACGAGTTAAATTCGTTTTAAACTCGGGGTACCTCATGGGTCAGCTCGCACAGTGAGACAGGAATTTAAGGCTGTCTTCATTAACGAATGCTAATGTCCCATCCTGTATGAACATATGTTCTTTTCACAAATTAGTGCTATAATGGAAATAGTTCCCATATTTGGAAAATTCATGCATCCACAAAGGAACACAATAAAAAAGGAAATGTTATATCAGAGATTCAAACAGTTTGAGTCCTGACTGAGTATGTGTGAAGTTTTAGGTTTAGATTTGGGTTTATCATTGTCATGTGTACTGAGGTACAACAAAAAACTTTATTTTGAATGCAACCCAATCAGATCAGATAATACTTTCCATAAATACAAACAAGTCAAATTCATTTATGATGGATAGAGCAAAGGGGAAGATACAGTGTGCAGAATGCAGTTCTCAGCATTGTAGTAAATCAGTTCCATAGATGGGGTAGAGGTAAATCGGACAGTGCCTGAGCTTATTGGGACCATTCAGAAGCCTGGTAACAGAAGGGAAGGAGCTGTTGCTGAGTCTAGTGGTGCGTACTTACAAGTTTATGTATCTTTTGCTCAACGGGAGTGGACAGAAGAAGGAATAACTAGAGTGGGATAAGTCTTTGATTATATTGGCTGTTTTTACAGGCATGATAAAGTGTAGATGGCATCAACAGTGGTCTGTATAATGGATAGGCTACATCCACAATTCTCTGTAGTTTCTTGATGTCTTGGGCAGAGCTGTTTCCAGGCTGTTGTGATGCAATCCGACTGTATGCTGTCTATGTTGCACTGGTAGAAGTGTGTAAAAGCTTCTCATTGGAGACATGTCGAATTTCCTCAGTCTTCTATGGAAGTAGAGGCATTGGTGTGCCCTTTTAGCTGTCGTTTAAATGTCAGATCAGGGGTAATATTAACCTGATGTCTATAACTAGCTCCTTCATCTTGCTGTACATTGAGACAAAAGGTACAAAGGTACAAAGGACATTTATTATCACATACACCAATTGGTGTAGTGAAATTTGTCTTGCCATGTAGCACACAGATATAGTTAAGACACAACATTAAAGAATTTAACAATAAACATAAAAAACATCCCCCCACAATGGTTCCCATTATGAGGGAAGGCACAAAGTCCAGTCCCCATCCCCTTATCCAACCATAGTCGGGCCTATTGGGGCCTCCGCAGTCGCCGCTATGGGGGCCGATGCTACAGGCCCTTCTTTGCCGGGTGATGGTGCTCCGGCGCCGGGAGAATCCTCTCAGCGGCTCAGGGTGCCTGGAACGGCCACTTCCTTACCGGAGGCCGCGGCTTCCGAAGCCAACAGGCCCGCGCTGGATGGAGCTCCACAACTGGTGATCTCGGCGAGAGATCCCAAGCTCCTGATGTTAAAGTTCAGCACCGCCGCCCGCGGCTGGCCGCTCCACAGACCCGCAGCTCCGCGATGTTTCAATCGGCGGTCTCAGCATTCCGGAGTTCCAGCGCGGCAACCCTGGCAAGGCATCGCCCGCTCCGCTCCGCGATAGCGCTCCAGCGCTCTGCCGCCGCCGAAGCCAAGGTTCTGGGCGGTCCCCTCAGGAAACGCCGCTCCAGACCTGCTGGTAGGCCGCGAGGACAGGTCAAAGATGCTGCCCAGAGAAAAGCCGCCTCTCCGACCAGGTAGGGACTCTAGAAAGCAATTTCCCCCTCCCCCCCCCACATAAAAAAGGCTAGAACTCTGAAAACAAAAAACTCAACTAACTAAAAATAAAAAAAAGAGAGAAAAAACGGACAGCTGCAGGCTGGGCAGCCAAACCCGTACAGGACGGCGCCCCCAAAGCATGCAATACTCCCAGAGGACATTTTAGGAGTTTGCCCTTCAATAAAAGGGAATTCAGATAAATATAGAATTGCAGAGCTCACTAGACTCCTCCAGACTTTGTGTTGGGATGGTTGAGAGGATAGGTTTTCACGATCCATAAAATCTTCAATGACAACTATGTCATGGGGCATTGACAGTGAAATCTCCCCGTGGTCTTCATGTGGTGAGGTTCTTTTCACTGATGGAAGTCAGGGATAAAGGCAAATTTCTGGCATCTTGAGATCTGGATACATGGGTGAGATGGTCAGGTATGGCAGCTCAGCTAAGAGAAGGTCCTGATGCTTTGGCCGTTGAGGCATCCATATATCCCTGCTCAGGCGTGTGTCCTGGAGACAAAACTCCAGTGACAGAATCGACACAGCATATCCGTCAGCAGTTGCCAGTTACAGTATGCACACTTGCTCAATTGGTCACCTCAGACAGTAGGGGAGATGTTCAGACCTCATGAGGCAAATTACCACAAACTGGGCAGCTTTCATCTATTAAGGTGCTGGTACTCCGTGGTTTGTTAGTCAAGCCAAGTCAAGTCACATTTATTTATATAGCACATTTAAAAAACAACTCTCGTTGGCCCAAGTGCTTTACATTTGTTATAAGAATAATATAAACAAACAAACTACATACATATATACATGTAGCCCTCGCTCAGAGGACGTCAAGAAAGGCTTGGGAGTATAGATACGTTTTTAGTCTTGACTTAAAGGAGTCGATGGAGGGGGCAGTTCTGATGGGAAGGGGGATACTGTTCCACAGTCTAGGAGCTGCAACCGCAAAGGCGCGGTCGCCCCTGAGCTTATGCCTAGACCGCGGGATAGTCAGCAACCCCAAGTTGGCCGATCTGAGGGACCTGGAGGTGGAGTGGTGGGTGAGAAGACTTTTAATGTAGGTGGGGGCAAGCCCATTGAGGGCTTTGTAGACATAGAGGAGGATCTTGAATGTATACGGAACCGCACAGGGAGCCAGTGCAGAGAGGCCAGGATCGGGGTGATGTGGTCCCTTTTTTGGGTGCCCGTCAGGAGACTCGCTGCGGCGTTTTGGACCAGTTGCAGGTGGGACAGGGAAGATTGGCTGATGCCAGTGTAAAGGGAGTTGCAGTAATCTAGGCGGGAGGAGATAAATGTGTGGATGATCTTTTTGAGGTCATCAAAGTGGAGGAATTGTTTTATTTTAGCTATCGTCCGAAGCTGGAAGAAGCTAGCTTTTACCACGGCATTGACTTGTTTGTCAAATTTCAGTGCTGAGTCAAATATCACGCCAAGGTTTTTGACATGAGGTTTGAGTAGTGGGGTAAGGCTTCCAAGGCTGCCTGCTATCATTTTGATTGAGTCCGAGGGGCCGAGAAGGATGACCTCAGACTTACTCTCGTTTAGTTGGAGGAAGTTCTGGGCCATCCAACACTTTATATCCTCGAGGCAGCGGGTAAGGTTAAGCAGATTTGATTGGATTTTTGGGCTTCAGGGGGAGATAGAGTTGTGTATCGTCTGTGTAGCAATGGAAGGAAATGCCGTGCCTTTCAATGACTTGGCCTAAGGGGAGCATATACAGGGAGAAGAGAATGGGGCCAAGGATGGAACCTTGTGGAACCCCACAGCAGAGATTAGCTGGGGAGGAGAAAGAGTTGCCTATGTTAGTCGAGAAACTCCTACCTTTGAAACTCCTACCGAGAAACTCCTACTCCTGCCCAGCTCAGGGCAGTGCCATCAATACCAATCCCGTACCGGAGGCGGTCAATTAGGATGGTGTGGTCGACAGTATCAAATGCTGTGCTGAGGTCAAGAAGGAGCAGGATTGCACAGTCGCCGGAGTCAACGGTGAGCAGTAGGTCATTATGTACCTTCAACAAGGCAGACTCTGTGCTGTGGTGAGCCCTGAAACCTGATTGGAAAGTTTCCAAGATAGTGTTTTGGTGAAGGTAAGGCATAAGTTGACAAGATTACCTTTTCAAGGGCTTTTGAGAGGAAAGGCAGTTTAGAAATGGGTCTGTAGTTGCTTGGCAAGGTGGGGTCGAAGTTAGTTTTTTTCAGGAGTGGCTGGACCACCGCATGCTTGAAGCAGGCAGGTACAGTGCCAGTGGGCAGAGCTGTTGAAGATGGTGAGGATGCTGGGACCGGCTGTTGTAATGACGTCCTTTAGGAGGGCAGAGGGGAGTGTTGCACTTGTCTTACTAGGTACATTCGGCATGTGTAGGAAGGAATTGCAGATGCTGGTAACACCGAAGATAGACACAAAATCCTGAAGTAACTCAGCAGGACAGGCAGCATCTCTGGAGAGAAGGAATGAGTGGCGTTTTGGGTCGAGACCAGGTACATTCGACAAGTGGACTACATCTACTGCAACAAACAAAATAAAAAAGGAAAGCAATCCTTAAGCTTGTTAATTGAATGGAATTCTTTCAACTGGCCTATCTGAAGACCTTCAGTACATATAAAGCATTTGCAGATTGCTAGAACTAATGATGAGTTGTGGCAGTTTGTGTTGATGAGGCCAGTTGATGTGGTCTACGTATACTTCAATAAGATCTTTGACATGCTCCCAATATTGAGACTGGTCCAAATGTAAGAACCCATAGACTGAATGGTAATTTGGAAAACGGGATCCAAAATTAACGATGATAGGAGATAGGTGACTGTCGAGGATTATTTTTACAATTAGAAGCTTGTGATCAGTGGTGTATCAGATCCCACGCTATTTATTATCTATATTCATGATCTGCATGTGAATATAGGAGGCCTCATTAGAAAATTTGATGATAACAAGAGGATTGTTGATGTTCTTGACATGGGAAAATATGATCCTATGCTTCTGATTAATATTGGTCAATTAGACAGGGAAATATCAAATGGAATTTAACCATAAAGAAGTCAGGTTGTTCATTTTGCGAGAATTTATAAGGCTAGAATATAACACAATGAATGGTAGGAGCATGGCAAGTAGTAAGGTGAAAAGGAACCTTGGTGTACAAGTCTGAGGATACATGAAGATGACAGCTCTTACTCATTGAAACAACAATTTATGTAAGGCCCTTCACAACAATGAAGAGGATCAACCACCACATGTTAGGGAGAGGGAGATAGGAGTGGGAAAGAGTCAGCAGAAAGAACAAGTTATGCACAGGCACGTCAGCGTCCAAGTGCAGCAGGTTAAACAGCGCACACCATGCCTAAGCGGCTTTACAGACATACAGGCACTGCTCTCCGGCGGATTGAGGACACTCTCTGGGAGTGCAAGTCCATTATTTCTCAAGCCTGAAGCAAACCAAAAAAGGATCACATGCAGTTGTTGACCCACACTCGTTTTCCCACCAACATTGCCAAAGAAAACCGATGTACAATCCTACAAACGATCTAGAGGAACACCTCTCATTCGGGAGTAACTAACCACTGAACCTAAGTAGAGTTGGCAAATACCCCTGGTCTGGCCATAGGTTATTATGAAATGTTCAGAAGTTCATTCGCCCATCCTGCAGTCGCCAGGATGTGGTCCAGCGGAATGTACATAACCCCTGCTGCTGATGTTGTAGCAGCCCTGGTGGAGTGAGAGTCAAAAAATATATCAGTATCTACTCCTGTGTGAGCCAAACCCTGTTTCAATCACCTGGGGATGGTCCAACCCAATACCCTTTTAAAAAGCTTTTTGTAATTAACAAACATTGCTCGTTCAGAGCCTCTAAGCTCTTCGTGACCTTGACGTATTGTTGTATATGTGTGACCATAACCTAAGGTTCATGAGGTATGCCATGAAACTAGTTTGAGACTTCATGTCTACTCTGCTTAATCAAACATTAAAACATAATATTATTTGCAGATGTAACCATCCTATCCAGTCACAATATGTAGTGACTGAACCCATTGGCTGAGACCAGCACCATGAGGATAACTACCTTATGAGAGCCGAGCCAAGCTAAGGATGTAGCTGGAGCCCCCTGGTGAAATAGTGTTAATACCACATCAATATCCCATACTGCCTTGTGCTTGTCCTGGGAGAACTTGTGTGAAAGATATCCTTTATAACTCTATATTAATGGGTGAAACCCGCCAGAGTGGGTCCCTATTGCTGCAGCAAATAAGATGGGAAAGCACGTTGGGCACAGTTAATGGTCCTATAACTTAATATTTTGTCAAAGAACCATTTGAAACGAATTCCAAGCCGTCAGTTATCTGTACCGTATTAGATGTAACTTAAGTATTTAAACAAAACACTTCCCATCTCCTGAAGAGGAAATGTAATGCTTTCCTTTCTTGGTGCTATCCCTGCATTTGCAGTGAGCACATACATGAACCGGTCTGACAATCCGAGTCGCAGGAGCGGTCCACTCAGAATCTATAAGTCAATAATTGATTTTTCATGCCGAGGCTAGTTTCCCGAGCCACAGGCTAAACCAGCAAGTTTTATGTTAATAATAACCGTAAAAGGTTGTATTATTATTCCTGACAAAGCGGGAAGCATGGCTGCATAGGTCAGTCAGAATGACAACCTAGAGCGGGATCTTGCTGACTTTATTGCAAGACCCGACTAATGAGGCAAAATGAAGGGAGACAAACATAACTTCTTTCTCCTTGTAGCGAGAGTGTATTTTTTGCCAATGTTATGCCACATATTTTTGCAACCGGTAAATGAGCCTGGAAACAAACATATCAATTCGGTTTCCATCGAGCCATAATTTCATTAAATGCTTTGTGATCCAACACCCATTTTGTGTTGTCATTGATTATATGTGATGATATTCCAATGTAAATTATGTAAATTATTACAGGATATTCTGTCTTGATTGCACCCATGTGACTAACATACGTCACCACCATAGTGTATCAACTTAGCGTTGAGCATGCAGATTATGCATATTCACTCAATAACCCTTTAGCCCATAGAATGCACCTAGTGTCTATAGGTAGTTTATACCAAGAATTGAATAATTGTTAATTGATGCAAATCTCCTCCGCTTCTGAACTAGATAGCATTCATAATTTTCCACCTTAGAGCCCCATCAGTTATAATATAACTGAAATTTTACTGACCAGATTACTGGAGCAATGCTGAATACTGTTCGTCTACCATAATGACCTTGGTAGTTTCAGCTGGTAATAGCATAAAGTCTGTCACAAGACCTACATGGCATTTGAGATTATCACTCTGCACAGCTGAATTACAGCCGCTATATTGCCAATTATACAATGAATAGAAGGCTGTTTTATCACAACAAGATTGTTCGAGGCTCCTATTAATTCCAATCTCTTACCCCAGGGCGGAGTCACAGGCTGATTAATGGTTAAAAGTAATCCCAATAATGAATCAAGTCAAGTCACATTTATTTATATAGTGCATTTAAAAAACAACTCTCGTTGGCCAAAGTGCTTTACATTTGTTATAATAGCACAAACAAAACAAACTACATACATAAATACATGTAGCCCTCACTCAGAGGATGTCAGGAAAGGCTTGGGAGTATAGATAAGTCTTTAGTCTTGACTTCAAAATCGATGGAGGGGGCAGTTCTGATGGGAAAGGGGATGCTGTTCCACAGTCTAGGGGCTGCAACTGCAAAGGCGCGGTCGCCCCTGAGTTTATGCCTAGACAGTGGGATATTCAGCCACCCCAAGTCGGACGATCTTAGGAGCCTGGAGGTGGAGTGGTGGGTGAGAAGACTTTTTATGTAGGTGGGGGCAAGCCCATTGAGGGCTTTGTAGACATGGAGGAGGATCTTGAAGTTTATACGGAACCGCACAGGGAGCCAGTGGAGAGAGGCCAGGATCGGGGTGATGTGGTCCCTTTTTCGGGTGCCCGTCAGGAGTCTCGCTGCGGCGTTTTGGACCAGTTGCAGGCGGGATAGGGAAGATTGGCTGATGCCAGTGTAAAGGGAGTTGCAGTAATCTAGGCGGGAGGAGATGAATGTGTGGATGATCTTTTCGAGGTCATCAAACTGGAGGAATTGTATAATTTAAGCTATCGTCCGAAGCTGAAAGAAGCTAGCTTTTACCACGGCATTGACTTGTTTGTCAAATTTCAGTGCTGAGTCAAATATCACGCCAAGGTTTTTGACGTGAGGTTTGAGTAGTGAGGTAAGGCTTCCAAGGCTGCCTGCTATCATTTTGATTGAGTCCGAGGGGCCAAGAAGGATGACCTCAGACTTACTCTCATTTAGTTGGAGGAAGTTCTGGGCCATCCAACACTTTATATCCTCGAGGCAGTGGGTAAGGTTAAACAGATTTGATTGGTTTTTGGGCTTCAGGGGGAGATAAAGTTGTGTATCGTCTGCGTAGCAATGGAAGGAAATGCCGTGCCTTTCAATGACTTGGCCTAAGGGGAGCATATACAGGGAGAAGTGAATGGGGCCAAGGATGGAACCTTGTGGAACCCCACAGCAGAGATTAGCTGGGGAGGAGAAAGAGTTGCCTATGTTAGTCGAGAAACTCCTACCTTTGAGGTAGGAGATGAACCAGCTCAGGGCAGTGCCATCAATACCAACCCCATACCGGAGATGGTCAATTAGGATGGTGTGGTCGAGAGTATCAAATGCTGCGCTGAGGTCAAGAAGGAGCAGAATTGCACAGTCGTCGGAGTCAACGGTGAGCAGTAGGTCATTATGTACCTTCAACAAGGCAGACTCTGTGCTATGGTGAGCCCTGAAACCTGATTGGAAAGTTTCCAAGAGAGTGTTTTGGTGAAGGTAAGGTATAAGTTGATTTAAAATTACCTTTTCAAGGGCTTTTGAGAGGAAAGGCAGTTTAGAAATGGGTCTGTAGTTGCTTGGCAAGATGGGGTCGAGGTTAGGTTTTTTCAGGAGCTGTTGGACCACCGCATGCTTGAAGCAGGTAGGTACAGTGCCAGTGGCCAGAGAGCTGTTGAAGATGGCGAGGATGCTGGGACCAGCTGTTGTAATGACGTCCTTTAGGAGGGCAGAGGGGAGTGTCGAGGGGGCAGATAGTAGGTTTCATGGTGATGATCAGTTTTACAAGGGAGGGTAGAGTAACGGGTTGGAAACAATCTAATTTTGAAGAGCAGACCAATGAGACAGCCAGGTCACGGGTGGGAGGGGAAATATTCGTTCGTATGTTCTTTACCTTGCTGGTGAAAAATGTGGTTAATTCCTCGCACTTAGCAGGGGACCCAGTTTGGCTGGTGCTGGTGGCAGGACAATTGATGGAGGTGATGGTGCTAAAAAGGACCTTGGAATTTTGCGTGTTTTTGGAGATAAAGGTGGGAAAATATTTAGTTCTTGCAGATTTTACTGAATAAATCTAATGGGTATAACCTTCATTTTCTTGACATAGCTTGAGGCTGAAACAGTTGTTTTAAACTACATACAGCGTTAGAATATCCTCCAGACATAACAAATGTTTTTGAGCTCTGAGCAGTCCAAGCATTGGTTTTAGTAAAGTGGTAAATAACCTGGGAACTGAAGGTAAACATTTTGCAATGTTTTATTATTGCCTTATCCAGATAATTTTCAAAATGTCTCCGGTGATCTCTGTAAATGGGAGCATCTTAAGGAAATCAGATGCAAAGTAAACAATATTCTGCATCTTTTCCACAATGAACAGGTCACGCCTGTGAATTCCGTACCTGCTCGAGCTACAACTCTGGCCCGTTTTCCGAGCTAGTCCTGAAAGCCATTCCTGGCCATAATACTGAGCCTGCCTTGAAAGACGACTCTGGACATAATTCTGAGCTTGCCTGTAAAGACAAATCTGACCCAATTTCTGTGCTTGGAACCTTAGTATTGTGCAGCTTTACATGGTTAGATGCCAACCATTTGTGTGTTGTAAGGCCACTAGGACCCCTTCCATCCTTATCAAGGGAAAATGCTATTTTTATACAACACATAAACCAAACACATGTTATCATTATCATTAGTACAAACAAGTGTAAATATTACCAACTTGTAGATGGTCCCATATTTTTCCTGAGCCCGACTTGGGTCTCGAATTTTAAGACCTCTGTCCAACTTTCATGCTGCCACCAACTTCAGTGAACTGCTTACTGCCAACGAATGCGTGGGGTGTGTTGTTGCCGCAACAATGAAGCTTTGCTCGTTGTTGGTACCTTGATTGGTCCGACAGCTTTGTTTCCTTATCCAGGTTTTACCTGTTGAATAGGTCTTACCTCAAGAGAAGGCTCAGCGGCTTATTTTAATGTCACCCCTGAAGCATTGTTTATTCCCGGCATTTATAGCATGAGGGGAACTCTAGCCCCTTCCGGGTATTCTCCACCTTCGTTTGCGAGGACTCCCTTGAATCCATACGCATTTATTCCAGTACGTTCCACAGACATACTTTTAGAATTTTGAAGGTACACAAAAATGCTGGAGAAACTCAGCGGGTGCAGCAGCATCTATGGAGCGAAGGAAATAGGTAACGTTTCGGGCCGAAACCCTTCTTCAGACTGATAGGGGGTGGGGAGAAGAAAGGAAAAAAGGAAAAGGAGGAGGAGGAGCCCGAGGGCTGGGGGAGGGGCGGAGACAACCAGATGGCTGATGAAGGGGAGGGGACAGCCAGGGCTAGCAGAATTGGGAGAATTCAACGTTCAGGCCACCAGGATGTAGACTGCCCAAGCGGAATATGAGGTGCATTTCCTCCAATTTACGGTGTTGCTCGCTGTGGCCATGGAGGAGACCCAGGACAGAGAGGTCAGATACGGAATGGGAGGGGGAGTTGAAGTGCTGAGCCACCGGGAGTTCAGGTTGGTTATTGCGGACCGACCGGAGGTGTTCGGCGAAACGATCGCCAAGCCTCCGCTTGGTCTCACCGATGTAGATCAGCTGGCATCTAGAGCAGCGAATGCAATAGATGAGGTTGGAGGAGATGCAGGTGAACCTCTGTCGCACCTGGAACGACTGCTTGGGTCCTGGAATGGAGTGGAGGGGGGAAGTGAAGGGACAAGTGTTGCATCTCTTGCGGTTGCAAGGGAAAGTACCAGGGGAGGGGGTGGTATGGGAGGGAAGGGAAGAATTGACAAGGGAGTTACGGAGGGAGCGGTCTTTGCGGAAGGCAGACATAGGGGGAGATGGGAAGATGTGGCGAGTGGTGGGGTCACGTTGGAGGTGGCGGAACTGACGGAGGATCACTTGTTGTATGTGACGGCTGGTGGGGTGAAAGGTGAGGACTAGGGGGACTCTGCCTTTGTTGTGAGTGGGGGGATGGGGAGAGAGAGCAGTGTTGCGGGGTATGGCAGAGACCCTGGTGCGAGCCTCATCTATGGTGGAGGAGGGGAACCCCCGTTCCCTGAAGAATGAGGACATTTCAGATGCCCTGGTGTGGAACGCCTCATCCTGGGAGCAGATGCGGCGTAGACGGAGGAATTGGGAGTGGGGGATGGAGTCCTTACAGGAAGCAGGGTGGGAAGAAGTGTAGTCCAGATAGCCATGGGAGTCGGTAGGTTTGTAGTGGATGTCGGTAAGGAGTCTATCACCTGCGATGGAGATAGTGAGGTCAAGGAATGGTAGGGAAGTGTCGGAAATGGTCCAGGTGTATTTGAGTGCCGGATGGAAGTTGGTGGTGAAGCGGATGAAGTCAGTCAGTTGTGTGTGGGTGCAGGATGTGGCACCAAAACAATCATCGATGTAGCGGAGGTAGAGGTCGGGGATGGGGCCCTGGTACGCATTGAACAGGGATTGTTCTACGTACCCGACAAAGAGGCAGGCGTAGCTGGGGCCCATGCGTGTGCCCATAGCTACGCCTTGTATTTGGAGGAAATGGGAGGAGTCAAATGAAAAGTTATTAAGTGTAAGTACCAGCTCCGCTAGGCGGAGGAGGGTGTCAGTGGCCGGGTATAGATTGCTTCTACGGTCGAGGAAAAAACGGAGGGCTTTGAGACCATCCTGGTGGGGGATGGAGGTGTACAATGACTGGACGTCCATGGTGAAGATGAGGGGGTGAGGGCCTAGAGAGTGGAATGCGCGGAGATGACGGAGAGTGTCTGAGGTGTCTTGAACATAGGTGGGGAGGGATTTAACCAAGGGGGATAGTATGGAGTCGAGGTAGGTGGAGATGAGTTCGGTGGGGCATGAACAGGCAGAGACAATGGGTCTACCGGGACAGTCAGGTTTGTGGATTTTGGGGAGAAGGTAAAAGCGGGCTGTGCGGGGCTGGGGAACGATGAGGTTGGAGGCTCGGTCGGGCAGGGCGTGGGAGTGGATGAAGTCGGTGATGGTGCTGGAGATGGTGGCCTGGTGCTCGTCAGTGGGGTCATGGTCCAGGGGTAAGTAGGAAGAGGTGTCCGAAAGTTGGCGCGTGGCCTCAGCTTTGTAGAGGTCGACGCGCCAGACTACCACGGCACCTCCCTTGTCGGCGGGTTTGATAACCCAATCTAGGTTGTTGCGGAGTGAGTCGATGGCAGTGCGTTCAAGGGGGGAGAGATTGGAGTGAGACAGGGGAGTGGAGAAGTTGAGGCGGCTGATGTCACGGCGGCAGTTTTTAATAAAGAGTTCTAAAGCCGGAAGGCTGCGAGGGGGGTTCCATGAGGATGGGGTGCGTTGGAGACGGGAAAAGGGGTCATCAGTGGGGAGCGAGGACTGCTTCCCATGGAAGTGAGCTGTGAGGCGGAGGCGACGGTAGAAGCGTTCCAAGTCATGGAGGGCACGGAACTCATTGAGATGGGGACGGAGGGGGACAAAGGTAAGACCTCTGCTGAGGACAGACCGTTCGATGTCGGAGAGGGGGAGGTCGGGGGGGATGGTGAACACCCGGCAGGGATGGGGGTTGGGGCCGGAGGAAGGCAGGTGGGTGTAATGGGGACGAGGCGATGTGTGGTGGGGGGGTGGTGGGTGGTCAGGGGGTGGGGGGGTGAGAGGGCAGTGGTGTGGGTGTGGAAGAGAAGTGGTCCCATAGGTGGCGAGGGATGGGGAAGAATCAGTGGAACTGCCACTGAGATAACCAGGACTAGGCAGACTAGCACTAGGACCCAGTGGAGTCAAACCCAGGAGAGTGGGAGTGAACAGCGTGGAGGCTTCAGGCCCAGTAGAGAGTCCAGTTTGCAGGTAAGGCGACGGCTGCGGGCTGCTGAAGGGAGGTGCAGTGGCGAGGGTCAGCGGACCCGACGGTCGGGGTCCGTGGGCAGTGGAGTCGGGGTCGGTGGGGCTGGAGGGCGTTGCAGTGGCGAGGGTCGGCGGACCCGATGGTCGGGGTCCGTGGGCAGTAGAGTCGGGGTCCACGGGCGATGCGTGGGAGGTCCCGGTAGGCGGATGGTCGGTGGGGCGGCGCGGTTCGACCAGTCCGGTGAGGCGACGGGGTGAATAGGGTGCGGTGCGGCGGCCAAGTTCGTGGATCCCCGGTCCGGCGGCCGTGTAGAGTGGGCCCGGTCCGGCGGCGATGCTGGATGGGCCCGGTCCGGCGGCGATGCTGGGAGGTCCCGGGGGGCGGCGAGGTTCGGAGGAATCGGCGAGGGGAAGGAAGTCCGAGTTACCGTAGAAGCGGCGAGCCTGGGCATCATCGGTAGGCAGGTGAAGGTCGGCGGCAGCATCGACGTGGAGGTCGGTGAAGGCGACCTCCTGGTGAGTACTGGAGGCGCTCCCCGTGGACAAGATGGCGTCCTGGTGAGTACTGGAGTCGCTCCCCGTGGACAAGATGGCGTCGCGGGACCGGGGCAGGCGATGCGGGCCGGAGTTGGGGCCCGGAGCCAGCGGGCGGTCGAGTCGCGGAGAGTCGGCGGCGGGAGCGGCCTGGAGGCGGGCTAATTAGAATTTTGAAGTTGGTTACACTGACCACTCGTACTCTCGTTCACAGAGAGGGGATTCTTGGACAGCCATGAACAGGTGCTGCCGCAGGCCCCTGCCTCGTAGTATGCTTACCAGCTATACCTTTGATCTTGGAGTCAGAACAAACTGACTTTGTGTGTTCACTTCCTCCAAGAGGGAGATATCATGCAGTCCTTCTATAGGTGTTGCTGCCAGAGTCTCCCGAAGAGACCTTCGAATATAAAGCTCCTTTTGCTGGAGCATATCATGCTGGAGCTATGCTCAACAGCCTTTCTTGGCTTTATGCCTTGCGGTATGCTTTCCAATACCTCCAACCTCAGGGTCAGAACAAGCTTTTGGTGTAGCATATCGTGGTGGAACATCCTTTCCATCAGGAGCTCTTTCCAGACAGCCCTTCAACAGGTGCTGCTGCCATGGCCCCTGAAGAGACCCGCGGATATAAAGCTCCTCCTGCTGGAGCATATTATGCTGGAGCTATGCTCAACAGCCCTTCTTGGCTTTGTGCCTTGGGGTATGCTTTCCAATACCTCCAACCTCAGGGTCAGAACAAAACTGCCCTGGTAAGCTCAACCTCCTCCATGAGGGAGACATTATGCAGCCCGTCTACAGGTGCTGCTGCCATGGGCCCCTAAGAGGACCCGTGGATATAAAGCTCCTCTTCATGGAGCAGATCTCCCGATACAGCCCTTGAACAGGGCTGCTGCCACGGGCCCTCAAGACCTGTGGATATAAAGCTCCTCTTCATGGAGCTGATCTTCCCTATACAGCCCTTACCTGAAGCTGCTGCCACGGGCCCATGGGGTGACCTCACGGATATAAAGCTTCTCCTGGAGCCTGTCGTGATGGAGCATCCTTTCTATCAGGTGCTCCATCTTTACCAGACGTCCACAGACGTTGCTTTTATTGGGAGGTGAATCCTCCAGGCCCGATCCACGGGCTTGCTTTTGATTGGCTTTTCCCCCCACAGGATTGGCCACGGTGCAGTCGGCACCCTGATACCATAAGGACTTACCCCTCCATGGGAACCACAGCGGTCTGGAAGCCGCTGTCCGCCTTGTCAGCGGCTGGAGTAGCGCACCCGATGTCCACCGGCTCCCACGTTCCGCAGTCTGGACAGGGTCTTCCCACAGCCCAAAGCCGGTTTCCCCGCGGCTCGACCGGACTGCACTACAATATCCAGCAGGAAACCTCTGTAAGAAGAGGTTCCTGCAAGAAGGCACAACCTGGTAAGTATTAAAACTTACCTGCAGGTTTAAACTTACCGCTTGCAGGAGTGAGTTGCCTGCCAGTCCGGTGCTTCGTCAGTGCGGATGACGTAATGACACGCATGCGGACTGGCGGGGCGTCTTCACGGGATCACTCGCGTGACTCCGAAGTAAAATTATATTTTGCTGGGCATTTGCAAAGGAATAACAGGTTACAAAATTATTTTTTTCCTTTAAACATCTGTTCTGCTGTTTTTACAATCTAGTGTCAATCCAAACTTGTATTACCCTTAATTGAGTGCAATTAGATATTTATGAACAACTCCAAATGATGAGTACAATTTAATCTTTTCATAGTCAAAAGGTTCAACAATTCTCCATTACATTGCCCTCTTTTGCTTTGTTCTGGCTGAGGATTTGGTTTGGAACATGCTCGGTCTACAGCGCACAAGAGTACTGAAGAAACAATACAGTTCAGCATGAGAAGAAAATGCATTACTGGTAAATTGCAATGCAATTAAATGTAGAAAACATAGAACATAGAACGGAATGTATGTATGTTTGAAAGTATATTTTGTTTGGTTCAATATATTCTGTCAAATAACTACAAAACATACAGATTCTCCCCTTTGTCATTCAGCTCACCGATGAGATGGTTCCCACGCTTTTGTGATTTATTTATTTATTTATTTATTTATTTATTTATTCCGAACAAGTAAAGACATTAAAGACATTAATATTAACAAAATCGAAATTATCAAACAATTGGACATTACAATCAATATTTACAAAGCAATGAGAAGAACAAAATCAAAGTTCCAATGTCCAACTCTGTATCTGTACAAGCTCGAAAAGGAGTGAGAAGAAGAATAACTTATTAAATCTCACCCCTTTTCCCCAACACTTCTATCATATTTAAAAATCAATTCATTACTAATAATAATACTACCCTAGACAATTTCCCATACCTACAGACATATATATACATACAACTATTATGTACATACAATCTTCATATCTGAAGTACCCAAACATAAGTAAACAATAGTAAACAAGATAAACATCAACAATAGTAACAAGATAAACATCAACAATAGTAAACAAGATAAACATCAACCCCCACTTGTCAACCATCCCCTCCATCCCTGTACCCCTTGAGAATTATTTTTTTATATATCATTTTAAAATGATTCATGTTTGTGCATTGCTTCAATTCCCCGTTCAATTTATTCCACACTCCTACTCCACAAACCGAAATACAAAAGGTTTTTCTAGTCGTACGGACTTTTTGTTTCTTAAAGTTAAATATTCCTCTTACTTGATCACTTGAAGTTGGGAATTCCAGTAAATATTGACATCTATATTAACTTCCACCAAAGATATCTGAAGAAAGACTTTCTATGGAACATTTAGTAGCTGGATTGATGGTCCCAATATCAATTCCGGGTTGGTTTTGGCAAGTTTCACCTGCAGATTCAGAGCTCAGGGTCTTTGCTGTTCTGAATGTAACTATCCAAGGCAGAAAAGCTACTGACATCATTTAAGAGCCTATAAATACTAATTTGTTCTCTTTCAGCTAGTCCTGTACCTTCCCAAATAGCTGTGTAACCTACTTATTACAAAGTAATGGCCTCCCCTGCAGTTTGGCATTCCCTTTTTTTATGGTGAGGCTCGAATCAGATATGAGTTTGAAAGCCAGAAGTGACTCAAGAGAGACACCAGTGCTACAAAATGAGCCAGTCCGCTCACTGTCATTATTCAGAAATATCATTGTCACTCAGTTGCTTCTTCTGTAAACTAGTAAATTCATTATGTTTATTATTCATCAAGATACGGAATTTAGCCATGATATTTCATAATATGCATTCTAAAAATTTGCGTTGAACCAATCCATTGAAATGATAGTGAGAAAAAGCCACTGTGATGGAGTGCACCCGTGATTCTGTCACACTCCTACACATTAATACACTGCATTAAAAGAGTGGTGCAATTTTAACCCACTAATACAAATGGTTGGGTTACTAGAGAGGAGGTCTACACTCTCATGAAACATGCAGAGCACAGGGGTGATGTATTTTTTTTGCAGCATTCCATTGTGGCCTCTCCAATAAAACTGATTCATGATTCATGCAGCTGTAACAATCTGTGTGGATCATGCAAAGGAAATCAGGGCTGATTAGCAGGGACCAGCTCCCACCTCAACTAACTCAAAGCAACATCATCATCATCATCATCTCAGTTGGGTTGATAGGGAGTCAGTTAAAGGAGACTGTGAGAAATGGATCTGAAAATTGATGTTGGAAGCCACAGAGCACGTTTGTTTGAACCCCAAGAATGCCTTTTGCCAATGGATAATGGGGCCTGGTGTGGTGCTCATCCTGCATGACTAAGAGCAGCAGATATGAGTAATGATGATGCTAACCTCAGACATGAGGAATGGAGGTGCACTTGACTGGAGGACACATCCACTCAGAGGCTTCTGTCGGAATAATACTGCTTCCGATTTGTGATGGAAATCTGTCACATTTCGCAAGCAGAGTCCTGAGTGCTTTCCCTGTATAGTAAAGGCATTTGCCATCCTGACTCCTGAACATCCTGAATCCTGACTCCTGACTCCTGAACATTTGTAATTGGAACAGAAAGCGCTTGGTACGTTCAGCAGCATCTGTGGAGAGAGAGAAATTGAGGTCAATAACCTTTCTTCAGAACTTTATCATCCCTCTAATTATCTTTGTGCTTTAGGTCATATTTCCCAATTTGCAGCACATCAGATGTCTATTCAATGACAGGGCAGTTCATAGCCTTCTGGTTGAGGAGATAGCAGCTGGCATTATAAGGTTTGCCTTAGTTACATGCTTCCCCAAGGTTCAAGGAGTGATAAACTGCTAATGTGATTCTCTGAATTTTCTGCATCTCTTGAGGAACCACAAAGGTTATCGCTGAATCCAGGCAGCCACGCGGTCAGTCAGGCTGGTATTCAGTTGTGCGTTAAATTCACACACACATTGTACAGTTAAAGCTCAGCAGTGTTTTAGGGAACACCCTCCACCTTGTTGAAGCCATGCCTCATTGAATGTTGGGGCCACACTTCAAAACGGAGAGTAGTAAGCTCATATTTTAAATTAAAGTGCTCGAAAACAGCTGGAGTTTGATAATTTTGTTGCTGACCATTTTTTAATTCTACAATGTGCTGAGAAGTGGTATCTGTTAATGACAGTGAACAGCCAATTAGTTTAATATCCTTGCCTTTTAATCCATTACTGAACTGTATTATTATTCATTATTCTCCTTCACCAGTTTTTAAATTAGCACCATTAAAATTATTTGAGAACTCATTTTCATATTAAAGAAATTAGTCACTGAGATTCCACAACTTTTGGTTGAGAAACTCAGAGCAACTGCCTGACTTTTTTCCTTATTGTGGATCCCATTAATCTAATTCAAATGAGTGAGGATCTGAGAGAAGATTGGAATCAAGGGATTGTGTTTTGAGAGGCACTTGCAGAGACTTTAGCCAAACCTTTGGATAGCTCAGGTAGCATGTCGAAACATGTAATTTGCAGGCGTGTTTCACTGATGCACTTTCCTTCTTCTTACGGAAAGTTTTACTGAAGTATTTTAAATCGATTCACTTACATGGATTGCAATTGCTTATTAAATCATCTGTTACGAGGTGTGAAACTGTTAATCCTGGCCAAATTGGAGAGGCTAGGACTTTAAAATGGGGTAAAATCTTTAGGGCTGCTGGGAGATTTGGTCAATTTGGAATTACTCTCTGCAGAGCTGGGACAAGCTGCGGAGTGATGCCAGTGTGTCTAGAGCCTAGATACAATTTGCAAGAAAAGAATAAGAACATCTGGAAACCCTGTCAATTAGGTGCAAAATGCATAGAATGGATTGGATGACTGCAACCCAGACATACACCTTGTAAATAATTGTAAATAATGTTGCAGAGTTCTACTTTGCCGAGTGTTGATTGGATGCGGTATTGAGCCTAGTCTGGGTTTCTTGCAGATCAGGGTAAATGTTTCTAAGTTGGCTTCCTTGAGAAGTCCGGTTTGAATATAATGTATTGAGCTGCTGTATTATTGGGTTAGGGAAATGTCTGTTATGTATGGGGTTAATCGATATCTGTAATTGGATTATTAAGAGACCACCCCCATGTGGTTCGGCCCCTCGAGGTCCCGGGACATATAAAAGTCCGCTACCACGAGGTCCAGCATCGATCTTCTGGGAGAGCGCTTGGGACTGCGTGACCTTCTGGAGTGTCTCTGTCTGAGCGAGGCCTAGAGGGCTTGATCAGGCAGATACGAGGATCGAACCCGCGGTGGGATAAGTACAGTAGTTGAACTGTAATTGCGCTTTTGTTAAAATAAAGATTAGTTGTTCAAATGCTTGATTCAGTGTTTTTACTGAAACTAGACTGGGGGGAAGCTTAGATACGACCAATTTACAAAATCTTTTCCAGAGAATGATTGAGGCTGCATTATCTTAGAATTAGAGCTGAAATAGGATCTGTAAGACTATGACTGTAGCCATGTGGAAGGTGCGACCTGTACAAAAAGGATGGGTTGCACTTGAACCTGAGGGGGACCGATATCCTGGCGGGGAGATCTGCAAAGGCTACTGGGGAGACTTTAAACTAGAATGGTTGTGGGGAGGGACTCAAATAGAGAAAGCTATTAGACAGTGTGTGAGGCAGGAGGCAGAGAAGGAAAGCACTCAGACCCAACATGTAGGGGGGAAAGAAGAAAACAATAATAAACAGAGAATAAGAGGTGGTGGGGTTCTTAATTGTGTGAGCAGAGAAACAGAGGGGTGTAAAATGCGGGCGGAAGCAATAGGTAGCAAGGTGAAAAGTAAAAGTGGCAGGCAGACAAATCCACGGCAAAAATCAAAAAGGGCCACTTTTCAACATAATTGTATAAGGGGTAAGAGCGCTGTAAAAACAAGTGGAAAGGAAGGACATTAGCTTGGAGGATGTGGAATCGGTATGGGTAGAGCTGCGAAACACTAAGGGGCAGAAAACGCTGGTGGGTGTTGTGTACAGGCCACCTAGCAGTAGTAGTGAAGTTGGGGATGGCATCAAACAGGAAATTAGAAATGTGTGCAACAAAGGCAAAACAGTTATAATAGGTGACTTCAATCTACATATAGATTGGGTGAATCAAATTGGCAGGGGTGCTGAGGAAGAGGATTTCTTGGAATGTATGCGGGATAGTTATCTAAACCAACATGTAGAGGAACCAACGAGAGAGCTGGCTATTCTAGACTGGGTATTGAGTAATGAGGAAGGGTTAGTTAGCAGTCTTGTTGTGTGTGCCCCCTTGGGCAAGAGTGACCATAATATGGTTGAGTTCTTCATTAGGATGGAGAGTGACATTGTTAATTCAGAAACAAAGGTTCTGAACTTAAAGAAAGGTAACTTTGAGGATATGAGACGTGAATTGGCCAAGATTGACTGGCAATTAGTTCTAAAAGTGTTGACGGTGGATATGCAATGGAAGGCATTTAAAGACTGCATGAATGAACTACAAAAATTGTTCATCCCAGTTTGGCAAAAGAATAAATCAGGGAAGGTAGTGCATCCGTGGATAACAAGGGAAATCAGGGATAGTATCAAAGCAAAAGGTGATGCGTACAAATTAGCCAGAAAAAGCAGCATACCAGAGGACTGGGAGAAATTCAGAGACCAGCAGAGGAGGACAAAGGGCTTAATTAGGATAGGGAAAATAGATTATGAAAGAAAACTGGCAGGGAACATAAAAACTGACTGCAAAAGTTTTTATAGATATGTGATGAGAAAGAGATTAGTTAAAACAAGTGTAGGTCCCTTGCAGTCAGAAACAGGTGAATTGATCATGGGGAACAAGGATATGGCGGACCAATTGAATAACTACTTTGGTTCCGTCTTCACTAAGGAAAACATAAATAATCGGCCGGAAATAGCAGGGGACCGCGGGTCAAAGGAGATGGAGGAACTGAGTGAAATCCAGGTTAGTCGGGAAGTG
The DNA here is from genome assembly GCA_038087875.1 of Malacoraja senta. NCBI lineage: Eukaryota > Metazoa > Chordata > Chondrichthyes > Rajiformes > Rajidae > Malacoraja > Malacoraja senta. The sequence goes on from CM075983.1 coordinate 28,408,909, forward strand.
GTGTTGGGTAAATTGAATAGATTAAAGGCCGATAACTCACCAGGGCCAGATAGGCTGCATCCCAGAGTATTTAAGGAAGTAGCTCCAGAAATAGTGGATGCATTAGTGATAATTTTACAAAACTCTTTAGATTCTGGAGTAGTTCCTGAGGATTGGAGGGTAGCAAACGTAACCCCACTTTTTAAGAAGGGAGGGAGAGAGAAAACGGGGAATTACAGACCAGTTAGTCTAACATCGGTAGTGGGGAAACTGCTAGAGTCAGTTATTAAAGATGGGATAGCAGCACATTTGGAAAGTGGTGAAATCATTGGACAAAGTCAGCATGTATTTACGAAAGGTAAATCATGTCTGACGAATCTTATAGAATTTTTCGAGGATGTAACTAGTAGAGTGGATAGGGGAGAACCAGTGGATGTGTTGTATCTGGACTTTCAGAAGGCTTTCGACAAGGTCCCACATAAGAGATTAGTATACAAACTTAAAGCACACGGTATTGGGGGTTCAGTATTGATGTGGATAGAGAACTGGCTGGCAAACAGGAAGCAAAGAGTAGGAGTAAACGGGTCCTTTTCACAATGGCAAGCAGTGACTAGTGGGGTACCGCAAGGCTCAGTGCTGGGACCCCAGCTATTTACAATTTATATTAATGAACTGGATGAGGGAATTGAAGGCAACATCTCCAAGTTTGCGGATGACACTAAGCTGGGGGGCAGTGTTAGCTGTGAGGAGGATGCTAGGAGACTTCAAGGTGACTTGGATAGGCTGGGTGAGTGGGCAAATGTTTGGCAGATGCAGTATAATGTGGATAAATGTGAGGTTATCCACTTTGGTGGCAAAAACAGGAAAGCAGACTATTATCTAAATGGTGGCCGATTAGGAAAAGGGGACATGCAGCGAGACCTGGGTGTCATGGTACACCAGTCATTGAAAGTAGGCATGCAGGTGCAGCAGGCAGTGAAGAAAGCGAATGGTATGTTAGCTTTCATAGCAAAAGGATTTGAGTATAGGAGCAGGGAGGTTCTACTGCAGTTGTACAGGGTCTTGGTGAGACCATACCTGGAGTATTGCGTACAGTTTTGGTCTCCAAATCTGAGGAAGGACATTATAGCCATAGAGGGAGTGCAGAGAAGGTTCACCAGACTGATTCCTGGGATGTCAGGACTTTCTTATGAAGAAAGACTGGATAGACTTGACTTATACTCGCTAGAATTCAGGAGATTGAGAGGGGATCTTATAGAAACGTACACAATTTTTATGGGGTTGGACAGGCTAGATGCAGGAAGATTGTTCCCGATGTTGGGGAAGTCCAGGACAAGGGGTCACATCTTAAGTATAAGGGGGAAATCCTTTAAGACCGAGATGAGATTTGTTTTTTTCACACAGAGAGTGGTGAATCTCTGGAACTCTCTGCCACAGAGGGTAGTTGAGGCCAGTTCATTGGCTATATTTAACAGGGAGTTAGATGTGGCCCTTGTGGCTAAAGGGATCAGGGGGTATGGAGAGAAGTCAGGTACGGGATACTGAGTTGGATGATCAGCCATGGTCATATTGAATGGCGGTGCAGGCTCGAAGGGCCGAATGGTCTACTCCTGCACCTATTTTCTATGTATTTATGTGGCTGCAGTAAGTCCTCACAAAGCATGATAGTAAAAGGATCCAACTTCACTTGAGCAACAGGTTATTGTGAGAACCATCCCAGAATAAAAGGATGGATAACATTTTCATTATCAATCAACATATGGAGGTTGTCACATACAGTACACAGATTGTAAATGTTCCAGGAATGGCTCAGAGAATGCTAAGGTCATATCACCATGAAGAGCTTTGGGCAAAAGTGACCGCAGATGCAGGAATCTAATGCAAAATCAGAACATCGGAAGAACTCAACTGGGCCTATCCTGCATTAGGATAGCAAGGAAACAGGAAAGGTTGTCAGTATATAGCAATGTGTAAGGAGATGGGATAGAGACTAGTTGGTGATAGATGGACATAGATGGAAATGCAATTGTGGCCAAATTGAACTGGGTGGGACAGCAGTTTGTAGGTGAATCTCTAGCATTGATTAATCACAAAATGAAGTAGACTTGCAATGTGAAAAAGGACGATAAAGTTTGTAGCAAGATAAGGAACAATGTGTCCAATCAAAGCTTTCTCTAAACCTCAACAGCAGGCAGAAAGCCTGAGTGTTATCATGATAATAAGAGATAACCAGAGGCTAAAGTTAAAACAACAAATGGATGTGGAAGCACTTGGTCATGAGACTCACAGGGACAAACTGTCAGGGGAGATCATGTCCATGCTCTCCTTTGTCTAATTGGCTCAGTTGGGGTTTGAGAGGTCCCAACATTCAGAAAGAAGCTTATATTTATTTTAAAAATATATATATATATATAAAGAAATATTGAGTACCTGAGCAGCAACAACTTCGGAGACCAACAGTTGACAAGGAAAAAGAAGAATCTTGCATCTGGGGCATGAGAACCCCACAGGGAACCCCAGCCAAACGGCTTCTGGCCTGATACATGACTCTTAACACATGAATGATAGACCAGTTGAGTGATTTGTTTGAAAATAATTCATAAACGGGGTTTGGAGGCCTGGCTCACCACTGCGAGCAGAAGATAAAACTGTTCGATTAACTTTTTGTAAATTTGTCAATGCCAGAAATGTGACAACCCTTTTGTACTGCTGAGGTGAGTGCTGCTGTATGATTTTACCGGGTTGTGTGCAAAACAAAGCATTTCACTGTACCTAGGTACATGAGACGATGAAGTATTATTGAATCTGTGAAGTGTATGAAGGGTTTTAGTTTCTTTGGCTGACCAAACGACTGGGTTTCACAAGCAACTGGGTGGTGGGGATGAGGTAGAGGAGGAGTGCCATGTGGTTATCAGAGCAAAACCTCAGAGGGAACTGTTTCTCAGTTTGTGTTAAACGTCATCACAGTGAAGGAGGATGAAGAGAGCGTCAGACATGAAGAGGTTTGCACCTGATCTTGAGCATCTGATCATGTGACAGTGAGTTTGATGGGGCTGTGGGAAACACTCCATTCTCTTTAGCCCACAATAAAGATCCCGCATATCGGTTCTGTCTTCCTCATTTCCTTTGATTGTTAAGTGCCCCATAGCCTAGGAATGCCAACATCCTAAGCTTAAATACAAATTCAACCACTAAAATATTTAAAATATTTTATTGACCTGCCCATCTCGTATGAGATAATTGTTTTTTTGCATCCAATCTGCCTATGTTTATGTATGTTACAAAACTTACCTTCAGCGGCGCTGCAGTTCTGTCACTGCCCGTGTGCGCGACTTTGGCGCCTTTGAGAGGAGGGCGGGTTTAAAATGCGATATTTCGGCAGCCTATTCAAATCGATGCTGTCAGGCTGTTGACTGCCGTTTTATTAAGTTTATTAAAATTAGCGCTGGTTAATTAAATTGTAGGAGTAAAATTAAAATCATCTTCAAATGCCGTCAACGCCGACAACGGGGACGGATTTCACGTAGGGGACAAGGCAAGGTACGCGGTTTCGTTTTTCATATAAACTTGCTTCTTGGGATGCCCTTAATCAAAATTTCACATTGCGAAAATGTGATTATGTAAATATACGAACCGGCGGTATTTTTCCTGCCGATATGAGGTTTAAATTCACTGCAACCGCAACGTTCCAAACCAGCGCGTTCCACAAAATCCCACTCGCAAGATGATTTAAATGCCCATTAATTTACAGGAATTAAATACTAAATTCCTTCCATTTGGCCTATAAATTCATGACAATGAGATTTAAAAATAATGTTATATTGTGAATTCTTGTGTGAATGTTATTTGGACACTTAGGCTTTTTAAAAATGTTAACCTTTTCTTAAGAAATGGATAGATGTTTAGATCTAGTAATTGAATTTTGTAATTAGCTACAATTGGGTAACTAACTAATTATATGCTTTAATTTCAGGTCATCCAAGTAAGATTGTTTCATATTTGTTTCAGAATGCTTCAATCTATAATAACTGAACATTTCATTATGTTCTCTTAATTTTTAAGAAAGTTATGGGCTTTTGACTGTCCTTGATTACAGCTTTTGTGTTGTCAATGGAAAAGCAATAGGGAACAAGATGCTAATTTCCGAGTATGAAAATGGCCATAACTTTTTTAATACTGAAGATATGAAAGTGAATTAGGTGTCAAATTAAACTTTTTTTTAATGCTCTATCTGATGGGATAAATTGCGGACTTGATTTTTAAAATCTCAAAATTTTGTAACATTGCTACTATGTTCAACTCCGATGCAAGAGTGGGATAAGCATGGATTTTTTTTTAATGCCATTCAATCCATCTGTTGTTGTGATTAAATATTAATGCATAGCATTACACTTGTTATAAAGAAAAACCAAAGCAACTCAGATTTATAAAGCATTGCCAAACATCTCAAGCCACAACAAGTAGAGGTTTTGTTGATGATATACCAGTGCTTTTCTGAGCAAGGTTCACCTTAGTTGGTTGCCGTTTGCTGTAGTTTTCATACAGCTAATAACATCCTCAGTTGTGTTGTGCTCATTTCCTCCACTGCTGTCAGATATTGAACCACTCAGTAAACCAGGAGCATAAAGTTCAGCAATGAGATAGAAATAAAAGTGTTGGCATTGTTACTTCAGAGGCCTGCACACAACAGCACATGGCCTTGCTTTCAAGGCAGCATGTTGTTAGGTGATTCATTGGAGTGCTCTTCACTTATCACAGCCCATTATTTACAATAAATTGTGACCTGCTTGCAGCAATCACTGGCCCATTGATCAGTCTGCACCTTGCAAAGCCATGAGGTTAAGTTGTAATCTATCATACTGATTGGGGAGTTTTGGATATACGGTGGAATGCCAAATCACACTTCCATGACATTTTCCCTCATTTCCATAGCAGCCATTTCTCCTACTGTGCAGTGACTACAGTGGAGAATATGCTGTAAGTACTGACTCACTTCCCAGCAGTCTCTGTGAATGAAATCATGAGAGAAATAGATCGGGTAGATTCCCAGAGCCTATTGACTGGAGTAGGTGATTCGAGGACCAGAGGACATAGACAATAGACAATAGGTGCAGGAGTAGGCTATTCGGCCCTTCGAGTCAGCACTGCCATTCAACATGATCATTGCTGATCATCCACAATCATTACTCCCGTTCCTGCTTTCTCCCCATATCCCCTGACTGCTATCTTTAAGAGTTCTATATAGCTCTCTCTTGAAAGCATCCAGAGAATTGGCCTCTGCTGCCTTCTGAGGCAGAGAATTCCACAGATTCACAACTCTCTGGGTGAAAAAGTTTTTCCTCTTCTCCGTTCTAAATGGCCTACCCCTAATTCTTAAACTGTGGCCCCTGGTTCTGGATTCCCCCTTAAACATAGGTTTAAGGTGAAGAGGAAAAGATTTAATAGGAATCTGAGGGGTAACTTTTCCGCACAAAGGGTGATGGGTGTATGGAACAAGCTGCCAGAGGAGGTATTTGAGGCAGGGACTAGACCAACATTTAAGAAACAGTTAGACAGGTCATGGAGGGGACAGGTTTAGAAGGATATGGACCAAATGTGGGCAGGTGGGACTAGTGTAGCTTGGACATGTTGGCTGGTGTGGGCAGGTTTTGCCTGTTTGAAGAGCCTGTTTGCACACTGTATCACTCTATGACTGCACCACTGTGGGATGCTGGGCAAAACAAATACTGTCTCGTTTTCTATCCATTGAGTATACTTACTTAAAGAGCAATCTTGTTCCCTACTCTTTTCCCCAGTAACCTAGATTCCCCAGTTTTCCCTCAATTCTACCACCTACCTATGTCAGAGGCAATTTACAGTGACCAATTAACTTATCTACTCACTCATCTTTGGAATCTTGAAGTAAACCTGAGCACCAGAAGCAACCCACTTAGTCACAATGAGAACATGCAATGCCACACAGACTGGGCCGGAGGTCACAGTCATATTTGGGTCTCTGGAGCTGGAACTTTACGTTTAGTTTTAGTTTAGTTTAGAGATACAGTGTGGAAATAGGACCTTCAGCCCACCGAGTCCGCGCCCACCAGTGATACCCATACATTAACACTATCCTACACACACACACGAGGGACAATTTGCAATTTTACCTAGGCCAATTAACTCACAGACCTGTATGTCTTTGGTGTGTGGGAGCATTCCGGAGCACCCAGACAAAAACCATGCAGTCACGGTTTTAAACGTACAAACTCCATGCAGACAGAACCCATAGTCAGGTTTGAACCTGGTTCTTTGGCAATATAATTCAGCAACTCTACTGCTGCGCCACCGTGCTGTCCACGTTGTTTCATTGTGCCGCTCTTTGTCTTAGCACACATACCCATTTATCTACTTTTGGACAACTTTACGGATATTTGCTGGTGATGGAAGTGTGTTTGCTCACTGAAAGTGGATGAACTCCAATTTCTAGGCAAGTGATTTGCAGAAATAAAGTTTCGTTTAGTGTAGAGGTATAACGTGGAAACAGGCCCATCAGTGCACGGAGTCTGTGTCAACCAACAATCACCCATACACTAGTTCTGCCCCACACACTAGGGGCTATTTACAGAAGCCATTTAACCTGCAAAGCTGCACGTCTTTAGAACGTGCTATATAGTCAGCACACATAGTTAGGATCAAACCTCGGTCTCTGGCACTGTGAGGCAGCAACTCTCTGCTCTGCCACTGTGCCGCTTTTATAGTTGGTTTCCAAGGAATAGCATTAGAAATTGGTCATAAGAAAAATTCAGCTGGTCCATTAATACCCTCAGACACAAAAATGGCTGCCCCTACTCAGCCCAGCCTGTAGCAACATGGGTGACCTTTGACCAGCTCCCGTAGAGCTACAGTTATAATTAACTGATTTCAAGCATAATGGAACAGCAAAGAAGGTTAATAGCTGAATCCTCACATACGTGCAACTACTTTCTGCAGACCAACGTGGCAAATTTCAACATAGAAAGGAAATTTGAATCAATAATGACAGAAAATATTGAACGGTGTATTTAAACCAATTTAAAATAATTGAATACAAATTTCCCATGCCACGGAGATTAACCATATCCAAAATGACTACAAAAACATCTGTTTGAACGGAAAGCGTCAGAAATGTAATACCTTCAAATGCAAGTAAACCCCATGTCTTTGCACATAGGTCAAACATGGACATGTACCTGTATCTAACCACCAGCAAGGTTCTATGTGCTAAACAATTAAAATGACAAAATATTCCCATCAATTGCATATGTTAAAAAAGTAGGCACAAGGAATGCTCACAAAAACAGAACAATTTGGGAAGAATACACTGACTAAAACAAGGTTTCAGTTAATGATAATTATAAATCCAGACACAAAAAAATCAACTGGGAAGAACTAAAGGGTGCGAGAAAAAGATAAAATGGCCTTTAATTACGGATTACACATTGACTCCAAGCATACTCACATTTACTAGTTGAGAACTGCTGGTGAGGTGCTAGTCACAGGTCAGCGTGTCTCTGACTTCCACACCCACACATTGTAGCACACAACTGTCAGAGATGGGATTCGGACATACCATTAACTGGGGTTGTTTATCCTGATTGAAAGGATAAGTGCAAGTAAATGTTTTTTTAATTGTTTTTCTTCTTTAAAGGCCTGTCTCACGAGTCTGCGGTCATTGGCGGCGAAACAGGAAGAATCTACCGCTCCTGGGCCACCATAGACCGCGCACTCGGTCAAACGCACAATTCCTGGGCCGTGCGGCGTTGTTCCCAACACTGCACGGTGCTAAAATAAAACCAACACTGTACAAAAATATGTCCCTACCGCACAGCCTCCGCCAGTGAGGCACGAGTGCGGCACGGCCGCCGCCACAGCCGCCGCCAGTGTGGCATGAGCGCCGTGCGTCGAACTTGCACCGCCACAGCCTCCGCCAGTGAGGCACGACCGCTGGCACGGCCGCCGCCACAGCCACCGCTACAGCGCCGCGATCAGCACAGCCGCCGCCACAGCCGCTGCTAGTGAGTCACGTGTGCGGCACGGCCGCCGCCACAGCCACCGCTACAGCGCCACGATCAGCACGGCTGCCGCCACAGCCCCGCAGATCCAAAATGACGTCATCGCAGTCGGCCCGCCCTTTTTTTTTACTTACCGCAAGCACGTGGGACCAGCTGTACTTAAATCACTCGGCCCCCGCGCAGCACCCGTGCGGCGCTCCCGTGGCATAGGCTCGGCGCTCTCACCGTTGCCGTGCGGTCCCCTCTACAGGCGAAGCCGCGCTTCACCGCCGATGACCGCAACACCGTGAGACAGAGCCTTTAGTTAATCCTAATTGTCCAGCCCCAATTTCTGCTGCTCTCAAGATGGTGTTTTGTGCAAAACTAATAATTACATTAAATGTGCCGTTCAAACAGATGTGGTTCAAGAGGTTTTGGGCATAATTAAATGTCACATATCAATGGCACGTTCACATCAGGGAAAATTGTATTCAATATCTTAAAAGTGTTTAAAATAAATTGCTTCACATTTCTGTCAGGATTGATTCAAATTATTATTTTATACTGTACTTTGTAGCTTTGGTCTGCAGTAATATGATGCCGAGATAAACCTTCCACCAGACCCTAGTCATACGGTCTAGTGTGGGATCATGGCATGACTTTTCCAAAAGGACAATTTGTATTATGGAGGTACATTAGAAATAATTAATCATTAATTTTACTTCGGAGTCACGTGAGTGACTACGTGAAGAAGAGCGCGTCCAGCCGCACACGCGTCATATCGTCAGACGCATAGCGTGAGTGCCGATGTGTTTGGAGTGAGCAGAGCTCCTCCAAATCGGTAAGTAAAAAAACCTGAAGGTAAGTTTTTACTTACGTTTTTCAGGTTTATTTCTTGAAAAGACTTGTAGTGGAGAAAACACAAGTCATAATGAAGACATTTTGTAGAGGTGTACCGCAGAGTACTCAGACAGAGTAGCGGGCGCCCTTTAAATTTTTTTTTAAATGGTTACAGTTTAGCGCCATTAGAGCGCATAAGAAATAGAGGTGGCCGTTAGAGAAGTCAGACCGGAGGATCCCCGATTCAGGAAACTAGTCTATTATATTTAAAACCTAGTTGCAAGGCAGTGCAGGGAATGCCTGGGGAATGTCCAGGTTTAGCATTGGCATAAAGGAGAGCCAGTGTATGAAGTGCCTGGGGAAGGTCCGGTTTAGCATTGTCCCTACAGGGCCAGTGCAGGGAGTGCCTGGTGGAGGTCCAGGTTTAGCGTTGGCCTAGAGGAGAGCCAGCGCATGGAGTGCTTTAAAAGGTCCGGCTCAATGTTGGCCTAAAGGAGAGCCAGCGTAGGAGGTATTTGGGAAAGTCTGGTTCAGCGATGGCCTACAGGTGAGTCAGTGTGAGCAAATGCTTGGTTAAAGGATGCGTTGGCCTACAGGTGAGCCAGTGTGAGCAAATGCTTGGTTAAAGGATGCGTTGGTCTACAGGAGAGCCAGCGCCAACTATATCTGGAAGTTAGCGTTGGCCTACAGGTGAGCCAGCGCCAGCAACACCTGAAAGAGGGCTGCCTATGATGGGCCTACAGGAAAGCCCGCATGGAGAGCAACTGGAAGGGTTGCTATGCGTAGGCCTATGGGAGAGCCAGCGCTAGAGATACCTGAAGCAGGATGTTAATTCGCCCCTCCATGAGGAGGATTATTTCGTACAAAGATTCAAGTAAACGGATCATATGAGGACTAGAGCCCAATACAGAGCCATAGGACCAGAGTTGGCACAATATATCAAAGTTATGGTTCCAAAAAGATGAGGAACCATTAGGAGATAAATAAACTATGTCAATAAAATACTTACTCTCCCAGCAGCTCCAGGTTCTAACCAGGTATGAGCTGTCTACAAATATAAAACCCGCAGTATTGAGTATGATAAGCAAGTCTCAGCGGCGGAGAGGGTATTGAAATTACTGGTCAGGCGTTAAGGCTTTTTTGACCAAAGGTTGGATGGAGAGCATGTGTCTATATCACAACAAGGTTGAATTAGCACTCATGTGTAGTGCGCACTTTCAAATAACTGTATTTATAAAAGTGCTATAAAACCTAATATATACCCTAAGTTTGGGGGCTCTGTACACCATCTAATATTTAAATTGTCTATTAATCTGTTTTTAGAAAGATCTAGCCAAAAAAGGTATGATCCTGTGAGATTAACAGATCAAATTAAGGCAGTTTTCCCTACCAATATGCGGTGACTGGGGATAGTAAAGTATCAATTTTGTCTTTCTCATATGTGTGTTATAGGCGCATTCCTCCTGAGATATGTGGAAGTTATAATATACCACTAAGATCAGGGGATAACAATTGCCATAGGCAAACCCTGAGGAGGAGGTCTGGTTCTGTAAGAAACATATTAAATGTTTTACACTTACTAGTTGGGGAAGATTATAATTCTTGCTAAAAGATGGCAATTTGATTTTACACTGTACAGTATTGTGGGGTTTAGAATGTAGTTCTAGCCATATTTGGTTTCTCTTTCTAAGGTATTTGAAACCAGACACATTTCTCAAAATAAGAGATAATGTAGATTCAGACAAAACATGAAATATTGTGAAAAAAAGATGATTAAGAAGTCAGTTCACCATTACCATCAATTAATGCCAAGTATGTTAAGAGAGCAAATAAGGATGGTGGGTGTAGAATTATTCTAGATCTAACAAATTTTTTGTACAGTATAAACAGTAGGTAACATTTAGTAATGTTATGCAGCCAATTTCAAAAATATGCATTTTACTATGTGACTGTGTATGGTAATAATAGATATTTTAATTTTATCTGGATAAGCCAATTATGGCAATTTAAAGCATTGTATTAATGTTTAGTCTCAGCCCTGAGACTATTTGACAGGTGTTGGATCTAATATTAGCTTTACTAAGAACTCAGGGACATTTGGTAATGGTCTATTGCCATATTCTGATTGTAGGAAACATTCGGACTACAACAGAACCATGAGTATTAGAATCAAGCTCACTTTGGAGATGTATTAACCATCGAGATAAATCTAAACAGTTTCCAATCACAGTTATTGATTATTTGGGTTCCATTATTAAATGAGAACACATGATTGTGATCCGATTATGGATTAAGGCTGCATTTAAGTGGAAGTTATATATAGCTCATTATAGAGCATCAACCATTGTATAAAGGTAATTATAGAGCATTAATCCTCAATTAGGCATTTAATTGGAAGTTGTAATAAGCTCATTACAGAGCACGAACCCTCAATTAGGCAGGAAACAAGCCTACTTTACAAACTTTTGCTTATTTTTCTGTAGAATTTAGACTGCTGCATTATCAGAGTTTACAGTAAGCATGGATAGAGGAATGGATAATACAATTTATGGCAAGTTTGCCAGGTCATGTTATTACTGGAATATTAACGAATCAGGAGTGTCTCAAATGCCTCCAGAGAGATTCTGGCTGAACACCTTCCATTATGCTACACACTAATGGTAGTGCTCTAAGTTGAGGTCATACTTATACGTATTTTCAGCTGTGGAGGTACATGGAATATGGAGAAAGTACCTTTTGATCCAATAACAAGGGATCATTAATGAAAGTTTTAGGAACATTTATGACCTAAAGCTTATTGCTCTTATATGCAAAGTTTGCATGTTTAGATATAGATTGACACTACGGAATAGAACGTATGTCAATCATTCGAGTGGTTTAAGTCAGTATCTTGTAATAGACTGGCTAATGTGATCTGGATCTGGTGTTTACCAGAAATATTTGATTGGCAATCTACCCATGAGGTAGATTCAATATAGTTGAAGACTCAAGGTCATATAAATCAATGATAATACAGAATGTATGTTGGATCGTGAGAAATTTAATAATATTGTTGCACGATTGATGACTTGTTTGTATCCAGATTTAACCACCAATTACCTAAATATATGTTATAGAGCCTGATACTGGGGCAGTAGTGGTGGATTTTCTCGCTGCATTGGGGTAGAATGTTTGTATACATTTTTTCCATTTTGTCTCATATTAACAGTATATACAGAAGAGCAAACAGGATTCTGTTTTGGTGGTACCAGATTTGATCTACAAAACCATGGTACCCTCAGGTGTTAAAAATGATCACAAATCCTCTTATGATTTCCAAACAGAATTAATCTGTTTGTGCACTCTATAACTGATGATTCACATCCTTTACCTAATCATATTGGTTTGTTGATTTACAGATTTTAAGGAGTGAAATTTATCGGAAGAGGACTATCAGATTGTACTGTGGATATTATTGCAATCTGGAGGGATATTACCCAGAAGTAGTACATTTCTTACATAAGGAAATGGGATATGTTTTGCTTAAGCAGAATATTACATATCACACTATAGACATATCAGTAGTGTTAGAGTTCTGTAAACTCTTTATTTATTAGCAGTTAAGCTATAATGCTATGAATACTGCAAGGAGTGCCGTTACTGCATATCTATGGAGGAATCAGAATAAAATGTTGTAGGGTTACACCCTTTGGTCTGCAGATTTATGAAAGGATTTTTAATTCTAAACCTCTTAAACACAAGTATACAATAATCTGGAATGTAAGAGATATGTTATATTGTTTTTTATTAATGGACTCCTATTACAGTGCTGTCCTTGGCTTGAATTATCATTAAGGAAGTCAAGCTCAGGGGACTGGTTCAAGCACAGAGAGTGCAACTATTGCAGAAAGTACGAATAGACATGATGGAAAGAGCCACAGTTATTATTGTGCTCTATGTCTATGAATTGCTTAAACAGAGTAGATGTGGAATCACAGGATGTAAGTTGGGGTTTCAGCATATCGTACGGATCCACGTCTATGTGTGGTATCACATTTACAATGTTAGATTGAAGCTATCAGAACCTTAAAGAGATTCACTATCAGTATTTTTATTAGCCATAAATAGCTGCATAAGAAAGTGTCGGTTTAGACTATTTTAAAATGGCTGAAGCATGTGTTGCTTGATGCAGGTATTGATACTGACAAATTTAAATATTATTTCACCAGGGCACCATCAATTTTGACGGCCAAGGAATTGGATGTTCTAATAAAAAATATCCTCGCGGCTGCAGGCATAAGTGAAAGAATTAACAAGTATTACCATAAGGAGATCATAAAACCTGTGGTTATTTGGTGGTGTTATTTTTGGATTTAGTATTAAATGTTCCTCTTGTGATAAAGGGGTTAATACTATGGTGATAAATTAACCATTAACTGGTTGCATCCATGTTGTGGTTGTGCACTCCGAAGTAAAATGGTAAGATTAAATGAGAACTTACCAGTTTGAAGTTTGATCTTTATTTTATGACGAGTTACGTTGAGGGATTACGTGCCCTCCGCTCCCACCCTCATAAAAGATCGAGCTGGTAGTTCTAGTCTTTATGTATCTTACTATCATACTTCAGTAATTGTTGTCTGATTTCACTCCGCTGCTTTGAAGATTGACGCGTGTGCGGCTGGACGGGCTCTTCTTCACGTAGTCCCTCAACGTAATTCCTCATAAAATAAAGATCAAACTTCAAACTGGTAAGTTCTCATTTAATCTTACTATTTTAGAAAGAAAGGACAACACTTTAGTAGATATCTTTTAGTATGTCCCATTGAGTGGGGAGCATTTGGCTTATTGTTCACTTGGATAGAGGAAGTCCAACAAAATGTGTTCTCTCCCCACTATAGTCCAGAACAGGCAAATGTCCACCAAACAAAGGTGCATTGCAAATAACAGCAATTAAACCTCCAGGACAACTGGAGCCTAGGTCAACAAGTAAGTCTGGCTACAGGAACATGCGTGCAAAGTGAATGAGATAGTGCATAGATTGGCTCATCGATTGATAAATAGGCAGAACTAAAACTGAAATAATGTGCGTCTTCTGTTTCCGTATTATCCATATTTTCTCACATCACAGAGGTCATTCTGTTGATTGTGTCTATGCCAGTTCTCAGAACATTTTTATCAGTTCCATTCGTCCAATTATTTACTCTCTCTTATGCCGATCAATTCACTGGTGATTCTCCTGCCAACAATCTACACTGGAGAAAATTTGCAGTCACCAATTGACCTACCAGCACAACTTTGGGATGTGTTTGCAAAGTTAAGCACACGGCTGAAGCCCACATATTCATGCAGATTTCACACAGAGAGGACAGAAGGTCAGGATCAAACCTAAGTTGCTGGAGATGTGCACTATTAACTGCTGCATTACTGCGCTGACCTGTTTTTTTTTAATTTGCTGTGACTTAGAATGGAATAGAATTGACTTATATTGCATTAAACCTGCTGTGTGTTCTAAAATGAAGGTGAGCACATTTGAAATTTAAAAGCCAGAGCATTATTTGTAATATTTCCACATTAAAAGGGACAAAGTTAAAAACATGCATATTTAGGCTGAAGGCTGATAGTAAAAGATAAGAATGTTAACTGTCTGATGGAGACAGATGATCTTTATTCATTTCACTAGGATTTGTACAAATCAACACACTGTTAGCTAAAATGTTGTTTAAATTTATGTGCATAATAAGGATATGTGAGGTTTAAGGCTCTGTCTTACCTGTTTGCGGTCATCGGCGGTGAAGCGCGGCGTCGCCGGTAGCGGGGTCCGCGCGGCAATGGCGAGAGCGCCGAGCCTATCCACGGGAGCGCCGCACGGATGCTGCGCGGGGGCCGAGTTAATTCAAACACGGCGGGTCCCACGTGCTTGCGGTAAGTTAAAAAAAGGGCGGGCCGACTGCGATGACGTCGGCCCGCCGCACGTGACTCACTAGCGGCGGCTGTGGCGGCGGCCATCCTGATCGCGGTGCTGTAGCGGTGGCTGTGCCTGCGGCCGTGCAGCACACGTGCCTCACTGGCGGAGGCACGTGCCTCACTGGCGGAGGCTGTGGCAGTGGAGGTTTGACGCACGGCGCTCGAGCCACACTGGCGGCGGCCCGTGCGGGCGGCCGTGCCGCACTCGTGCATCACTGGTGGAGGTTGTGCGGTGAGTATATAGTTTTCAACATTGTCGATTTTATTTTAGCACCGTGCGGTGTTGGGAACACTGCCGCACGGCCCCGGAATTGTACGTTCTCACGAGTGCGCGGTCTATGGCGGCAGATTCTTCCCGTTTCGCCGCCAATGACCGCAGACTCGTGAGACAGGCCTTTTAGACAGATCAGTAACTGTGAAGGCAAATATCTAGCTTTTTGGAATTAAGGGATTTCGCCTCTGCTCCTGGTGACAGAAGAATCTACTTTGTTACATCTTGATTTAGTTTGATTCATCTTTAAACAGACATTGACATCTGTAGCTGGACATTATTTTAGGCCTAATTTATTTTTATGGATCATTTCTATTGCTTATGCGCAGGTGCTGCAGATTTAGGCCAGATGATGATTGTCTTTTAATGGCAGACTTTTGGTCAGTGCCATGGTTGGAATTAATTTATATTTTACTCCAATAAAGTAAAGTACACCCTCAATCAGTTCAGCAAATTAAATGGTTATGAACAAAACAGAACAAGCTGGAAATCATAAGAAATGACAAATGTTGACAATCTTCAGAAATATTGTTTTTAACATTGAGCTATTGCTAGTTTAAGACCAAATATTCTGCTTCTGGCAGGCAGGATCTCTAAAGAGCTAGCATTAAACATTTGGCAAGTTGGTCATAAGATAATGGTTTTAAAAATTAATAAAATATTTCTTGTGTGATCTGTAATTCAACTTTAAAGTAAACATCAATCATGAAATCACAGGTGACAATCGTAATCAGTCCTGGAATCATAAAGCATAAAAATATTGGTTCACCGAGTCCACACCAATTGGCAAGTACACTAATCATACATTAATCTTATTATTTTACTCTGCAGTCCCAGAGATTTCCCACTCACCTGCATACAGAATAGATTTTACAATGATCACCCAGCCCAGACACCTTTGGACTGTGGGAATAACTCCAAACAGCCAGAGGAAAGGCATGTGGTTACAGTGAGAACATGCAAACTCTACACATAAATCGCACAGCATTGATCACAAATTGCTAGAGTTATACGGCAGGATGCCAGCTCTACCAACTGTACAACTCTTTTTTTGTTGTTGCCCCAAACCACAATGGAGCTCCAGCAACCAACTCCAGCAATTTGTGTTCAATCCTGATATCTGGCGCCGTTTGTGTGTGGAGTTTGCACATTCTCTCTGTGACCATGGGGGTTTTAATCCAGATTTTCCAGCTTCCACAACCCAAAACTGTTAGAATTGGTCGATAATTCTGACCTTGGAAGCTGTCGCTGTGGAATTTTTTGTTTCTCCCACATTTAGGGGCAGCACAGTGGCGCAGCAGTAGAGTTGCTGCCTACAACACAAGAGATCCGAGTTCGATCATGACTACAGGTGTTTTATGGGGTTTGTACGTTCTCCCTGAGACCTCGTGGGTTCTCTCTGAGTGCTTCGGTTTCCAATCACAATCCAAGGATGTGCAGGTTTGTAGATTAATTGGCTTCTGTAAATTGTCCACAGTGTGTAGAATGCGAAACTGGGATAACATAGAACTAGTGTATGGGTGATCGTTGGTCGGCATGGGCCGGAGGGCCTGCTTCTCTAAACTGTATCTCTAAACTTTAAACATCACAAAGATGTGGTTAATTGGCCATTGTAAATTACCCATTGCGTGTAGATGATGGAGGTGAAGGTGGAATCTGGGCACAGTTGATGAGGATGTGGGGACAGTCGCTGAGAATGTGGGGAGAATAGATAATGTGATTAATGTATTATTAGTGTAAATGGGTAGTTGATAGTTGCACAGACTCAGTGAGCTGAATGTTTTTCTGCAACATCCACTATGACTAGTTCATCATCAGGCTTTAATCAGTGAAATGTAAGTGTAGATATAATATAGCTTCAGGAGCTTTTACTTCAGAACTAATGACCTTCAGAGGAAGAAATCTGAGCCCAATCTGGATTCCAGACTCACCACTAGTTTGGCTCTAAATTGCCATCTGAAATAATCTTGCAAAGCCCTCTGATCAATGGCTACTAGGGGAGAGCAATACGTGCTGTCTTTGACATGCTGCCCACATTCCAAAAGACACATTTTACAAAACGTGTTGCTTTTATGTATAGACTGGGACAAACCACACTCATTAAGGTGGCTGGGCTAACAGAGAATATGAAAGGCAAAGAGGGGGAAGGTATCAAAAAAAAGAGAGTAAAGAGAGACAGAAATGTTAGAGGGGAAGAAAAGTAGAGAAATATAAGGAAGTAAATTACAGAGGGATAGAAGAGTATGGCCAAGTGTAGTAGGGATCGATGTGAATGGTGAGATGCGTAAGGAATTAAAAGTACTGTATTTGAATGTGCGAAGTATAAGAAGTAAAGTAGATGTGCTTGAGGCTCAGATCGAGGTTGGTAGATATGACATTGTGGGGATTATCGAGACGTGGCTGCAGGAGGATCGGGTCTGGGAACTTAATATTCAGGGTTATACATCCTATAGAAAGGACAGGCAGGTGGGCAGAGGAGTGGGGGTAGCTCTTCTGGTGAGGGATGGAATTCAGTCCCTTGCGAGGGAAGACATAGGGACTGACGAGGTAGAGTCACTGTGGATTGAGTTGAAGAATTGCAAAGGCAAGAAGACACTAATTGGTGTTATCTACAGCCCCCAAATAGTAGCCCGAATGTAGGGTGTAAGTTGCAGCATCAGTTAAAACTGGCATGTAACAAAGGTAATGCCACTGTGGTGATGGGGGATTTCAATAGGCAGGTAGACTGGGAAAATCTGGTTGGTTCAGGACCCCAAGAAAGAGAGTTTGTAGGGTGCCTCCGAGATGGATTCTTAAAGCAGCTTGTAATGGAGCCGACCAGAGAAAAGGCAATTCTGGATTTTGTGTTGTCCAATGAACCAAATTTGATAAGAGAACTCGAGGTAAAGGAACCGCTTGGAGGTAGTGATCATAATATGATTAGTTTTAGTCTGCAATTTGAGAAGGAGAAGGTTAAATCGGAAGTGGCAGTGATGCAGCTGAACAAAGGGGATTATGAAGGCATGAGAGAGGAGCTGGCCAAGGTTGACTGGAAAGGGATACTAGCAGGAATGACGGTGGAATAGCAATGGCAGGAATTTCTGGGCATAATCTGGAAGACACAGGATCATTTCATTCCAAAAAGGAAGAAAGATTCTAAGGGGAGTAGGAGGCAACCGTGGCTGACAAGAGAAGTTAGGGATAGAATAAAACTAAAAGAAATGATGTATAACACAACAAAGAGTAGCCGGAAGCCAGAGGTTTGGAAAACTTTCATAGGACAACAGAAGGAAACAAAACGGGCAATACGGGCTGAAAAGATGAAGTACAAAGGGAAGCTGGCCAGGAATATAAAGAAGGACAGTAAAAGCTTCTTTAGATATGTTAAGGGAAAAAGAGTAGCAAAGTCAAATGTGGGTCCCTTGAAGGCAGACACGGGTGAAATTATTATGGGGAACAAGGAAATGGCAGAAGAGTTGAACAGGTACTTCGGATCTGTCTTCACTAAGGAAGACAAACAATCTCCCAGAAGTACTAGAGGACAGAGGATTTAAGGGGGTCGAGGAACTGAAATAATTTTTCATTGGGCAAGAAATAGTATTGGGTAGGCTAATGGGACTGAAGGATGATAAACCCCCGGGGCCTGATGGACTGCATCCCAGGGTCCTCAGGGAGGTGGCTCTAGAAATAGTGGACGCATTGGTGATCATTTTCCAATGTTCAATAGATTCAGGATCAGTTCCTGTGGATTGGAGGCTAGCTAATGTTATCCAACTTTTCAAGAAAGGAGCGAGAGAGAAAACGGGGAATTATAGACCAGTTAGCCTGACTTCGGTGGTGGGAAAGATGCTGGAGTCAATTATTAAAGAGGTAATAATGGGGCATTTGGATAGCAGTAAAAGGATTAGTCCAAGTTAGCATGGATTTATGAAAGGGAAATCATGCTTGACTAATCTGGAATTTTTTGAGGATGTGACAAGTAAAATGGTTGAAGGGGAGCCAGTGGATGTAGTGTGTCTAGACTTTCAGAAAGCCTTTGATAAGATCCCGCACGGGAGACTGGTGACTAAAATTAGAGCACATGGAATTGGGGGTAGGGTGTTGACGTGGATAAAAAATTGGTTGGCCGACAGCAAGCAAAGAGTAGGAATGAACGGGTCCTTTTCAGAATGGCAGGCAGTGGCGAGTGGAGTGCCGCAAGGCTCGGTGTTGGGGCCGCAACTGTTTACCATATATATTAATGATTTGGAAGAGGGAATTAGGAGCAACACTAGCAAGTTTACGGATGACACAAAGCTGGGTGGCAGTGTGAACTGTGAAGAGGATATTAGGAGGTTGCAGGGTGACCTGGATAGGTTGAGTGAGTGGGCAGATGCGTGGCAGATGCAGTATAATATAGATAAATGTGAGGTTATCCCCTGTGGTGGCAAAAACAAGCGAGCAGATTATTATCTCAATGGGGTTCGGCGAGACCTGGGTGTCCTAGTACACCGGTCACTGAAAGTTGGCGCGCAGGTACAGCAGGCAGTGAAGAAAGCTAAAGGAATGTTGGCCTTCATAACAAGAGGATTTCAGTATAGGAGTAGAGAGGTTCTTTTGCAGTTGTATAGTGCTCTGGTAAGACCACATCTGGAGTATTGCGTACATTTTTGGTCTACTAATTTGAGGAAGGACATCCTTGTGATTGAGGCAGTGCAGCGTAGGTTCACGAGATTGATCCCTGGGATGGCGGGACTGTCATATGAAGAAAGATTGAAAAGACTAGGCTTGTATTCACTGGAGTTTAGAAGGATGAGGGGGGATCTTATAGAAACATATAAAATTATAAAAGGACTGGACAAGCTAGATGCAGGAAAAATGTTCCCAATGTTGGGTGAGTCCAGAACCAGGGGCCACAGTCTTAGAATAAAGGGGAGGCCATTTAAGACTGAGGTGAGAGAAACCTTTTCACCCAGAGTTGTGAATTTGTGGAATTCCCTGCCACAGATGGCAGTGGAGGCCAAATCACTGGACGGATTTAAGAGAGAGTTAGATAGAGCTCTAGGGGTTAGTGGAATCAAGGGATATGGGGAGAAGGCGGGCACAGGTTATTGATTGGGGACGATCAGCCATGATCGCAATGAATGGCGGTGCTGGCTTGAAGGGCCAAATGGCCTCCTCCTGCACCTATTTTCTATGTTTCTATGTTTCTAAAGAGGTAGGGAAAGAGAGAAAAAGAGATTCAGTGAGAAAAAGCAAGCTATCTTCTGAATCAGTTCCCAGAATCGACACAGAAGGGAAAAGAGACACCAACAAAAACTCCTAGCATCTCCCACTTTTTGTTGACATGCAATGTCTGGAATCTCCCAAGGTTTGCAATAGCTCCAGGCATTGATATTACATTTAAATGCAGTCAGAATGAAATTGTCCTTGCCTCATTTTCCTGTTGCAGAGAAATACACAGGATCAGTAGGCTTCACACATTGGTGAGAATAACTGAAAGATACATTGGCTTTCATTATTAGTGGCTGCAGGTACGGAAACAATTGGCATAGGGCTGGAGGCTTTCTCGTAGCTGTTTTCAAACAGTAACTAGGTGATCTGCACCTCCTACCTATCACCACAAGTTTAACTTTCACCAACTTTCTATTTCAAAAATTCCACCCATGAATTCTGCTCTCCCTATTTTCAACATCTCTATCTATTCCAAAGAGTACCTTTTTGTGTTATCTTTATTTATTTTATGCAGCTATTTTTACAAAGCTGTCATTTTAAACATCCACCACTGTTAAATTGTCCAAAATTGCATAATATGATCCTTTGTTACTATGAGCAGAGTGAATTATGCTTCTCATCCCCTCAGCCTCTCTAATTCCCATGTCCGTGGATGATTCATGCCACAGATGTTTCTTCACATCTCTCACAACCTTTGCATTACTTTGTGAATCCAGACTGCTGATCTGACAGCCCCATTTTGAGGCTTGATATCTACTAGCTAACAATGGGAAGACCAAAGCCAGTGTTTGCAACCCTTCTCAATCAACGGAACTGCCTATTTTCACTACCAGCTCATTGCCTTCACTTGTGCAGTCAATCTGCTGCTCAGACCTTTATCCTTGTTTCTGCTGTCCCCTGACATTATCAGCCTCCAGCTACCAGCCTCCAGCCTCTGTCCATTCCAAACTGCACTTTATTTATGACAGGGCTTATGGCCCTATCGGATGTCACGGGGGGTGGAAGATTGCAACCTGTTTTGACGAATGCAATCAACCCGACGTGCACAATCAAATAAGATCAAATAGAACAAGTTGTCCTACAACTTTAGGCTGTGCACACCATACACAAGAAGAAGAAGGATATCACGGCTAACGGAATCAAGGGATATGGGGTGAAAGTAGGAATGGGGTAATGATTTTGGATAATCAGCCATGATCATATTTAAAGGCGGTGCTGGCTCGAAGGGCCAAATGGCCTACTCCTGCACCTATTTTCTATGTTTCTATGATTATAAAGTCACATCTTATTTCACACCATGTCTCAGGTGCCCATCACCAATGCGCAATACTATCACGCAACCAGCACACCATCCACCTCCTGCCTTCCTTCTATTCCTTCCACCCTTCATTGACTTTATGGTGGCTTGAAATTATTTTGGATTTTCTTTCTGTTAAGCATTCAGGGATATTTATTGAAGTTCACCATGCTGTAGAAATGTTGTTTTTGTTCTGTGATCAAATACTCCCTCAGTAAAGGATTATTACTGTTAACCTTGGCCTTAAAAACCTGAAGTGTGTGGAGAAGAAAGCATTGATATGTCATGGTACTGTGTTACCATGGAGAGAGAGAAAAACAATCCCTAACATCAGTATTGTATTTATAATATCAGTTACAATGTGAAACTAAATTATATAAATGTTGAACAATAAATCCCTAACATCAGTATTGTATTTATAATATCAGTTACGATGTGAAACTAAATTATATAAATGTTGAACAATAAATGGGAGTATTTTGAGAATGTTTTAATATGTACCAATCCTACAAAGCTATAATGAATTAAGGTTTAACAAACCATTGGAAAATTATTTGCCATTGGCCATTACATTTCAAGATTGTTAATTAGTTGGTTTCAGCTTTATTTTCATTCCTTTATTAGCCTTGTCCAATAAATGGCACATTAGATGGAATAAAATTATAATGCAAGCAATACATTTTAATTAGTAGTGTTTGCTTTAATGTAACAGTGGAAATGGTATGAAGACATAACAGTTGTGACCATGCCCACAATAGTCAGTCACAAGGAATATTAAAGCATCCATCTCATACTAAAACAACTGTTCTTCTGTAAGTTGAATCACAGAGCAGCTGTGAATGAGTTGACAGGTTCTAATCCTGCCCCTCAGCTTTAGTAAGAAGGAACTGGATGTAATTTGCGCGATGAAAAATTTAAAGACTCTGACCCAAAAAAACCTTTGTTTGTGGATTAAAAATTCAGCTAGCACCCCAATAATGACACCAAGGCATTGAGTTTTCTTTGGAGAGTTCAAGCTTCACGTTCAAGTTGCCATAGCGAAACTTGATTATTCTGGATAACCTCACAAACTAGAATAATATTGGAATTACGCCAAAGCAACAAAGGGATCAGGTAAAACAAAGGCTAAACCCAAAACAATCCTTTATTTCCCTAATGAGATAGCAGGAAATACTAAGAAGAAATGTTAGGTAGACAAAAATGCTGGAGAAACTCAGCGGGTGAGGCAGCATCTATGGAGCGAAGGAAATAGGTAATGTATCGGGTCGAGATCCTTCTTCAGACTGATGTGAGGGTGGGGGGGTGCAGGAAGAAGGAAGAGGCTCAGACAGTGGGCTGATGGAGAGCTGAGAAGGGGAGGAGAAAGCAGGGACTACCTGAAATTACAGGTTAATGTTCATACCGTTGGGGTGTAAACTCCCCAAGTGAAATATGAGGTGCTGCTCCTCCAAATTACGGTGGGCCTCACTCTGGCCATGGAGGAGTCCCAGGACAGAAAGGACGGATTCGGAATGGGAGGGAGAGTTGAAGTGCTGAGCCACCGGAAGATCAGGTTGGTTATTACGACCCGAGCGGAGGTGTTGGGCGAAGCGATCACCCAGCCTACGCTTGGTCTCACCGATGTAGAGCAGCTGACACCTAGAGCAGTGGATACAATAAATTAGGTTGGAGGAGGTTCAGGTGAACCTCTGCCGCACCTGGAAAGACTGCTTGGGTCCTTGAATAGTCAAGGGGGGATGTAAAGCGACAAGTGTAGCATTTCCTGCGGTTGCAAGGGAAAGTGCCAGGAGAAGGGGTGGTTTGGGTGGGAAGGGACGAATTGACCTGGGAGTTACGGGGGGAGTGGTCTCTGCGGAAAGCAGACAGGAGAGGAGATGGGAAGATGTGGCCAGTGGTGGGATCCCGTTGGAGGTGGCGAAAATGTTGGAGGATTATTTGTTGTATGTGACAGCTGGTAGGTGGAAGGTGAGGACATGGGGGACTCTGCCGTTGTAATGAGTGGGGGGATGGGGAGTGAGAGCAGAGTTACGGGGTATAGAAGAGACCCTGGTGAGAGCCTCATCTATAGTAGAAGAGGGGAACCCGCCGTTCCCTGAAGAAAGAGGACATCTCCGATGCCCTGGTTTGGAACACCTCATCCTGGGTGCAGATGTGGCGTAGACGGAGGAATTGGGAGTAGGGGATGGAGTCCTTCCAGGAAGCAGGGTGGGAAGAAGTGTAGTCCAGATAGCCATGGCAGTCAGTGGGTTTATAGTGGATGTCAGTCAGTAGTCTATCACCTGCGATGGAGATAGTGAGGTCTAGCAATGGTAGGGAAATGTCCGAAATGGTCCAGGTGTATTTGAGTGCCAGATGGAAGTTAGTGGTGGAATGGATGGTCAGTGAGTTGCATATGGGTGCAGGAGGTAGCACCAATGCAGTTGTTGATGTAGCGGAGGTAGAGTTTGGGGATGGGGCCCTGGTATGCCTCGAACAAAGACTGTTCGACGTATCCTACAAAGAGGCCAGCATAGCTTGGGCCCATGCACATGCCCATAGCTACGCCTTGTATTTGGAGGAAATGGGAGGAGTCAAACAAAGTTCTTAAGGGTAAGGACCAGCTCCGCTAGGTGGAGGAGAGTATCAGTAGATGGGGATCGGTTGGTTCTGTGGTCGAGGAAGAAAGGGATGGCTTTAAGACCCTCCTGGTGGGGGATGGAGGTGTAGAGTGACTGGACATCCATGGTGAAGATGAGGGAATGGGGGCCTGGAGGATGGAAGTCATGGAGTAGACGAAGAGTGTGTGATGTGTCTTGAACATAGGTAGGGAGGGATTTAACCAGGGGGGATAGGATGGAGTCGAGGTATGTGGAAATAAGTTCAGTGGGACACGAACAGGCAGAAACAATGGGTTTGCCAGGACAGTCAGGTTTGTGGATTTTTGGGAGAAGGTAAAATCGGGCCGTGTGGGTCTGGGGAACGATGAGGTTGGAGGCTTGGCAGGACAGGGAGCCGGAAGTGATGAAGTCAGTGATAGTGTTAGAGATAATGGCCTGGTGCTCATCTGTGGGGTCATGGTCCAAGGTTAAGTAGGAGGAGGTGTCTGAGAGTTGGCGCGTGGCCTCATTTTAAGATGTATTTTGTGCCAAATAAATTTTACAACATTATGAAATCAGTATCACTATATCCAGGGGTGCAGTGCTGCTGGAGCTCACCAGAGCACTGCTCTAGCACCTCTGTAAAAAAAAAGCCAAAATAAACCGCTGGGAATTTTAACTAGCGGGGAATTTACCAGCGCCCGTATAATGAATAAAGGGGATTTTATGGAAGGGAAATTTGGGGTAGAGAAGATAATTATTGATGTAAAGATTCAACCTTATTTAACATCTTATAAACAGTATCTAAAATCTAAACAGGATTTGTATTGGTCTACTCCCCATGTAACATCACAGGGGCGAGGATATTGTGAGTATTGACATGTACACTTCTTGTCCAAAACATTTCTGCGAGAGAAACGGTACGAGGCAGAGTTGCCAACCTACCACTTTTGATACTAATAATCTGTGATATTCATGGCTTTAGCAATAGTTCATTAGACGTTATTTTTTTCATACTTGATTACTTGGTTGAGTTGGTTCCAATTTAGGTAGCTATAATGTACATAAACTTTTTGCTTTATTTCGGTAAATTCTGTTACTTTTATAACTGCAGCTTAGCAACACTGCTAAGCGTTGCAGCCCCTGCTGTCTGCTCTGACTCAGTCGCATTAGTAAGGTTACATCTGTGTTAGTCCGTGCCACTCCGTAGATTACTCTCTAATACTAAAGTTAATTTTTCTCACTAACAACCCTATGGCGTCTACGCAAACAACGTTAACTTCTTTCTTTCATAAACAAGCTGAGGAGTGTAACAAGAATAACGTACAAAAGACTGATAATAGCAAAGGGCCTGTCCCACTTGGGCGTCATTTGCGCGACATCATTTTTACGCGTCGTGATGCACGACGCGCGCGTCATGACGCGCCACCTGCGTGACGCGCAAATGATGCCCAAGTGGGACAGGCCCTTAAAAGTGACAAAAGCTGTGTTTCGCCAGCTTCTAGTTCAAATTTTCTAACCGGTTCCAAATGTAGTTCTGTGAGTAAAGATCTTTCGAAATTAGGCTTGTATCCCTGTTCAGGTGTTCGGACTGAAGAAATGTGGAAGAAAAAGAAATAAACGTATCCCTGGTTAGACTTCAAGAATGATAAACTTGGGTGTAAAGTATGTTCAAACATAAGCAATCTGACACTTTTCACTTCTGAGGGTTTGAGGCTGTCAAATGAATGGCAAATGTACCAAATATCCTATTATGGAGCTGATCGAAGTACACATTTGAAGTCTCTCAGAAAAAAATTGTTGATCCCAAACTATCAAAAGCTCACACTGCTGCTCTACGTATTGAAAATAAAGCTAGTGAAGATGCTCTTGGAAAATTATGTGACACCATGACTCCTAAAGGGAACTTGTTCAATTTTTTGTTCTGCATATTATTCAGCTCAGAATGACAGACCATACTCTGATCACTTTGGCTTACTGGAACTTCAAAGCAAAAATGGTATTGACATTGGAATTTGACTGCATTCCCGCACGTGCTACAGAGATCAATAACCACATAGCCATTAATATGAATGAATGAATGAATGAATGAATGAATGAATGAATGAATGTTTATTTGCTGAGTATGTACACATACAAGGAATTTGCCTTGGTGCTCCACTCTCAAGTAACAACACAAAATACAGTAGCAATTAAGAATGATACATAAAACATTAATAATAAAACATAGATTAAACATGTGAATGAAATAAAATACCAGGGCAAAAGGAGGCTACAGATTTTTGGTTATTGAGTAGAGCTACTGGTGGAAAAAAGCTGTTTTTATATCTGGCTGTGGCAGCTTTGACAGTCCGGGGTCGCCTTCCAGAGGGAAGTGATTCAAAGAGTTTGTGGCCAAGGTGAGAGGGGTCAGAGATGATCTTACTGGCCCTTGCAGCGTATAGTTCGTCAACGGAGGGAAGGTTGCAGCCAATAACCTTCTCAGCTGATCGGACGATTTGCCGCAGCCTCTAGAAGTCATGCTTGGTGGCTGAGCCAAACCAGACCATGATGGAGAAGGTGAGGACAGACTCTACGATGGCAGTATAGAATTGGACCATCATTGCCTGTGGCAGATTGTGCTTCCTCAGCTGCCGCAGGAAGTACATCCTCTGTTGTGCCTTTTTGACTGTGGAGTCGATGGTGGCCCCCATTTAAGGTCCTTGGAGATGATGGTTCCCAGGAACTTAAAAGACTTCACAGATGTGACTGTGGTGTTGATGGTGAATGGGGTGAGGGGAGGGCGAGCTCTCCTAAAGTCTACAATCAATTCCACTGTCTTAAGAGCATTGAGCTCCAGGTTGTTACGAAGGCACCAGGACGTCAGCTGTGTCACTTCCAGTCTGTAGGCAGATTCCTCCCCATCCTGGATCAGTCCAATCAGGGTTGTGTCATCCGCAAACTTGAGAAGCTTGACAGAGGAGTCTGTGGAGGTGCAGTCATTGGTTTAGAGAGAGTAAAGGAGAGGAGAGAGTCAAGAGTCAAGAGTGTTTTATTGTCACATGTCCCAGATAGAACAATGAAATTCTTAATTGCTGCAGCACAACAGAATATGCAAACATAGTATGATATGACAAACGAGAGAGAGGAGAAAAGCTCTGTGGGTATAAATACACATACTCACAACATACACATATATGTATTACTAAAAGTAAGATCTTGACCACTTCCTGTTTTACTGTTTCGTGATTTTTGAAAAAAATGCTGCCACTTATGGATGTGATTTTTGGCCATCTTACTCAGAGTCCCCCATCCACTGCGCTGGACAACAGGTTTTTACCCATCGATGAAAAATAAAAGAGTTATTAATGTTTTAGAAATGTTGACATTCTCTGCTGCGCCTGCTGGTGGGAGGGGGAGGGACTATAAATCCCGGAAGTGATGTGCCTCACTCAGTCTCTGCAAGATGGAGGAAGCGAGAGGGTCACTTCTCTCTGAGCTGTGAATAACACTGAATACATGTCTATTCAACTGTGAGTGCCCTTAATGTGGTTTGAAAATGAAAATGTGGTTGCTTTGAAATGCTACACTGCAAATGGTTGTTGTTGGTGGTAACTGCTTTGAAATGCTGCAATGCAAATGGTTGTTGGTGGTGGTAACTGCTTTGAAATGCTGCACTGCAAATGGTTGTTGGTGGTGGTAACTGCCTTGAAATGCTGCATTGCAAATGGTTGTTGGTGGTGGTAACTTGACAACTTCCTGTTTGCACTTTATATTGATTTTAGGTAAAATGCTACCACTTATGGCTGTGACTTTTGGCCATCTTACTCAGACCCCCTCCACTCATCAGGTCCAGAGGATTCTTCCCATCAATGAAAAATAAAAGTGTTTTAGTGTTTAAAAAAATGTTGAGAATCTCTCCTGATAATCATGCCATGAAGGCCACGCCCCTTCTGGTGGGAGGGGGGAGGGATTATAAAACCCGGAAGTGTGGGTGTGGCTCGGTCTCTGCAAAATGGGGGAGGGAGAGGTCATGACACTGTCTGAGCTGTGAATCAACTGAACAGACTGAATGTCTACTGAACTGTGAGTGTGTTGTTTATGTGGTGTTTTGTGTGGTTTTATATTGGTTTCACCCTGCTTGAAATGGTATGAAACTGCATTTGAATGTGGTGGCCTTGCACCCTGCATGAAATGGTATGAAACTGCATTTGAATTTGGTGGCTTTGCACCCTGCATGGAATGGTATGAAATAGCATTTGAATTTGGTGGCCTTGCTCCCTGCATGAGATGGTATGAAACTGCACTTGAATTTGGTGGTCTTGCACCCTGCTTGAAATGGTATGAAACTGCACTTCAATTTGGTTGTCCTGCACCCTGCTTGAAGTGGTAGGAAACTGCACTTATGTTTGGTGGCCCTGCACCCTTCTTGAAGTGATATGAAACTGCACTTGAATTCGGTGGCCTTGCACCCTGCTTGAACTGGTCGGAAACTGCATTTGAATTCGGTGGCCTTGCACACTGCTTGAAGTGGTAGGAAACTGCACTTGAATTCGGTGGTCTTGCACCCTGCTTGAAGTGGTAGGAAACTGCACCTGAATTTGGTGGCCTTGCACCCTGCTTGAAGTGGTATGAAACTGCAATTGAATTTGGTGGCCTTGCACCCTGCTTGAAGTGGTAAGAAACTGCACTTGAATTTGGTGGCCTTGCACCCTGCTTGAAATGGTAGGAAACTGCATTTGAATTTAGTGGCTTGCACCCTGCTTGAAATGGAATTTCAAGGAATAGCCGTGAGTCAACTGCTCTCCCACCAGCCGTGTGTGAGCTGCCAGCACATCAGGCTTGAGTGACTGAACTGTCACCCCAAGAATCTATTTGGCCCACAATGTCCATATTAGCCCCCTGGAAACCAGTCCCTTCAGCCCACAATCCCCATACTAGCGCTCCAGAAAGCCTCCATCCCCCCCACTGGCCACCAATATTGGAATTGGTGGAAAGGTGGAATATTGCGTTGGGGGGACCAACCCTCCCATGTGAACAAGGGACCCAATGGGTCCCACTTAGTCTAGTATATATATATTATTGTTACACTGTTTGTAAACCAAACAGTGCAACAATAATAATAATAGTCCTTTGTAGTTCAGAGCCTATATGAGGTTGCAGTATTTAATAGCCTGATGGATGTAGGGAAGAAGCTGTGCCTGAACCTGGACGTTACAGTTTTCAGGCTCCTTTACCTTCTTGCTGATGGCAATGGTGAAATGAGTGTGAGGCCAGGATGG
Organism: Malacoraja senta; assembly: GCA_038087875.1. Taxonomy (NCBI): domain Eukaryota; kingdom Metazoa; phylum Chordata; class Chondrichthyes; order Rajiformes; family Rajidae; genus Malacoraja; species Malacoraja senta. The sequence continues at coordinate 28,438,278 of CM075983.1, forward strand.
TGTGGGTCTCTGATGATGTTGGCTGCCTTTTTGTGGCAGCAACTCCGATAAATCCCTTAGATGGTGGGGAGGTCAGAACCAGTGATGGACTGGGCAGTGTTCAGAACTTTTTGCTGCCTTTTCCGGTCCCGGAGTACACAACCTTGCAAATAAGAAAGTTTGCCAGCATATCAAGCAGATACAGTGGCTTCCAAAGTTTTCATACCCCTTGAAGTTTTCCACATTTTGTCACGTTACAACCACAAACATAAAAGTATTTTATTGGGATGTTATGTGATAGACCAACACAAAGTGGTGCATAATTGTGAAGTGGAAGGAAAATGATACATGGTTTTCAAATTTTTTTACAAATAAAAAACTGAAAAGTGTCGCGTGCAAAAGTATTCAGCCCCCCTGAGTCAATACTTTATAGAACCACCTTTCGCTGCAATTACAGCTGCAAGTCTTTTGGAGTATGTCTCTACCAGCTTTGCACATCTAGAGACTGAAATTTTTGCTCATTCTTCTTTGCAAAATAGCGCAAGCTCAGTCAGATTGGATGGAGAGCGTCTGTGAACAGCAATTTTCAAGTCTTGCCAGAGATTCTCAATTGGATTTAGGTCTGTACTTTGACTGGGCCATTCTAACACATGAATATGCTTTGATCTAAACCATTCCATTGTAGCTCTGGCTGTATGTTTAGGGTCGTTGTCCTGCTGGAAGGTGAACCTCCGCCCCAGTCTCAAGTCTTTTGCAGACTCTAACAGGTTTTCTTCCAAGATTGCCCTGTATTTGGCTCCATCCATCTTCCCATCAACTCTGACCAGCTTCCCTGTCCCTGCTGAAGAAAAGCATCCCCACAGCATGATGCTGCCACCACCATGTTTCACAGTGGGGATGGTGTGTTCAGGGTGATGTGCAGTGTTAGGTTTCCGCCACACATAGCGTTTTGCATTTAGGCCAAAAACTTCAATTTTAGTCTCATCTGACCAGAGCACCTTCCTCCACATGTTTGCTGTGTCCACCACATGGCTTGTGGCAAACTGCAAACGGGACTTCTTATGGCTTTTTTTGAACAATGGCTTTCTTCTTGCCACTCTTCCATAAAGGCCCGATTTGTGGAGTGCACGACTAATAGTTGTCCTGTGGACAGATTCTCCCACCTGAGCTATGGATCTCTGCAGCTCCTCCAGAGTTACCATGGGCCTCTTGGCTGCTTCTCTGATCAATGCTCTCCTTGCCCGGCCTGTCAGTTTAGGTGGACGGCCATGTCTTGGTAGGTTTGCAGTTGTGCCATACTCTTTCCATTTTCGGATGATGGATTGAACAGTGCTCCGTGAGATGTTCAAAGCTTGGGATATTTGTTTATAACCTAACCCTGCTTTAAACTTGTCCAGAACTTTATCCCTGACCTGTCTGGTGTGTTCCTTGGGCTTCATGATGCTGTTTGTTCACTAATGTTCTCTAACAAACCTCTGAGGCCTTCACAGAACAGCTGTATTTATACTGAGATTAGATTACACACAAGTGGACTCTATTTACTAATTAGGTGACTTCTGAAAGCAATTGGTTGCACTGGATTTTATTTAGGGGTATCAGAGTAAAGGGGGCTGAATACTTTTGCACGCGACACTTTTCAGTTTTTTATTTGTAAAAAAATTTGAAAACCATGTATCATTTTCCTTCCACTTCACAATTATGCGGCACTTTATGTTGGTCTATCACATAAAATCCCAATAAAATACATTTACGTTTATGGTTGTAACGTGACAAAATGTGGAAAAGTTCAAGGGGTATGAATACTTTTGCAAGCCACTGTAAATGGCAACATTTCTGTTCTCATTGATGAAACAACAAGCTTGACCATCAAGACCGCCCTAATAGTTTATTTGAAATGTGAAAGTGGTAAGGAAGGTGATCCCCACTTTATGTTTCTGGATCTAATTGAACTGCCTGATCAGAAAGCTGCAACTATTGCTAAGCATCTATTGAACTGTCTCAGTAACCATTGGTTTGATAACTCTTCCTTGAAACAGAACCTTGTAGCATTTGCTAGTGATGGGGCGAGCATAATGCTTGGTGTCAAATCTGGTGTTGCTACAATTCTCAAGGAACGTTACCCTGGTGTGATAATTTGGCACTGTCTTAATCACAGATTAGAATTTGCAGTTGGTGGTTCGGTAAGAGGTTCATGGAATTAATCATTTTCAATAATTTATGGACAAATTGTACTCTGTTTTTCAGTAGATCATCTCTAAATCAACTGTCTGAATGTGCCTCTCAACTAGAACAATACATTTACAAAATAGGCTGTTCTGGGCACCAGGTGGGTAGCTATCTCGTTGCGAACAGTTTCAGCAGTGTGGCAAAACTATGAAGCACTGTGTCTTCATTTTGAAAATGCAATGAAGGATGAAACAAGATCTGGGAGTGACAGAAAAAAACTATGAAGATCTGTTGACAAGACTCTCTTCATAACAGTTTCTATTGGATTTAGCTCTAATGTATGACACATTGTATGAACTTGGTTTACTGTCAGAGTGTTTACAGAAATGCACTACTATGATTGTTTATGCAAACAAACTGATCCAACAGAGCAGAGCATAAGATCACTGCATGGACTGAAAAAGCAACCTGGTACAAAACTCTAGAAGCTCAAGAGGCAATTGAAAAGGGGAAGTTTGGAGAAATAACCTTAACAAGCAACAACAAAATCTTCTCCATTAATTATCAACAGTTTCTTAATAGTCTTATAAACAATTTGCAGCACCGTACAGTATGTTCACAACAACCTTGAAAGGTTCTCATTCTTCTGAACCTCATAGTATGTATAAATACCTGCTAAATGAATTGTGTATCATTGATAAATGCTGTTGGCCTGCTGAAATACCACCCAATTATGGAGAAGCTGCAATATCATCAACCAGGGGCGCCGCACGATTGGCAGCCCCGCCAACAGTCTGTCCGTTTTATCGTCTTTTTAATTTTTTTAATTTTTAATGTGTGTTTAATGTTTGTGTAAATGTTCTCCGGTTGTTTTATGTGGGGGAGGGGTCGGGGGAACATGTTTTTCAGTTTCTTACCTTGCCGGAGATGCGATTATTTTTCAGGTCGCATCTCTGGTCGCTCTGCGGTCTACCATCGATGGACCTGGAGACCTCCTCAGACTGACTTGAGCCCCACCGCGGGGCATTGGAGCTGATCCCTTGCCTGTGATCGCTCCAACCGCTGCCTGCGGGCTTACCATCAGAAGCTCGCAGTCTCAGGAGAGGCCGTGTCAGAAAGCTCCAACGACGCAGAGGCTCGACCAGCCCCGTCCCAGGATCCGATCTCAGGCGCGGGGTAGCTGACATCCCCCCGATGCATGAGCTGATCGCCCCGATGCGGAGGGCACAAATGCCACCAGCCACGGGAGTCAAGATAGTCACGTCAACGGAGGGCTCGAGGCCCCCCACTGCAGGAGAGCATAGAAGGGAAGAGATTTGATCTTTTTTTCGCCTTCAAACACAGTGAGGAATGTGAAGGAGTCACTGTGGTGGATGTTTATGTTAAAATGTATTTTGTGTGTTCCGTTGCTTTTTATTTGGATGACTCACTTGGCAAATGAAATTCATCGTATGTTGCACTCGTGGTATTATTGTGATTGTGATTGTGATTGTAAGAGGTTTAAGCTTTCTTCTTCCTCTGTAATAAATGCCTTCAGAGATTATGTTGAGGATCGTAGACGCCTCATTCCCCAAGATACGTGCCCATTACTGAGTTGTTCACAAGTTATTCTTATTAGTACTGCTGAGTGTGAGAGGGAATTCAGTCACATGAACTTTATAATAACACCAAAACATTCCAGAATTCTCATAAATCATGTATCAACACTTGTTTGTTAAACGACACGGACCTCCTCTGGTTCAGTGGAATCTTGAGCCATACGTCACATCATGGCTGCAGTACCACAGATCAGCAGAAGACACCAGGACAAGAGTTGCTTCCGACCCCCGAACACACATTACGCCTGACCCTTTGTGGAAATTATTGTGAAACTTCTCATTAGTGGCATTTGGTAAGTCGTTAATTACGTAAATTGGTAAAATACATGATTACCGTCTTTTTCTTTATTTGCTTGATAATTATATTTCATGATAATTAGTGAGTGCAACCGTGCAATATTTTGTCATATTATTAAATTAAGTATTATATGCTTTATTGTACTAGTTATACACTGGGATGTTGTGATAGGCTATAATCTTGTTTGACCATCTTGTTTGACTAGCTTGCCCCCCCCCCACCCCCCCACCCCCCCACCCCCCCAAGCTAAACATGAAATGATATCCCTGTTTGACAGCTCCGGCACCTAAAAAATTAGCACTGCAACACTGACTATATCCAATTAGTATGAGCGGCAAACAATTGGACCCGAGTACAAATTGCAATAAGTAGCACCTGAGTACAAATTGCAATAAGTAGCATTTGCAATAAGGTGAAATTTTCTCAGTTGCAAATGTAAGGGAAAGACTAGGATTTTAGAAATAGTTTTGTTTGATTTGGAATTTCTGTTATATCAAAATCAACAATTTATATTTATCTAGGAATTTAAATTCAGTTAAAAAAAATATCGTTAGATGTATTCACTGGTATGTTTCTCATCTGTAACTATAGACTCAGGATATCGAATCTCTGCTGAGACTTTACATTGAGTCTCTACTGACTGGCAGAACAATCTCATCAACCTCATTCCTTTTATTTCCTTATAACCTATTGTGTCTTGCATGCCCTTCATTTCCACCCAGATCCTCTACCACACATCCACGCTCAAGAGTATTTTCTCATCAGCATTTAACCTACATCTTTGGAATTTGAGACAAAATCCAAGCAACAGAGTCAATCATTTGCTGGGGCCAATAGTGAATAAAACCTTAATTTTTTTTCTAATAATATTAGTCATGAACAATAATTGTTACTTCAAGGTTGTCACTTCTGTGTCACGTGACTGACTGCTCTCGCAGTTACAATATTTTGTAGGAAGCCCCAGTCCCAGTCTGTGAAGAGTGATTAAAAAAACTATACCCAACTTTCCCGACTTCCTGTTATTTCATATGTGCCAGTCTTTACACTCTGTAATAGACTTCATCAAAGGTTAGGATCATTAAGAACACAAGCACATTTTAATTTTCATGGCAAGTTCTTGACTAACATTGAAGAATACATGCTCTAGGCGGTAAATTTGAGCCTTTCAGGACATCAATTACTGATCTTTTTGACGTTTTTGACAATTATGTTCCAATTGCTCAGAGTTAAAGAGGAAAGGTAAGGTAATTAGAATCTACTACCTCATTCCACAGGGATGGTGAGATGACACTTTATTCCTTATTTACTACAAATCTGAAGAGCTGACAGAATATATTCAGAATCTCTAGTGGCCACTGAAAGAACATACATTGTGCACTCATGGGTGAATTGTGTCATCAGTGTGTAATTTGTGTATAATCTGGGATAAACTCATGTACTTCAAAAGTAACTTGAGCACTCCGCTCTTTTCAAAATGAAACATTTTGCTAACCTTCTGCAAATTACATGATAATTAACTTATTTTGCTTGCATTGAAATGAGAAGATTGTCCTTAAGCAAAGGGTATTTTCTACTGCAAACCAGTTAAATCACAGGAAATCATTAAAGCAAGATGGAGTTAGGTGAACGTGATTTAACTGATTGAAGAAATTGGCATGTGCAACTGTGGTTCACTTTCCTTTTATTTATCAATTACTATCATAATTATTGGAATTGTTAGCAATTCCACTGGATGTATTCTGTTGTTCGCTTTTTCAAAAAAAATAAACTCAATGTTCCATGTTCACACGTAGCCAAATTCCCCGATGGAAGCATTCTTGAATCGATTGATCTTAAACTCGATCTAGTCGAGATAAGTAATTTATGACACTGTATTAGATGAACAATTAAACCATTTGTTGCTCAGGATTTATGTCTCAACTATGCAATTATATACTTCTGAGGATGATTAATATAAATCACAATAGATAGTGTTGATAATATAAATCAATAGACTAAGTGGGACCCGTTGGGTCCCATGTTCACACGGGAGGGCTGGTCCCCCAATGCAATATTCCACCTCTCCACCAATTCCAATATAGGTGGACAGTGGGGTGGGGAGGTGGCTTTCTGGAGTGCTAGTATGGGTATTGTGGGCTGAAAGGACTGGTTTCCAGAGGGCTATTATGGACATTGTGCGCCAAATGGATTATTGGGGTGAAAGCTCAGTCACTCAAGCCTGATGTGCTGGCAGCTGACCCAGGCTGGTGGGCGAGCAGTTGACTCACAGCTATTTCCTTGAAATTCCATTTCAAGCAGGGTGCAAGGCCACCAAATTCAAATGCAGTTTCCTACCATTTCAAGCAGGGTGCAAGGCCACCAAATTTAAGTGCAGTTTCATACCACTTCAAGCAGGGTGCAGGGCCACCAAACTCAAGTGCAGTTTCCGACCACTTCAAGCAGGGTGCAAGGCCACCGAATTCAAGTGCAGTTTCATACCACTTCAAGCAGGGTGCAAGGCCACCAAATGCTAGTGCAGTTTCATACCATTTCATGCACGGTGCAAGGCCACCAAATTCAAATGCAGTTTCATACCACTTCAAGCAGGGTGCAAAGCCACCAAATGCTAGTGCTGTTTAATGCCATTTCAAGCAGGGTGCAAGGCCGCCAAATTCAAGTGCAGTTTCATACCACTTCAAGCAGGGTGCAAGACCACGAAATTCAAGTGCAGTTTCATACCATTTCATGCAGGGTGCAAGGCCACCAAATTCAAATGCAGTTTCATACCTTTTCATGCAGGGTGCAAGGCCACCACATTCAAATGCAGTTTCATACCATTTCAAGCAGGTTGAAACCACCATAAAACCACAAATATACACCAAATAAACACCACACTCACAGTTCAGTAGACATTCAGCTCAGAGTCGTGACCTCTCCCTCCCCCCATCTTGCAGAGACTGAGCCACACCCACACTTCCGGGTTTTATAATCCTCCCACTCCCTTCTCAATACTTACATAAACAATACTAATATAGCAGATGTTTGGAGAATTGTTAAACCAACTGGCAGGGAATACTCATTTTATTCAATGGTACACAAGACATACTCATGTATAGATTACTTCCTGCTGGATACAAAATTAATCCCTCAAACATTTAACCCAACATACCATACAAATTCGATTTCAGACCATTCTCCACTAACTTTCTTTTTAAAACTGGAAGGAATGTTTAAGAATAAATCGTTTTGGAGATTTAATTCTCAAATTCTAAAAGATCCACAAGCGAGTATATATTTAAAAGAACAAATGGATGCCTTTTTTCAAATAAATGATACTCCAGATATATCGTCTACTGTATTATGGGAATCTTTTAAAGCATACATTAGGGGTATTATAATTTTCACATGATTTTTTCAAAATAAAAAGAATAAGAATGAACAAAGACAGTTAGAAGAACTTATTAGACAAATGGATATAGATAATGCTAAAGATCCATCAATAGATAAACATAATAAAATAATAATTTTGAAATTTAAATTAAATAAACTATTATCAGCCAAACTTATGACTTTTTCAAATTACAAAACAAGAGCACTTTGAATTTGGGGATAAACCGCATAAACTTTTGGCTCACGAAACGAGAAAAGGAACATACTATCCCAAATATTAAATCAGATAAAGGGGAATTATTAACAACACCGAAGGATATTAATAAAAGATTTGCGCAATTTTATGAGAATTTGTATACATCTAAAACGACAATTGATTCCAATAATATCACAACGTTTTTGGATAATTGTAATCTTCCAAAGTTAGAGCTGAAGGAAACAAGAGGAATTGGGTGCACAAATTTCAATTAAGGAATTAGAAGACACAATAAACTCACTAAAGAATGGAAAAACACCAGGTCCTGATGGATTTACTAATGAATTTTATAAAAGCTTTCATGATAAAATAATACCAAGATTACAAAAATGTACCAATATGCTTTTAAAAAACAAATACTACCTGATACATTAGCGGAATCAACGATTACACTAATACTTAAGAAAGACAAAGATTTAGAAGAACCGGGTTCTTATAGAGCTATAGCATTGTTAAACACAGATCAAAAAATACTAGCGAAAACATTAGCTAGAAGATTAAGTAAATACATTAGTAAATTAATAAACCCAGATCAGACGGGGTTTATCCCTAAGAGATACTCATCTAACAATATGAGACGTTTACTCAACATAATGCACTCACACAAATCTGAAGATCAAGAATTATCAATTATTTCGCTGGATGCTGAAAAAGCATTTGACCAAGTAGAATGGAATTATATGGATAAAGTATTACAAAAATTCCAACTGGGAGAGAATTTTATTCTATGGATCAAATTATTATATAATAAACCTACAGCTAGAATATGAACTAATAACATATTATCCTCGAAATTCCAACTATCAAGGGGAAATAGACAAGGATGCTCATTATCACCACAGTTGTTTGCTCTCATTATTGAACCGCTAGCAGAAAAAATTAGAATACACCCTGATATCCATGGATATAATACTAAAGATTCATATAATAAAATATCTTTATACGCGGATGATATATTACTGTACATTACAAAACCTCAAATCACTATACCAAATATATTAAATTTAATTGAAGACTTTGGATCTTTTTCTGGATATAGAATAAATTGGACTAAAAGTGAAATTATGTCAATAAAACCGAAAGATTCAACACATCTTTTAAAATTCCCTTTTAAAATAGCTACAGAAAAATTTAAATACTTGGGAATCGAAATTACTAGAACATATCAAGGTATGTTTAAGACAAATTTTGATCCCCTACTTAATAAATTAAACACACCAATTAAATTCTGGAAAACGCTCCCGATGTCTTTAATAAGCCGAATAAATGCAATAAAAATGATCTTTCTACCACAAATTTTATACCTATTTCAATCGATTCCTATATACTAACCAAAGAAGTTTTTTTTTAAACTGGACTCAGATATCACTAATTTTATATGGGCCTATAAATCACATAGAATACAAAAAACTCACTTGAATAAACCTAAAGTATTAGGGGGTTAGCACTACCTAATTTTATGTATTATTATTGGTCAGTAAATATTAAAAATATGATTCATCTGATGGATAACTCCGCCCAGCAAGTGGACTGGATTGTAATGGAGAAAGAGGATTGCTCCTCTGGAAACATTGGAGCGATCCTCCTCTCACCAATGAAACTGCATAATATAAATTATAATAAGAACCCAATTATTCATAGCACAATCCGAATTTGGAAACAAGTAAAACAAAATTTAAAATTAAGAAATTTATCACTTTTATCACCCATAGTTAATAACCCTTCGTTTAATCCCTCTATTATAGATAAAGCTTTTACAAATTGGGATAGACTAGGAATTAAAACGTTCGGTGACTTGTATGAAACTGGAAAATTACTTTCATTTCAACAATTACAAACAAAATATAAACTCGGAAATAATCAATATTTTAAATATTTTCAAATATGCGACTATTTGAAAAAATACACAAAATATCATTATAATAACCCAATTTGTATTGGATGAGGCAATGCAGATAAAAGCTGAATCAACAAACTTAATATCATATTTGTATAATATTATCTTAAATGTAGAAATACCATCTACGGAGGGTATCAGAAGAGACTGGGAACAAGAGTTAGCTATTAAAATTTCAAAGGAAAGTTGGAATGAACACTTATTAAACGTGCATAAATGTTCGATTAATGTAAGACACACTTTAATACAATTTAAAATTTTACATAGATTATATTATTCCAAAACTAAAATCCATAAAATTTTCCCAAATGTATCATCCATTTGTGATAAATGTCAATCCCAAGAAGCTACTATATCGCACTCATTTGTTTTCGGTACAAAAATTCAAAAATTTTGGAATGACATTTTCGAAATCTTTACAACATTAGTTAAAATAAAACTGATACCCAAAGCAGAATGGATTATCTTCGGAATAACGGAAGATGGTCCAGAACTAAATGTGTTTCAAAAGAAACTACATAGATACATAGATACATAGAAAATAGGTGCAGGAGAAGGCCATTCGGCCCTTCGAGCCTGCACCGCCATTCAATATGATCATGGCTGATCATCCAACTCAGTATCCCGTACCTGCCTTCTCTCCATACCCCCTGATCCCTTTAGCCACAAGGGCCACATCTAACTCCCTCTTAAATATAGCCAATGAACTGGCCTCAACTACCCTCTGTGGCAGAGAGTTCCAGAGATTCACCACTCTCTGTGTGAAAAAGTTTTTACTCATCTCGGTCTTAAAGGATTTCGCCCTTATCGTTAAGCTGTGACCCCTTGTCCTGGACTTCCCCAACATCGGGAACAATCTTCCTGCATCTAGCCTGGGTCCAACCCCATAAGAATTTTGTACGTTTCTATAAGATCCCCTCTCAATCTCCTAAATTCTAGCGAGTATAAGCCATGTCTATCCAGTCTTTCTTCATATGAATGTCCTGACATCCCAGGAATCAGTCTGGTGAACCTTCTCTGCACTCCCTCTATGGCTATAATGTCCTTCCTCAGATTTGGAGACCAAAACTGTACGCAATACTCCAGGTGTGGTCTCACCAAGACCCTATACAACTGCAGTAGAACCTCCCTGCTCCTATACTCAAATCCTCTTGCTATGAAGGCCAACATACCATTCGCTTTCTTCACTGCCTGCTGCACCTGCATGCCTACTTTCAATGACTGTGTACCATGACACCCAGGTCTCGCTGCATCTCCCCATTTCCTAATTGGCCACCATTTAGATAATAGTCTCCCTTCCCGTTTTTGCCACCAAAGTGGATAACCTCACATTTATCCACATTATACTGCATCTGCCAAACATTTGCCCACTCACCCAGCCTATCCAAGTCACCTTGCAGTCTCCTAGCATCCTCCTCACAGCTAACACTGCCCCCCAGCTTAGTGTCATCCGCAAACTTGGAGATGATGCTTTCAATTCCCTCGTCCTGATCATTAATATAAATTGTAAATAGCTGGGGTCCCAGCACTGAGCCTTGCGGTACCCCACTAGTCACTGCCTGCCATTGTGAAAAGGACCCGTTTACTCCTACTCTTTGCTTCCTGTTTGCCAGCCAGTTCTCAATCCACATCAATACTGAACCCCCAATACCGTGTGATTTAAGTTTGTATCCTAATCTCTTATGTGGTACCTTGTCGAAAGCCTTCTGAAAGTCCAGATACAACTGGTTCTCCCTATCCACTCTACTAGTTACATCCTCGAAAAATTCGATAAGATTCGTCAGACACGATTTACCTTTCGTAAATCCATGCTGACTTTGTCCAATGATTTCACCACTTTCCAAATGTGCTGCTATCCCATCTTTAATAACTGACTCTAGCAGTTTCCCCACTACCGATGTTAGACTAACTAGTCTGTAATTCCCCGTTTTCTCTCTCCCTCCCTTCTTAAAAAGTGGGGTTACGTTTGCTACCCTCCAATCCTCAGGAACTACTCCAGAATCTAAAGAGTTTTGAAAAATTATCACTAATGCATCCACTATTTCTCGAGCTACTTCCTTAAGTACTCTGTGATACAGCCTATCTGGCCCTGGTGATTTATCGGCCTTTAATCCATTCAATTTACCCAACACCACTTCCCGACTAACCTGGATTTCACTCAGTTCCTCCATCTCCTTTGACCCGCGGCCCCCTGCTATTTCCGGCAGATTATTTATGTCTTCCTCAGTGAAGACGGAACCAAAGTAGTTATTCAATTGGTCTGCCATATCCTTGTTCCCCATGATCAATTCACCTATTTCTGACTGCAAGGGACCTACATTTGTTTTAACTAATCTCTTTCTCTTCACATATCTATAAAAACTTTTGCAGTCAGTTTTTATGTTCCCTGCCAGTTTTCTTTCATAATCTATTTTCCCTTTCCTAATTAAGCCCTTTGTCCTCCTCTGCTGGTCTCTGAATTTTCCCAGTCCTCTGGTATGCTGCTTTTTCTGGCTAATTTGTACGCATCATCTTTTGCTTTGATACTATCCCTGATTTCCCTTGTTATCCACGGATGCACTACCTTCCCTGATTTATTCTTTTGCCAAACTGGGATGAACAATTTTTGTAGTTCATCCATGCAGTCTTTAAATGCCTTCCATTGCATATCCACCGTCAACCCTTTTAGAACTAATTGCAGTCAATCTTGGCCAATTCACGTCTCATACCCTCAAAGTTACCTTTCTTTAAGTTCAGAACCGTTGTTTCTGAATTAACAATGTCACTCTCCATCCTAATGAAGAACTCAACCATATTATGGTCACTCTTGCCCAAGGGGGCACGCACAACAAGACTGCTAACTAACCCTTCCTCATTACTCAATACCCAGTCTAGAATAGCCTGCTCTCTCGTTGGTTCCTCTACATGTTCGTTTAGATAACTATCCCTCATACATTCTAAGAAATCCTCTTCCTCAGCACCCCTGCCAATTTGATTCACCCAATCTATATGTAGATTGAAGTCACCCATTATAACTGTTTTGCCTTTGTTGCACGCCATTTCTAATTTCCTGTTTGATGCCATCCCCAACTTCACTACTACTGCTAGGTGGCCTGTACACAACACCCACCAGCGTTTTCTGCCCCTTAGTGTTTCGCAGCTCTACCCATACCGATTCCACATCCTCCAAGCTAATGTCCTTCCTTTCCACTGCGTTAATCTCCTCTCTAACCAGCAACGCTACCCCACCTCCTTTTCCTTTCTCTCTATCCCTCCTGAATATTGAATATCCCTGATGTTCAGCTCCCAGCCTTGGTCACCCTGGAGCCATGTCTCCGTGATCCCAACTATATCATAATCATTAATTGCTATCTGCACGTTCAACTCATCCACCTTATTACGAATGCTCCTTGCATTGAGACACAAAGCCTTCAGGCTTGTTTTTACAACGCTCTTACCCCTTATACAATTACGTTGAAAAGTGTCTCTTTTTGATTTTTGCCCTGGATTTGTCTGCCTGCCACTTTTACTTTTCACCTTGCTACCTATTGCTTCCGCACGCATTTTACACCCCTCTGTTTCTCTGCTCACCCATTTAAGAACCCCACCACCTCTTATTCTCTGTTTATTATTGTTTTCTTCTTTCCCCCCTACATGTTGGGTCTGAGTGCTTTCCTTCTCTGCCTCCTGCCTCACACACTGTCTAATAGCATTCTCTATTTGAGTCCCTCCCCCCAACCATTCTAGTTTAAAGTCTCCCCAGTAGCCTTTGCAGATCTCTCCGCCAGGATATCGGTCCCCCTCAGGTTCAAGTGCAACCCATCCTTTTTGTACAGGTCAAACCTTCCACAAGAGAGGTCCCAATGATCCAGAAATTTGAATCCCTGCCTTCTGCACCAGTCCTACAGCCACGCATTTATCCTCCACCTCGCTCCATTCCTACTCTCACTGTCGCGTGGCACAGGCAGTAATCTCGAGATTGTTACCTTTGCTGTCCTTCTCTTTAACTCCCCTCCTAACTCCCTAAATTCTCCTTTCAGGTCTTCTTCTCTTTTTTTTACCTATGTCATTGGTACCTATATGTATCACGACCTCGGGCTCCTCTCCCTCCCCTTTCAGGATATCTTGGACACGTTGAGACACATCACAGACCCTGGCACCAGGGAGGCAAACTACCATCCGGGTCTCCCGACAGCGTGCACAGAATCGCCTGTCTGACCCCCTAACTATAGAGTCCCCTATTAGTATTGCCCTCCTCTTCTTTTCCTTACCCTTCTGAGCAACAGGACCGGTCTCTATACCGGAGGCCCGGCCGCTGTCGCTAACCCCAGGTAGGCTGTCCACCCCAACAGTGCTCAAACAGGAGTACTTATTGTCAAGGTGTACAGCCACCGGGGTACTCTGTAGTCCCTGCCTGTGCCCCTTGCCTCTCCCAACCGTGATCCACTTGCCTGCCTCCTGTGGTGTTGGAGTGACCACATCCCTGTAACTCCTCTCAATGACTTCCTCGCTCTCCCTGACCAGACGGAGGTCATCGAGCTAATAGACTATGGGTTAATAACTGGAAAAAAGCTGATCCTAAAATTTTGGAAGAAGGCTCTAATACCAACTATAAACATGTGGATTTCAAATATGTTCGAAACATTACACCTAGAAGAGATAAGACTCCTCCTGGCAGGTAAACCAGATCACTTCCACCTGACGTGGTCTGCATTTATAGAATTATTGCAAATATAGGGTGCAAAGGTACCTTAAAAAAATTGAGGTCAGGTAATGGGGGATGATAGTTGGAGAGTTGGTATGTCCCATTTACGTAATGCTCATAAAAACTTTGTTTCTCTTTCCTCTTTCTCTTTCTCCTTCTTTCTAGGGTCTATTTCTTAACTCTTTTTCTTTTGTTTTTAATTTTGTTCTTATAGGGTCTTCGTTCTTTCTTGTTGTCACATTTTCTACACTCTCACTTTTTCCTTCACTTTCTTCTTTCTTTCAATCTCATCCTTTCCTTTTACTAGTGTAAAAAACAAACAGAGTACATTAATTGTAAGAAGATATAAGTGACGAGTACTAATGTATGTGGTTGTAATGTAATGTACTTCTAATAAATTTAAAAAAATAATAATAATAATAATAATAATCCTCCCCCACCCACCGGAAGGGGCGTGGCCTCCATGGCATGATTGACAAGAGAGAGATTCTCAACATTTTTTAAAACACTATTAACACTTTTATTTTTCATTGATCGGAAGAATCCTCTGCACCTGATGAGTGGAGGGGGACTGAGTAAGATGACCAAAAATCACAGCCGTAAGTGGTAGCGTTTTATCTAAAATTAATATACAGTGCAAACAGGAAGTTGTGCAGTTACCACCACCAACAACCATTTGCAATGTGGCACCTCAGCAGTTACCACCACCAACAACCATTTGCAGTGCAGCACCTCAAAGCAGTTACCACCACCAACAACCATTTGCAGTGCAGCACCTCAAAGCAGTTACCACCACCAACAACCATTTGCAGTGCAGCACCTCAAATCAGTTACCACCACCAACAACCATTTGCAGTGCAGCACCTCAGCAGTTACCACCACCACCAACAACCATTTGCAGTGCAGCACCTCAAAGCAGTTACCACCACCAACAACCAGTTGCAGTGCAGCACCTCAAAGCAGTTATCACCACCAACAACAATTTGCAGTGCAGCACCTCAAAGCAGTTACCACCACCAACAACCATTTGCAGTGCAGCACCTCAAAGCAGTTACCACCACCAACAACCATTTGCAGTGTAGCACTTCGAAGCAGTTACCACCAACAACAACCATTTGCAGTGCAGCATTTCAAAGCAACCACATTTTCATTTTAAAACCACATTATCGGCACTCAGTTAAGTAGACATGTGTTCAGTGTTATTCACAGCTCAGAGAGACGTGGCCCTCTCGCTTCCTCCATCTTGCAGCGACTGAGTGAGGCACAACACGTCCAGGTTTTATAGTCCCACCCCCTCCCACCAGCAGGGGCAGCAGAGAGAATGTCAACATTTTTAAAACATTATTAATTCTTTTATTTTTAATCGATGGGAGAAGTCCTCTTGTC